>CM070038.1:66363276-66384793 GCA_036250615.1 Ptychadena robeensis
CTAAGGGAGAGACAAGCAACTATGGAGGAACTGGCTGCAGACAGTAAGTAGAGTGCATGGAATGTGTGTGTTTGTCTCTATGTCAATGATGAATGTTTCTATATGATTGGTGTGAAAATGAAATAAAGTTATATGAGTTGTATTTCAAAAAAAGTTTGAGGTCCATTTCATACTAATACTAGTACACAATACTGCAAAGCAACCACGCCTTGTGTGAAATGGCCCTCAATCTGAAACTGTGTAGTTTGAATGGGTAGGGGGGGGGGGGGCTCAATAATGTTCCTATATAGAAAAGGGGGAACGTTTGAGAACCACTGTTCTAAGGGGACCGATTGTCAGCAGGGACCTGAGTTGCCAGCAAAAGCCAGTGTAGCTGGTGGCTGTAAAAGAGAAGAAGCATGGAACATTGGAGACTTTTATACATTGATGGTGGGCAGGAGGGTATAAAATAGAAGAACACTGTCTTGTCTGGATCTCTAAATTGAGAGTAACATGAAATGCATCATTACAGGAATTGGCAGCGGCAGAAAGAGCAAAAAGACAAGCTCAGCAGGAACGAGACGATCTGGCTGATGAGCTGGCAAATGGTGTTAGTGGCAAGTACGTATCTGATTTCCCAAAAATTTATATATACTACAGTAATGGTATAAAACATTACGCAGATTCCATATTATCCTAGTAACTGGTTAGTATAGATTACTGTGTTTTCCACATAATCATTGCATGATGCGTCTCATTAAAAAGTGTGAAAGGATGAATAAAAATCATAGATTCGAAAAATAAAACTTAAAGATAGAAAGAATATCAATCAATAGAGGAGTGTGGCTTTAAATTCTGTATTTTTATCTGTATAGTTTACTGTAGCCATAAAGCACCCAGTTTAATGATAGCTAGTAGTGCTATGGTGTGCTTCCATCTCACCCCCCCCCCCCCCCCCCCCCCCCCCTTCCTTATAAGACAGATTGGACACTGTATAGGCATCGCTTGTTTTCTCATTTGTTGATGGTACTGATCACAAAAGGTAATTCAAAGCCACATTTATTATGTGTGTACATCCCGTTAAGGCCCCCACACACATAGTGACAGACGAGAGACGGAGCGTGCACGCACATTGGTCGTCAGAAAAACGCCAGAGGCTCACTACATGTATGGGAGCCTTTAGTAGCAAAGACAGGGCTTAGAAATAGTGTGAAAAATCGAGTGTTTCTAGGCATTGTGTTCCTTTGTAGTGTCATTGGTGACAAAGAGCTTACCACCACATATTGTTTAACATTAACAATTTTCAGTAGACCTTACATTTCATACAAACCAAAATAGTTCAGTCTAGAGTGAGATATGGTCATTTCCTGAAATCCTCCTGTAAGGATATTGATGTCATTCTCACATAACAATAAATAGTTATATGAAAAAGAAAATGGGTGTAAAGTAATTTAAGCGCTGCTGTCATGATTTTGTCACCATAGATCTGCACTTCTGGATGAAAAGCGAGCCCTGGAAGCCAGAATCGCTCAGCTCGAGGAGGAACTGGATGAAGAGCAGAGTAATATGGAGCTTCTTAATGACAGATATAGGAAATACACCTTGCAGGTAACAGTACATGATGATGATGAATCAGAGCAGATGCCATATAAACCACAAGCGCTGTCATACAATAGCTGTAACTATTATTTCCTCTGGGTATTTGATACTGACAAGAAGCGTATAATCCATATTTTTATTGCTGCAGTCTAGTGAAGCCAGTAGGATCAACAAGAGATGAAATTCTACTAAAAATGGATGCTAAAAATATCAGACTGAATAGGAAAAAAACATAATAATGTTTTTCATAGCAGCAAAATTAGAAATCTCAAACCACAAGTCTTCCAGTTTGTAAGAATGGGTTAAAGAAATTGAATTTGAAAGAAAACAGCACACATTTAATTTAAAACGACTCAGACATTTAATTAAGTGATGCTCAAATCACGGGAATAATATATGAGGGTGATTAAGGTCACTCTTATTTTTATATGGTAATGCAAAACAGACCCAGCATACAAAGAGACAATCTTTTATCATTACAGATGATCACTATATTAAAGATGGCCACGTGCTAGGCAATATAACTGTGAAATCTCTAGCGTTACTAATACTATGTTACATATGCAAACATATTCAGTCCATTCAATTTGCATTTAATCAAGCGAGTTCTACCACAAAAATAATTCTTGGTAGCCCTAAATTGTATATTGTATAGTCAGACTCTGTAATGTAAGGCCAACCTACCTGAAGCCTTTTTCCCTGACTTTGTCTATCACCCATTGGAATTATAAATACTATTATTTAATTCATTTATAGCGAGAAGTGTTTTGTATGGTACACATGTAAATGGCAACTGGCCTGAGCATTGATACTTCCACAAAGAACAATAGATAATATGTACAAAATCATAATACAATGTACAAGTAACATTTATATTTAAATTGAAGACTAATCCCCCACCTGGGAAACACGACCGCACTGCACATGCATTTGCCAGGTCCATAGGGGGTGATTGACAACTGGTGGCACAATGGGTAAACTCTGCACAGTAGTGCAATTGCTGCCTCTGGGCCACTGCCAAGTACTAGCAACCCTGAAAATGACCATCTGAATGAATCATCAAGCCCCCCCATACACCTTTGGATCACTCATACATACATTTTCCCTTTAGATCCTGTAGTATAGTGTCCTCCCTGATAGAATACATAGTGATTGGAAGATTTAGAAAGCTCCTCATATTACATGGTTTTGGTAGAAGAAAAGTTGATGTTCACTTTTTAAACCTCTGAGCTCCATGAAGGTCTTCATGATGGTTGCCCTACTAACTTATCGGTTGTGTTGGTGGGACAGGTCAATGCATAGTTCACTATTTAGAAATAATCATGGTTGATGCATAGCTAACTAAGGTTCAACATCAAATCTGAGACCATTGTTGATTTACAAAGAGTCCAAACTTGGCTTTATTTATACCCAAATCTGGCATTGTTTTGGTTCTTGAGGACTGGAGATGACCAACTTGCAGTAGACCTACTCCACATTCTTAAAGTTGGTACTTTACCTGAAACATATTTCTCACTGATGACCGCAAAATGTATTACCACATTCAATAATGGTCTGATTTTAGCATGCCATGAATTCTACTGCAGGTTGATTCATCGGGTCCCAAAAATATATTAAAATGTTCAAATGATACTCAGGTGAAGCTAAGCAGTCTCTGACTAGCCATGAATTGTTACAGTTGCTGCCACAATATTTTATATCCTGTAGAATGTTATTGCTTCTGTTAACAATGAAAGGTATATATAGCAAATATGTTTCTGGAATTATAATTCAAGAATTAGTGTAACAAAATATGTTCTCTTTAAACCATTATTCATACTTGTACAGTCTATCTTTAGGATTAACCTTGTTTGAAATTTACTGAATATGTAAATGGATTTCACTGTTCTACAGGAAACCTTATTCCCATGCTTCTAGGAGATTGTAAAATCTAGTGTAGTTTAGCCTTAATACATCATGGCCACTATGTGCTGTTAAAGGTGGAAGATTTATATTTTTTAAATTGTTATTTTTTATAGCACAGGACCGGGGAGACATTTTACAGTGTCAGTAACGCTATGTGATGTTTCCAACAGGTGGAGACAATGACTACGGAGCTGGCTGCAGAGAGAAGCTTCTCCCAGAAGGGGGAAAATGCCAGGCAGCAACTAGAAAGGCAGAACAAGGAGCTTAAAGTGAAATTAAATGAGATGGATTCCAACGTAAGGTCAAAATACAAGATTGCGATTGCTTCCCTAGAGGCCAAGATTGCTCAGCTGGAAGAACAAATGGAACAGGAATCAAAGTGAGTGCAGACAATATCTAAAAAGTGTCAAATCAAAGAAACATTGAGCCGCAGTTACTACTCCTTCTGAACCCTCATTTAGTTTGTCTTTAATCACTTAAAAAAGGAATTGTGGGAGTATGTGATCTAACTAATTAGAACTCATCAAAATCATCTATTATTAGCCTGACTACTCTCAGCTGTTGGAGTGGTATAGGTTAGAGAACATCATTATGCTGCGCACAATAATTATGTTACGAAATATAACCCAATATTCTGATCATAATTCCAACGTCTCAGGCTTATGAAATTCAGTTCTTGTTATGCAAATTAAAAATGTAAGAGGTCTTGTTTAACTTATCCATCCACATACATTTTTTCTGCGCAAAATAAATCTTTGCGCAATTGATTTCCTAGGAATTATTCACTAATTAAAGGCAACACTAATCTCCATATCTTGAAACATTGGAGAGAAATTAAAGTTTTAATCCCCCCATACATGCATAGCTCGTTGGCTGATCCCAGTCTGATGACGCTGAAGCCAATCGTTCGGAGAATTGAAGCGCACTATTTATGTGCGCTATTTTCTGGCCAATACTTTGGATGGGGACCCTGGTCCCCATCTAAACTAATGCGATGGACCAGAAAAAAGGCAACAAGTCAGACTGACGTGTGACCGACTGGTCGATTGGTCCTGGTGGGCGTGTTTGTTTTGTGGATGGTTGCTTGCTGATCTTTGTGTATATGGGGGGCTTTAGAGACCACAAAGCAGTTCATGAAATCTCATAAAATCTTGCCAAACTAGTCCTCTGATGTAAACAACCAGTATGTATTTCTATGCTGTTAGGAACTGATTCTAGAGTTTGATGTTTGAGAATCTTTAAGAAAGAATGACTTCACATTAGAAGCACTTGGATAAGCCAGGAATGGCAGGTTTTAAAGCTTGTATACTGCCTTTCAATAATATTTTTACAGCTGGATGTTTGGTCATATGCTTTGTAAAGTTAAGCCTATCCAGAAATCAAGTAAAATGTAGAGGGTAACCTATAAGCTGTAATGAAAGAATTGAAGCCACTGGTGAACTACATGTACATCAATGTGTGTTGCATTAAGGTTTTCCAAAATACTCCCAACACTTCCTAGTGCACTTGTTAGCAGACCTGACCTTGTATTCAATGTAAAGCTGTACAGCTGGCGGTTTCTTACTGTGCATTTCAATCAGCTCTTACTTAGTACTATTGCAATAGTGTGTTAAGCTGGGCATAGATGTTCCGATTCTTGCACGATCCGACCTCCGATCCGATGCCGTGCGCGCTCCCGCATCCCTTAGGGATCGGGTCGTGCAGGAATTGGATACAGCAACTAATGAGAATTGGGCTAAAATCAGCCGTCCTGTCGGATCGCACAGTTATCTGGTAAATTTTAACCCGATCCCATTAATCACGCCGCTCCTAGTGCAGAGAATCGGATAAGGAATAGACGGTAAATCGTACCGTCTATTCCCAGCTTTAGATTAGCGCTTCCATGCTGATGTCAAAAATATGAAAAAACACTGGAACAACGCTCCCACCTCTGACACTCTTTTCCAAAAACGCTAGAAGTCGTTACTGCCCAACAGTCAGTGACTTAAGTCTGCCATACACCCACAGATGGGTGCAGACAGACGAGCTCCGATATGCAGTGTGATGACGTCATCACGGTGCATTCTGGGGCTACTTTAATCGGTCAGGCACCCTTTGTGTGCCGGCCATTATCTTCAATGAAGACGCCGGTCTTCATTTAAGTTAATGGCATCGGCTGGCATAGGCCAGAGAACATCCGACATGTCCGTTCTCTGGCCGGCCAAGCTGTGGGGCGACAGGGATCTGTCACCCCATGTGGGCACAAGCCAATTGGCGGCTGATTTTGCCGCCGACCGACGGAGCGAGCACGCATGCCTGACGGTCAGCGGAAAAATCTGCCACTAATCGGCATGTGTATGGCAGGCATAAGGGTTGGATTTGCATTTTAGCAATGAAAGTAATAAGCAATCTTCAGACACATCCAGATGGTTCAAAAGTTTCTTATTTATGGTTCTGCTCTTCATTTAACTTTTAAGGAACACTTTAATTTTTTTTATCCAATGACAGGTTAATGTGCGCTACCTGGGGTGTGGCGTTTCACAGATAAGGGATTAAATGAGTTTAGTATTACAAACATTAATATATCTATCATTCCTTCCAGGGAGCGCGTCTTGGCAAACAAACTGGTGCGACGTGCTGAGAAGAGGCTGAAGGAGGTTCTTCTACAAGTAGAGGAAGAGAGAAGAAATGCCGACCAGTTTAAAGATCAGGTATGGCTATAGTACTTATCGCCAAATAAAACAGTTCTTGGAATTCTGAGTAGTTGAGACAAGAAAAACAATCATATATGTTCAGTGATGATGAGGACATTTTAGTCTACAGTACAATGAAGGGCTATGGCTGGTTCTGGATATCACTGCTGCAGCTTCGCATAGTGCTATCCTTGCGTGGTCATCAGTGGTGTGATACATACACATTGGGCCCACATATGGGCTCTTGTTGAAAAAGAATAACGATTGTTGGGCTCTGCTTAACCTCCCTAGCGGTTGAGACGAGCCCAGCTTTAGGCTCGCCTCAACCGCCCGGGAAGCCGCCGATGGGGAGACTTTATGCCTCCCCAGAAAGCTGCGGCGATTGTTTACATCACCGCAGCATTTCCGGGTTGGCGGCTCCGCCCCGATCGCGTCACGGTGACGCGGAAGGGGGCGGGGGGGGCCGGCGCCATAGACCTCCATGTTAATGGAGGAGCGCCGGCTTTCTCTCCCGCGCAGCTGTTGTCAGTAATGACAACAGCTGCGCGTAGAGCTCCGGCGGGATGCCGGAAACGGCGGGCAGTGTACTATGTACACTGCCTTGATCGCCCATGGGCGGTGCGCTAGGGAGGTTAAAACCTAACAACATTGTTGGCTGGAGAATGTATTGATATGATTAATGATTAAAAATTATAAAAAACTAATTTTTTATCATGAATTATGTCAGGAAAGGTTGAAACTTTCATCACTTCCAATGTGCCCAGAACTTGATCCAAACTTTTAAAAGGAACTAGTGTGCCACTGGTACAGTTCCCTATGTATTCTGTAAAAGATATATGAATGGATCATATTGTTCTATTCTGTAAGTTATTGGGAATGATCCCATCCATATTGAAGTTTTGGGTGTCTCGGTCTACTTCTTATTCACTGATAAAAAAACAAACAAATGCAACCTGTGTTGGACCCTTTCATACCAGTCAAGGCTGGCATGCCTTAGTTTTGATACTTAGGGATCTTGCCATCTCTTGTCTCTTTTGTAGCTTGAAAAAGCGCACATCCGCATGAAGCAGCTGAAACGCCAGTTGGAGGAGGCAGAAGAAGAGGCCTCAAGAGCCAATTCCAATCGCCGTAGACTGCAAAGAGAGTTGGAAGATGTGACGGAATCAGCAGAGTCCATGAACCGGGAGGTGAACACACTTCGAAGCCGACTCAGGTACAAATGATGATTTTTTTTTGGGTTCAACATTAATGTTTGTGGCAGGTCAGTTTCTTGATTATTCTTATAAAAAGCATGTATCACTATGCAACACCTTAAATACATATCTCTTAATCTGCCAATCAGTTTTGAGTTCTCTCTCTCTAAATTATATGGAGGAAAAAGCAGGCTTACTCTGTTGGGTTTCTACAGATAGAATAACTTTTTTATTTATAGACCTATTCCAGCAAAGGTTAGTTTCCTGCAAATTTGGATCATCAGGTTTTACTGAAGTCTGTGTCCTTGTTTCCTTAATATTCTGTTCTAGTCAGTGGCGGTTTCAGGCTTGGTCAACATGGGCAACATCATGGTGAGGGCAGATTCATGGGCACCCATGCTTCCACCCCCAACATCACCCAGCGGGGAAGAGGAGCTCAGTTCATTCCTTAACCTACATTGTACACTACTTAACATTCCCGCCCCTGTACATGTCGCCGGTGCCATCAATGATGCCGGCGACGTGGGCTGGGAGACCAACGCCCCTCCATTAACATGGAGGTCTATGGCACGGTACCCCCTGCCCCTTCTGCACCACCATTACGTGATTGGGGCATTACCTCAACCCCGGAAATGCTGCAGCGAATTTTAGAACCGCTGCAGCTTTCCGGGGATGTATCAGGTTCACTCAATCCCCAGTCACCTAGCGTTTGGGATGAACACCAAACGACCTGCGTTCGTCTCAAACACTAGGGAGGTTAAAAACTCCAAATGTCACCTGACCAGTGAATTAAGGCTAATTGATCAAGCCTTTCTCCATGAGTTCTCTTGCAGGAGAACTTTTTCTTGGAGAAGATACCATCCTAAGTGGTGACCAGTCTTGTTGGAATATTTTCCAGATCTAGAAGTAATATCTACATACCACAAAGATTTAAATACTAATACCACTGTTTTTAGACAGATTTGAGCATTAAGAAGGGCACAGACTACAATTAAGATTGAATACAAAAAACAACCCAGGCTGGAATTGACTCAATAAATGATTGTTTAGGTAGACCTCCAATATATTAAGACCTGTGAATGCCACTCCTATTTCACTGCTTTGGATATACAATTTCTATCATAAAATGTTGTTATTTCTTTAGTATTGGAACTGTAGTATTCACTAACAAGGACCTCTGAACTCAAACACACTTGCCAATTCTATCATCTTAATTAGCTGTTTTTTTCCTTACATCTTTTCATTCTCTTGTAACAACAGCAAGTTAGAGCGACAGCAACGCAAGTACGTCCATATGCATGAGTTTGTGTGAGAGATAGATTGCCTAGAAGCTGCATTAGCTTTCTGTTACTCCCACCCTGCCAGAGTCCTCTGCAGCGCGTTGAGCTGCATGGGGCCGACACACTAACAATGCTTCTTAGATTTGCTTTCTTTTTTTTTGCTGTGCTCCTCTGTTTGTTTCCCTATTTTAACTTTTAAAACTTGTGTCTGACTGAAGAACACTTAAGGCCCCCATACACGTGTCGGATTCGCACCAGATTCCGGCACGATAGATTCCGGGCGCGTGCACACGAAACGATCGTGCCGGAATCGCATGCAGCCCACCTGGTCCGATCGTTCGCGTCCGATTGATCAGGGGCTCAGAATCGGATCCGACGGAGAACCAACATGTTGGTCTTTCTCATCCGATTCTGCCCGGATCAGGGGGAGTTGCCATTTGTGAGGTGGACAATCGGACACCTCTTCCGTCCCGGAATCCGTTGGACAAGGTGGTATGCTGCGATGGATACTCTTAATTGGCCGATTGATCACACCTGCGATTCCCGGCAGAATCGCCGGAATCGATCGGATGATGAATCGATTGGACATGGAATCCGACACGTGTATGGCTAGCTTTAGAATTATTTATTACCATCAATGCAAACATCGGCACTCCAGTATAGCCTGGAAAATTGTGTCGGAAAGGATTTCAATGTCTGGTTTTGAAATGTAGCTGGGGCATAAAAAAGTTTTTTCTTGTTTTTGTATTTTTTTTTGTAAGCAGTGAAAATTTTTAAAAAGGTCAACAAAGCCAACCATGAAACAGTAAATTTTGTGTCGTCTTAAAACCAAATTGGCAGTCAATGAGACAGAAATGTCACCAATGACATAAAGCTTGGAAGTCTGGAGATATAATATCATTGGAGAAGGCAACCTTTATTGCACTAATTACATATACTGATCTGCTATGGAGAAGAATCGTGACTGATACACAGATTATCACATGCATTCCTTGTTCATTTAATATAAATATATAGATTGTATCTACATAAGTCTATATTATGATGTTATTGTTGCACAATAGATAATAATTTCGATGTAGAAAGGTATTTTTTTGCAGTTATAATATCAATGATGATTTTGCACTTTAATCTGCAGATCACAATGATATTTAAATCAGAGAGGTAGAGCTTTACAGATGTCAGACATAACTTATTCCATGCAGTCACTGAAATTACCTCCTGATGTTGCCACGTTCTTTTAAGTTAAACTTTTAATCCTTGCCTGGTTGATATTTGGCGGCATGCCTTAATTTCGCTGTTTCTCCCCGTGCTTTTCCCCTCCCCTGTGTTATGTCTGACAGAGTTGGGTCTTTCCATAGCCACGTGTGCTGTGAAAGATAAAAAAAAACATGTCTAAAATTATTACAGTCCAGGTGCTTGTGAACAGTTGGCGCACAAAGGAGTGCCTGTCCAATGTCCAGAGATGGTATGTCTATAGACAGTGGTAGCGGGACCCCTGCCGGGCAGGACTAGCCGTACACACAGAGATCCCTGTGCTTAACCCTGCTGAGTTATCGCTATCCACCCCTTGATGTGCGTGGTGCGCTTAACAGTTTACTTAAGTTAACTATTTGTACTTTAGGATTTACGTTCACATATGGTGCTAATAAAACCCAGGATACCCCCGGCACTACTATGAATTCGTTTAAACAGAGATGCTGTGAGTCATTAAAGTCTAGGTCAGGCCACAACATGTTCGTTTTGTAGAGCGAAGTGTACACTGTATGGCTTCTTCCCGAGCTACTGTCAGCCCGCACCAGCCTAGAAAATGACTGGGTGCTCCGCAAAGAGCAGGCGTTCTAGAGGCTTTAGAGAATACCCCATGACAGGTCTATCGAACGAGAGCATTAAAACCGCCCCTGTAAGCAAATCTTTCTACCGCCCTGGGACTTGTTTATTACATAAATTCTATATTTATTCCCCAGCGTATCATAACTGATCTACTAACTTTAGCAGATCTAAAGCTAGGCATACACAGTTCGATTTGAGCACAATCGATTTTCGATTTGATTTTCGATCTTGGTCTTTTCATTGAACACTGATCATAATCAAATCCAAAATATTACCACATGCAAGGTGTGATTGGAATACGACTACAATTGGCGATTTTAGTTTCCATCAAAAAACACGATGTCCAATCACTTTTCGTTTGATGTTTTGATTGTTTTTGGAAAAAAAATTGTTGATCGCTCCATGTGTGCAAAATACGATGGGGACCCTGGTCCCCATTCGAAGGAATGCAGATCGAGCAGGATTTACAGACTGACTGATACCTGCTTGACCGGCCTGTTTTTGGAACGGGATTGGTTGATCACAAGCTAGGAATACACGAGTCGATTTTTTCACAGATTTTTTAACAGCGGAGAGACCCGTCTATAGATCTCGCTCGGCCGAACAGGGATACAACATGTTGGAAAACCTTGTTCGATATCCTATACTTTGCATGGGGACAGGCCAGGCTGCCTGCAGGCAGCTGATATCGGGAAAGCTCAGCAGCAGCAAGATGCATTATCTGGAACGGCTCAAATATCGAGCCGTGTGTTCCCAGCTTAAGACAGGATGGCTGCGTTAGATGGCACTCAAAGCGGCCATCGATTTAGCAGCCATCTATACGTGTATGGCCAGCTTTAGTCTGCAGATGGCAGTATTTAAGGTTGCAGGGATTCATTGTCTGGTTCTGTATGTATAGTGGATAACACTAATGGTAGATACAATACATAATCTGCACGTCTTGATTTTTGCAATTGTCTGATCTGGTTAGGATGGGCCTCCTGTTAAATAAGGGAGGGTAAAATGCACCATATTAAGCTGTCTGTAGACATAAGATATGATTATATCCTCACATTTATCTTACTGCATATAAAAGTAAAAGATTTCTTAGGTAGATCCTATCACTACATCGATTGTTTAATTACATCAGAATGTGCAGCCTTCTGAAATCCATGTTTTTATTATATTTTTACTTAAAAAGTTTTCCAAAATACACAAATTACATATAAAATAAACAAAACAGAAAAGGCAGCAGAAACAATCTCCTGGTCACAATAAATCACATTGTCTATATCATACCATGGACTCATTAATGTTATAACATTTTAATATCCCAGATTTGCTATATTGATTCATATTTATCCATCGAGTTGTTCAGATATTCCATCTAGTGAACTTTATATGTATATGTGTAAGGTATTCAGCCTCAGATGAAGATACCCGATTTTGTTATTTAGCTGTGGTAATGCAGCGTTCTACCTTCAGGATATGAAGAGTAAATTTTGATGCCCAGTCAGGCGTATTTTCAGGTAAAACACTCAAACGGTATATCATGGGATCCGATGGAAGTTCATAGAGAGAATAGGCCTCTTTCAATATAAGAACATGTAAGTTCCCAAAATGGTACCGATATGGGACAGGTCCAAAATATAAGAAAAATGTATATCCGGGTGCCGGGTATGAGAGTATGAGGCCACATCCTCCATTCATGTTCTATTTAACTTAATTCATACGATAATTTACTCTCCCTTAACACCTCCCCGCTTCTAGCTAGCAAATTACATAAACAAATGAAAATTTTTTGGACCAAATGACCACCACTACAGTTTTTTTTGGAAAGGTCTTTCTTTATCAAACAAAGGCAAAAGTGCAAAACCACAAACATACAATGTGTCACTTCTGACAGAGATTTAACCATGAGATATACCCATAAGAGCCATCCCTCAGAGATCATTGGTCCTGCGGTTGGTCAAAAACGGTAATGTATGACCCTCTAAGCTAATATACAAACAGCCAACAGTCGTCCAGGACACTTTTTAAAGGAACAACAAAGAATACAGGCAAACAAATATGTTTCATGATGATTATGTAGGAGGGCTTGTATGTGGATATGCACCATCTTGGTACTACATTTCTTTGAAATAGTTTGAGATGCCAGTGAAGTGATGATGTTGATTTATGTAGTACTATTGGTTGGCTTTTGGTGTTATATGACACCCATGGCCAGGAGGGGAGGAATAGAAAAGCATGGCCCTCTCTGTGCTCTGTGTGAGGAAGAAGAGACCCTGAAGTCTGCTCTCTAGTGACACCATTTGTGTGGCTGAAAATGTGTACTGCATGAGATTTTTTCACATTCATTTAAACACATGACATTTTTTTTCTGATTTCCTGCTCTAAAAACTGGGCGCATCTTATGGTCAGGTGCGTCTAATAGTCTTAAAAATAGGGTATGTCATGTTTATGGAAGTTTACAAATGACGCAACCCACCTATGTGCTTGTTCGGCTCTTTTCTTATTGCATTTTATAGGGATTACTGTTTTGTAACTCAGTCATTTCTTCTTCTTCTTCTCATATCATTCTATTGCCTGGGGTTTTGCTTCATTTTCATTTCCAGGATATCAAAAGGTGTCTGAATAATAGTAAAACATCAGTGAAATTTAATTTGAAAGAAGCAACAACTGATGAGAAAGTCAAATGTCTTCTCATAAAAGCTCTGTTTCAAACGTTTGTAAATGTTTAACTTTGCTAGCAAATGTCAAGTGCAATCTATGAGCACAGTAATACATTTCAGGCGTGCTAAGCTGCAGGAGATTTTCCCTCTATGCTCAGCTGCCTTATGGACGCATTAGTAGATCTTCCTCTCCATCCTTTGACACTCTAAAACAATCAACAATATAGCAAGTTTCCAATTAATCACAAGCCTATAAATTTTTGGTGCAGTGTATACCATGCAGGAGGATTTAGATTTCTTATTCAAAGAGATTATATATGTTTAAACCTAGAGAAGCATCTATAGATAGATGGATAGCACCACCCACAAGAATGAGCAATAGCCCAGGTAGTGTTCTGGAAGTTGCAAGGCTTAAGGTGCCCATACACGTATAGATGGGCACATGGTAGGTGAACCTTTCGAGCACTGCCATGCGCTCTTACGCCCATCGATCGCAGCCATCCCTGTCTTCAAGTGGGATCAACGTTCCCGCTTGAAGACAGGCTGGTTGAACAGGTAACGGATGTCGGTAAATCCTGGTCGTACCTCATTCCTTTAGATGGGAACCAATGGTGCGTCTCAATTGTTGTCATCATGCTGCGCTCGAACAGGTTATTGATCTTGCACCCATCTGTACGTGTATGGGCACCTTTAGAGAGTGCCTACGTAGACTACATGTAGGCCTTCACCCAGCCCTTCCCTATCTCTTTGGCAGTAGATGTATTCATGTGAATGTAGAGTCATAACCTCTATAAATAAAGTCTATATTTAGAGAGAAACACGTCAGAGGGGGGCTCTGGTTTGAACTTGTGGGTGATGTGATGTATTGTCTTTTCACATCGCTGGTTTTAAACTTCAATAAATCAAAGTATATATTTGGCAAACGTCTTGGGAACTATCTACTACTAGAGTCATAACTACCATTTGATTGATTTTATGGATTTTTTTGGAACTTATTCCCATTGAATGTGCTCACAAATCGAAATATAATACAGAAAGCTCTGTGCAGAGTACATCCTCACTGTAGAACCTCCATTCTCCAAAACTGCCATCAGTACATAAGTCTTACTTTTCTCTCTTTCTGTTGCAGGAGGGCACCTCTTCAATTAACTTCTCGCACTATACGTACAGTGTACCATCTTGAAGGTGTTTCTGATGAAGAGTCAGAGGCACCCAGTGGAGAACCATCAACCAATCATCAGCAACAGCCTCAGCCTCAGCAAGAATGATGCCACTTAAACATCTAGCAGTGGGTGGAGCCTTTACTCCTTCACCAAATCCTACAGACAAGCCTTCTTCAAGAGAAACCGATGGAATTATATATGGGCTCCACATAACCTTGAGTCTTCTACTGTCAACACATGACTTTTAAGAGTGACTGAGCACTCCATACGCGTGAACGAAATCTTTTGTGTTGATATCTTAGCCATGAATTTCACAAAGCACTTTATCTGGGATGAGCTCAACTAATGGCAGAGTGTGAGAATAATTATACAAGGAGCAATGTCACATTACAATTGCAGATTTTGTAACACATAAAGTCCTTTATGCTACCACTGTCATTCCCTGCCCAATCCTGCCCACTCTTCTTTTAGGAAATTTGTGGATTGATAATTTTCTTAGGTTATTGTTACCTACAGAAGGTTTATATTAGGAGATGGTGCTCCATCTAAAGTAAAGCAGGGATTCCTAGATTCTAAATTCATTTACTGAGGCTAAGAGGAATTCAAGACAATCTAGGATCATACTAACTAAAAATATTAAGAGTTGTAATCTAAACAGGACTTCTATGATGGTTATTAGATAAGCCCATTGTATCATGTTGTGGTAATAATTTACAACCCAATTCAGTTTAAGAACCAATAAATACATTGAATAACCTAAATCTGTGTACATTATGGTTCAAGGTTCACCTTGGTACTTTGAGATCATACCAGGCGACCTAATATATTATTTATTATAAGTCACAAAAGGATTAGGGACAACCTACATCTCCACAGCAATGACCATTCTTAAGGTTTTTATTTATTATAAGACTACAAATCTGGTATAATCAAAGACTTCGAAGAATTAGTTCAGAAAACTCTCATAAAATGTCAGTTTGACTGGGGTGGGCGGTAGGTAAGGCTCAATTAACGTTAACCAGTTACAGGTATTCAGACTATATTAATAGTCTACAAATCCAAGTTTTATGGTCATAATCAATATACTGAGATATTGTTTTATATTGCCATCAAGTTAGAAAGGCAACTTTGAAATGTATTATTACTACGTATTATATGACCTGACCAAATGCTGGTCAAATTCACCCAGCCCTTGGCCATTGTCTGTAGCCTTCCTTTTTGACCACTAAGACGACTAACACATGATATTTAGAACAATTGTCAAGCATATTTATTTGTCTGTTGATGCATTATACGATTTGCCTTTTCCCCGGCCAGTTTAATCATTGAACAGTTGCATGTGAATGTTACACGGCAACATATTTATACTGGCCATGCTAATTGAGCTCGATAGCATCTAGCCTATTTGTGGGCATTTTCTCTTATAAAAGCTTTATATCTATACAGAACAATCCATTTATTAGAATGAGATTGCTAATTGCTGTTAATTGTAACATAGTCTAGATCAGACATGGGTATACTATGGCCGGCCCATTTCGTTTTTTTAATCCTGCCCGCTGACACCCTGGTGACAAGACACTCAGGCTCTATTCCCTTGTTCCCTGCAGTAAGTGGAGATAATGCCTAAATGCGTCCTAATGTCGCCATGAGGACAACACAGCGATGTGATGATACTTTTATTTACACTTCACTGTGTTTAGTAAGACTCAATTCACATGGTTGATTTTAGTCGGCAGCCAAATACTAACAACCATCCTCATGTTATCCTAATGGGGAAGCGTCTAAACACCAACCAGGGAACGCAGAATGACCCAATGGCCTCTCATTGAAGCCCATGCGTGAAAAACTTCCAGACCCTGGTTTACAGTCTAGTCAGATGGATACCCTATGTTATTAGGATAGTTCTTTAGATTAAATTGTGCATTAGAGTCTCAAAATAATTTCCATGGCCAAATAATATGTACAAGTCACACTAATAGTATAACAGAACAATTTCTAAATGACCACTACTAGGCACCTGGGTTTTCTGGTAGATTGTTCAGAGGGATGGGTCCTTGAAATAATAAGTTCCTTTTCTGTAAAGAAATATAAATATTTATAACTGTCAAATATGCTTCGAAGTAGAATGCAACATTATTCTCACACGCTGCAATTTTTTATCATTTTGAAATCCGTGCTTGAGACCTTTATGGCGTGATATCCAAAGCGTAACACAGCGACAGAACACCGTTTCAATATTCTTTAGGAATACTGCACATATGTTTTGCTAAGTGAAAAGGTCTTTTTTCAGACGTGATCTTATGTATAAAGATGTTCCTGCATGACTTTCATGTTAATTTCTTAAAAATTTGTCATATTTTTCTGTCAATGGAATTTGCTAAATTTATTTTTTAAACAATGGTTTGTTGGAGATGGCAGGTGTCTTTTTTTATCTTTGGTTTTTATTCTTTAATTTGACTTTGCTTTCCATGTTTATAAAGAAGAAACGAACAGTAAAGGAAAAGAAAAATGGATGCTTGTCTAGATGTTCTCCTTCTGGCAAAGCTAAGAGCCAAATCTCTACATTGAAGGAAACAGTATACGACTTTTATTAAAATATCATCCTGCACACTCCTGTTTTATGTGTACATTTTTATCCTTCATGCTTTTATTGTACTGAAATCTCAGCTATCTTTTCATTAATTTGTTTTAACATTCCAAATAGAACAATCTCTTACGTTTATATTGGTGTTTTTTATTCTGTTTTCGCAAACCAATACAAAACACATGTAATGCACCTAGGCACCAATCACTACCAACACCAGATATCCAGATAACAGGGTGTATTCAGTATCCAGAAAACAAGTTAAGGGTCATACACAAAATGTCAGTCCAAAAAAGTACGTCATAGATGGATAAGACAGGAGGCGTTATCAGGGTCACTGCAAGGTTAGGGCAGGCAGAGCTCAAACAATATCAGAAATCTAGCGAGATGTGCCTCCTGGTGGAGATAAGCCCCCCTGGTACTGCACATGTGCGGGCGCAGTGACTTAACAGTAGAGGGGCACCCGTCGAGATGAGCCTTCCCCTCCCAGTTTCACTGTCAGTTAATTCTGCTATGGACAGGGGACACAGAGGGGGGCAGCTCACCTCGATGGGTCCCCTGCTATGTATTACACAACTTCAAAGGAGATCCGATAGTAGCAAATGTAGAGAAGGAGCAGCATATTTAAAAAAAAAAAAAATTGAAAGAAAAAAATCTCACTGGATAGTGGGCCAGATTTTCACCCTGAGCGGAGTATGACGCCCCGTTTAAAGAGTTTTCTTTCAGACACAAAGGCAAAACAATAGGCTGCATAACTTTCCAGTAAGAAGTATTTTTCGGCATACATATACCTGACCCAATGTTGTGGCTTTTTTGTGTGTAATTTTTTAAGTAATCCTAAAAACAGCAATGTCATCATCATAAAGGAAAAAAATATCCACAGAGCTGAGTTTAGTCAAGCAAGACATGTGAGAACCTGCCGGGTAGTAAAGATGCTTTTGTTTTGGATTTCTATTCAGATTGTCACCCTGTTAAGCCGGCCATAGATGTGGTAATTCCCAGCTGTAGTTACGGGAGATTGTCCAGCGTGCGCGCTCATGGCGAATGCTTAGTGGTCGAGTGCCCGCAACTACAAAGGTGCCCACCTTGCCGAATCGATCGGAAAAGCCCCACCAGCTGGATCACACCGTGATCCGCTCTGCCGTTATTTGTGGCACACACAAGATTCCCATCAGTTCCCTGGACCACTCATCATAATGAGTTGCTGGAAAAAGGGCCGAGAATCGCCAACAAACATGTTTTAATGAAATTCATGTCTGACATTGATGCATAAAGATATTTACTGTAAAAGATTATTAAAAGATTATTAATATTAGAGATGTTTTTACAGAATAAGAGGAAAATACATTTACAAAAACATATGTCTGGAATTAACTAAATCTCTGCCAAAACATCAATAAGCATTTGCATATTACATCGCAAAGAAATTTTTGGGGGAGAGATTGTTGAATCGAGAACACAAAAACTTGAAGATCCTAGATGTAACAAAGTTTTAGGTGAGCGTAGACTATGGTGTAAAAATGAAATAATCTTTGGGTGACTGGAAATAATTTTTGCCAAGAATGAGTGTTTCACATACCTGTATACAGTGCTGCTTGAAAGTATGTGAACCCTCCAGACATGGTCACTGTTTGTGAAAACATTAAAGAAACCTTATTATACCTACATCTAAAGAAAATCCAATTTTGTAAAGGCCCACCTTCCAATAGTAACACACAACACAAAAAGAAGTATATTGTTCATTATTTAAGTAAACAAAGGAGGTTTATGTCCCAACAACTGAAAAATTACATGGTGCATAAGTATTTGAACCCTTTGTATAGTACTTGTGGCTCCTCCCTTTGCAGCCATTACTTACTCCACTAAACGTCTCCTTAACACTAAAACCATCTCTCACACTGCTTATCGGCTTAGGGGGGATTTTTGCCCACTCCTCCTGCAGAACTCTGCAGTTGAGAGACGTTGGGGACATCTGGCATGTACCCCACTTTTTCAGGTCTCTCCACAACATTTCAATTGGGTTAAGGTCCGGACTTTGACTGGGCCAATCCAGAGTGGCAATCCTCTTTCATCTGAAGTCCATTCCTTGATCCTTGCTGGAATGCTTTGGGTCCTTGTCTTGTTTCTAATCCATCTCCATCTTCGGCCCCGCTTCAACTCCCTTACTGATTGCAGGATTTCTGGGTCGAGAATCTGTTGATAACCTGAAGAATTCATGATTCCTTGGCCAATATGGAGTCGTCCAGCCCAGCATCAGACGCTCCCACAGACTTTCACATTTCCACCGCCATATTCATCCTTTTGGGAGGAGGTTCTTTTCTATCATATGCAATGTTGAGATTTTCTCCAAACTTTCGGTTTTTGATTGTGACAATAATTCTATTTTAGACTCGTCTGTCCAGAGAATGGACTTCCAGAAGGCCCGGTTTTGTCCAAGTGCTTTGGCAAAGTTAAAAACGTGCAGTTTTTGGGACTTTTTTTTGAGAAGTAGGAGGCTTCCTTCTAGCACCCCCCATGAATGTCATGGCTAGTCATTTTCGTCTGATTGTAGACCGCATGCACATTTGTCCCAGGAAAAACAAAAAAAAAAAACAAAAAATGCCTGCCAGAGAGGCCTGCAACCTTAGAGGTGATAGTGTGTGGTTGGGGGGCCTTTTACCTGGTTTAATATTATGTTTCTGGTGGCTTGCTGGGGTGATATTTTTGATGGGCGTGGTCCACTTCTTAGCAAAATGCTGTCATGTTGAAAGGCCCTCCCTTTGTAAATATCTGTCGTCCAGTGGAGGAATGGAGCTGGAAAATTTTGGAGATGGTCTTATACGCCTTTCCCAGACTGATGGGCTGTCACTACCTCTTCTTCATGGTCCTCGATATCCTCCTTTGCTATTGGGCATTGTGATTGTATGGACCACACGTGGTTCTTTCAGATTTGTTTTCCCTCTTCTTTAATTAGTGCCAGGCCAAACATTTTCCCCAAGGATGTCTCATTTCATTGGTATCTTAAGTGATTGATTAATCCCCAATGTGTTTACCCGCGTCTTTAACCTGGTCGACTTAACCAATGCAGCTGGGGGTTCACACTACTTTTGCATCATACCCTAAGAGTCCATGTTTCATTTAGTTTTTGGGCTACTTAAACAAACCTACTAAACAAGTACATGCAATGGATGAACATATATCTGACAGTTCAATGATAAACCACTGGTGATGATAGAATGATAAAATGCATGGTTAACAACAGAAACATCTACACCACTTGAGGGGTTCACATACTTTCAAGCAGCACTGTATATCTACAACCCAAACCAAAAACGCCCAGAGGGAACAGCCTATGGCAATTGCAAGATCTAAGTCTAGCTGTGAGGACTTTTAAGGCACCAAAGTAATTGAATATAATTCCAATGGCTACAATACAAAACAATGGATGTATTATAGACATTGAACTTTAATATTTAATTACTTTGGTGCCTAAAAAGTCCTCACAGCTAGACTTAGATCTAGCAATCACCATGGGCTGTTCCTCCTCTGTGTTTTTCATTTTGGTTGTTGACTAAAAATTGGCGGGAACATGTTTAGGAATTTGATTGAATTAGTCCAGTAATGTTACCATGAAATGTCAAGCCAATTAACCAGGGACTAGGAATATTTTAATACCGAATGCCTTCTAACACTCTGCCACCATCATATATTTTGCAACAAGCAAACAAATGGTTAACAGTTGCCAAACAAGTGGTTTAACTAGTAATAAGAAAGGCAAGCTTTTACACTTTAGCAGCAGGTAAGATGTACTCTGGCCCTCCTCTACATACAGAACTTATGTTCATTTATGTTTTTGGAATGTAAAGCTCCCTGAAACCTTGCTGGTGTGTACCAGTCGTGCTGAGAATTGGCCTTGCATCCTTTGTGTTCCGGCATTTACTTTGGATGGGGATGGTCCCCATCTAAAGTAAGGTGATTGATCTAAAAATTACGGACATGTCCGTAATGTGTTAGATCGATTTCTTGGCCAGGTTATGGCCGAATTTAAGGTTTGCATGTTCGATTTGTGGCCAATTCTGCAGCAGATTGATCACCGTGAGCGCATGCGGTGGCTTAATCGTCCACAAATTGAACCGTCTATAGCCACCTTTACCCATGGATTTTGGATCATTCTCATATTACGTAACCTGTAACTCCTGAAAAATACAGAGGCCTTGACAGAAATACAGCCCCATCTCAATGTAATTCCTCCACCATACTTCACATTTGGGATGAGGTTTTTTGTTGGTTTTCCCTCAAGCAGTTGATGGAAATCTTAGTTCACCCTAGAACGACCGACCAGATTCCTCCAAACTCCACATTCTTCAAAGTAAATATAGTGATTGGAAAAGAAAATGGTGACTATAGTTCAAATAAGAAACCACAACACATTCAGGATGCATATTCATTGTGAGCCAAGATTTTTTCTAGTTGTCCCACTAGGGTAAGATTCCACGTGTATTAATAATCATTAGTAAATAAGGTTGTGTTTTATCCTGCATATTTTGTCTTTTCTTGGAAGCTTAAGCTGTGGCACTGTCCACATGTGATTTCCAACATTATTGGAAGGACTATAGGACTACAGGGAGTGCAGAATTATTGGGCAAGTGGTATTTTTGAGGAATATTTTTATTATTGAA
>CM070038.1:66384893-66401111 GCA_036250615.1 Ptychadena robeensis
AAGAGGATGATGTGGTCAAAATACTCATTTGCCTAACAATTCTGCACTCCCTGTATATAGGAAGGTTATATCCTTTTGGAACATCCTCCACCCAGGTGCTAAATTGGGCCAGGCAGAGGGTTGGATGGTGGTTGTTCAGCTTGAATCAAATTTTTTTTTGTTCAAACGTAAAACTAGGTACATATACCTTGAACATGTTTCTCTGGTATCTACACACATTTATTTCAAAGTGTTGTAGAATATCTAGGTGGTCTATAGCAACTTGAGGCTGGCTGCTGGGTTTTGTGTTTTTGTAAAGCAGCAGTTTCCTCTGTAGAAACCTCCCATGAATACTCAGGTCCAGTCATTTTCCTTATGATAAACTCAGGAGCACAGATGTTGTCTGCAGATACTTAGATACATTTGTCTGAGATTGTATTGATGTTTATATGACATCATCCCAACATTCGGCCTTATGGAGGCCAAAGTCTTTAGATTTTTCTCAGCCTTTTCCAGTTTTGATACCCTTTTTCCTATATTCTTAAATTAAGGAATTTTCAAACATTGTCTCAAAAAATGTATTTCTTTATGGTACATTCTATAAAAAAAGCTTTAAATGTGTTGTAAGTCTAGGCCAGTTGCGTTAACTGGCCAAGGGAAAACAAAAAGATAGATTTGCATTGAGTGTATCCCTGAATTGCTATATAGAAAGGTAAAAAGAATGTTATCTTACTTTATGCTTTGCTCTTCTGGTTCATAGCACATTCCTCTCCAGTACACCAGACTGTGGGTGGTCATTGCTTACAATTCAGTGTAGGTCTATATTCCATAAATTGAAGATGATGAACTCAGAGGTAAGAATATTATTTTGGGTGGCTGATGGGCAACAATGTAGTAGAGGAGAGGGTGAGTGAGGAAATAAAGCTGGGCATACACAGTTCAATTTTTCCATTCTATTCACTTAAATACGATCCTAATAAGTTGATCTTTTTTTTTTTTTATTGTTTTTAATTTTTTTCATAACCAAATATTATAGAAATTGAACATAAAAATAGAAATTGAACATAAAATCAATCAAGAAGTGATTGGACATGTTGGTAAATTGTGCTAGAACACAGGGCTTATTAAGAAATCTCTTTTTTATATAGTGGTAAAACCTACCAAACTTTTAAATAAAAAAATTATACCATTGTATTTTAAGTCAATGAAATTAACTGTGTATACCCCCTTAAGGCAAGTAAATGTCCTCTTTATTTATCCCCATTAGATAGCCCTTCACGTTTACTTTTTTGAAATTATGATTTAAATGAATTACTTCTCTGTTTAAACAATTGAAAAAAATCAGATTTTGAGTTTTACAGCAGCAACACATTTCAAAAATAGGGCAGAAGCAGGTTTAGCACTGCATGGCATCCCTCCTTCATTTAGTGTATGATATATACACTTTCAGTTGCAGTAATTGCTATTCAAATTGTCTCTCTCTTCATAAGACCTGATGATACAGAATCCATGATGATGAGTAATCTGTCAGGACTGTTTTCTTCCCCATCAGTCCATCTTAAATAAACTTGAGCCCAGAAAAGGTGATTTTTCTGATTCTGATGATTCTGGATTTTTCTTCTTTATTGTTGTTGCTTAAGATCATGGCATTCAATGTTGGTATTTTACCTTGTCTTATGCACCCAGAGAATTCTTAACTCATATTTATATAACACAACATATAACAGAGCTTTTTTAGAACATTGTTTATCATTAACTGGCCTTTTCTGTTCTTTAGAGGAACTCACAACCCCTACCATAGTCCTCTATGTTACTACGTTATATGGTATTAGGTATATGGAACAGTCATAAGGAACTAACACAGTCATTTCAAGGACATTTTTAGGGGGGAAGACAATGAACCTACCAGCATGTCTAAATAGAATTTCCGGTTTCCTTCCACACTCCAAACTCCTTTCTAATGGTGCCTAGTCAGAGATATAAACCTTAAATTCCAGTGCTGTACTATATTTCCAGAATGCTAACCACATGCCATCCCTGTTCAGTCTTTCAGAGTGATGTAACCCATCCCCATTTTAACCAGGGTGCTGGCTTAAATTCATAATGAGGATATGCAGTAGTTCTCCCTTAATAATAACATTGTAATATGTGTTTTCATTTTCAAATAAAATAGGTTTTAAATTATTGCCAATTTTCTCCTTAATTTTTTCATGTACAGTTTTACAGCTTCTCAACGTTTATGGCAAGACATTGCATTATCAGGGTTTCCAAATTGAGTTTACCCGAATATTAAAAATTCAAGAATATAAGCAGTTTGTCCTTTCTGCATACAGCATAACCACATGATATATAAGTCAAACATTCCACCAGTGCTGAATATCATCATCATTATTTAATCTGAAGAAGCCAACTATTACCATTGAGACCCCTGGATCTCTGTGAATTTGTGACCAGTCCTGGTGGAGGCTGCTGGCTGAGTTTACATATTCCTCTGGGGGTACTCCATGCTCCCCTATAATGACCCTGGTACAGCAGATGTGGACACGCATGTACATACAGTATACAACAAGTGTTGCAAACACCATTCTAGACAAAGCTGTATTGAGTCTCAGTGGCTTCAATACATTGTCATTTGTTCCCAGCCTGCACCAAGAAACATGCTGAACCTGATTTACAGAAAAAAACCAAAATGCTATGCGTGGGTTGCTTTCTGAAAGCCTTATATTTTATGTATTACAACTGGCAAAGTGCATAAGACAATAAAGTGCTAACAAGCAATAAAAACTGTATTACAAAATGATGACTTGGCTCAAAGAGAAGAAATATAAATATAAGGCATGCCTCCTCATTGTAGAAGTCAGATACTGTACCACCACAATGTATAAACATAATTACTAGTTGTTTGGGGATATATATGACAATTATTCATCAGGTGACTTTATAGATAAACACCGTACCCTTTGTCCTTGTAGATATCCGTAGATATCAGTTTCTTAAAGCCCAACTCCATCCACAACAAATAAGAAAGAGATAATAATCTTTATTGATACCACTGGGGAGATTTCATCTTGTTTCCTGTTCCTGAGATAGCAGAGGAGCGGGTGCCCCTGAAAAGAAAAACAATCAACTCTTCCATCTTCTAATTTTAAAAAATATGATTTGTGCAGTCTGTCTACAGAGGAAGTGTGAAGAATTCTTTCCAATGGGGACAGAGAGTGTAATAAAAACTTGAGAAAGGTTCTGTACAATCCCCACTCAGTTCAAGGCCAAATTCAGCTAGTCGGATTGAACCACCGTTACTGTGCGCATGCAGTCAACCTATTTGAGATGAGTCTTGAAAAGGTTGGCTGGAGTTGGGACTGTAACATAAAGCATGACTAAGCATAACGGAACACAATATGTTCACACATGTTGCTTGTGATGGGGAGATTTGTCTTTACTTCTTGTCCCAGAGACAGGAAAAAAGGAAACATTCCACAAGTAAAGGCCCCCATACACCTTACAATCTTTCCATACAATTTCTGTACAATCAAATTTTGTTTTCCAAACCCATGTAATATGAGGAGCTTTTTATTCCTTCCAATCACTATGTATTCTATCAGGGAGGGGGGCTTAAGGGAAATTCCCCTATTAGACAGATGTGCAGAGTGGAGTACTTAATTTACACAACCCTAGTGAGGAAAATTCTATTACTTTTAGTTTCACTGACTACTACTAGAAGGATCAATCTCGTTATGGGGGGGAAGACATAAAAATCAGAGGGTTTATCCTTAAAATGAAAAAGAAAAAAAGTTTTGCCTTCATGTATACTGTATTTAGATTTATCCTGGTACTAAGGCCAACCTTGTGAATTCTCAGGCATACTAGAAGCTATGAAGACGCATCATGTCTCATTTGCAATAAAATATCTTCCTGCTCATTGGTTTTGTGTAGGCCTGGGTTCCGCAGTTTTATGTTGATCCCTGCTGGTAGGTTATGCAAAGATTGTCCAACTCCCTGGTATAAAAGATTTATCGTAGAGGAACTTGTAATGAATTCCAGAGTCCAGTCCTGGTGGGATCACTGCACCTAATAAAGAAAAGAAGTATTACTGTATTACTGACCAACTCAAGGAATAATTTATATGGAAAACATGTTATAAGGCTTTTCAAATCGTATCATTTACAGAACAGAAAGCATATTATAAACTCTTGGCTAATGTCTGTCCAAAGCCTACATTATCAAATTGCCTTCTTTTTCCATTTGTTACATAGATCAAAAATAACTGTTGTTTGAAGTAAAAAACACTTTAAGACGTTTTATTTCCAACTAAAGTGCTTGTTTCCACTCACCTACCTTCTCTGTGCTGCTCACAAATAGGGAGGACATGCTAGCTGGTCACAACCACTAAGGCTATGTTCCCACATAGGCGATTAATCGCCTCGCGCACGCAAGCTTAATCGCGCACAGTAATCACCATTGATCGCTCCCATAGACATGAATGGACAAGACAAGATAGCGCGTTGACGTTTGTGGCTCCCCGCGTTCTGATTGCAGATGGCAGGCGGTCCCAATTTTTTTCTTATGATCATACCCATAGACACAAATGGACGCAATTTTTAAACACGCAATTAAAATTGATTTCGCCCTGTGGCTGATTGCCTGTATGAGAATATAGCCTTACTGTGTCTGTTACCAGCCACAGTTTTTAGTGCGCCTGCAAAACTGCATGCAGCAGAGACTAGTGTGAAAAGTGCACAGCTTTCTATAGGAGCCATTAAAAAAGTTCTGGTGCTGATGCTGGTCAGAATCATTGAATTATAAGTGTTGAGCGAGAATATTTGTTTTGCGAATGTTTATTGCGAATATGGGCACTGTGAGAATTTGCTAAGATCTCAAATAAAAAGCTAGATCTTTCTAATCTCAAATATTTGGGTCAATTTTGCGTTCGGCCTTTTACAGCGATCGGGGCTTAGGGCTTGTTTCCACTAGCGCGGAACTGGGCGGTTAGGTGCGGTTCTAACCGCGCGGTTCTGTGACGTTTCATCCGCCCACAGCTTACATTGGAAATGCATGTGGCAGTTTCCATGTATGCGGATGCGCGCGGTTGCGGTTGTGAATGCAGCATACCGAGTTTTTAACCGCATGCCGCGCCGATCCACGCACATTGACATGAATGGGCGGAGATTGGCGCAGATTGGCGTGGTTGTGCAGAGAACAGGGTGCGGATTTCGTCCGCATCCATTGTTTCCCTATGGGCGAGGTCAGGAGGACTGGAAGACAGGAAGACCCTGAGAACCACTCCACCCTACTTCCTTAGAAAAAGAAAGTAAAATAAAGTTGTTGGAGAAGCCGTGAGGTGACACAGACTTTCAGCAATTGTAAGTACTCATTTATTTGTACACTTAGGCCCCCCATGTACCCCCAATCCACACATCATCAAGACTTCATCATCTGAAGAAGAGTCAGAGGCATCCATCTTGATATTTTCCATGAGGAGAATACAGCATGAAGTGAAAATTCCCATAATGCAATTCAGCAGGAAGACTAGAAAAAAAAACGCTTTGCAAAAACCACACAAAACCGTGCACAACCGCGGAGAATAATTCACAAAATGACATGAATTCGAATATTGCCTATGCTGTTCATCACTATTGATTTTATCTCAATTCTGCTTCCTGTGTAAGGCTAAAAAAGCAGCAAATTAGGAAAATACTAATTGATCAGCTGATCATGTGCTTTTTCAGTTCATGTCCTCTTGCATTAGAACTTTTCCTAGGAGAGCATGTCATCTCTAGTCATTTAGCCCGCTACTGTAAAAAGAGGAACATTTTTGGACTTCGAAAATTCTAATTTTGGAATCACACTTGCACAACCCTGCCTCTGCATTACTATTCAGGTTAGTAGACCAGACAGGACATCCATGCATAATAATTTGTTTCTTATCTATAACATGCTCACCCATGGACAACATTTATGTTCTTTGATAGGATGTCATAATAAAATCTTACACAGAGCTAAAATTTATCAATTATAATTGGTGAAACAACCAAATTATTCTCTTTATATTTTCATACCCAGATTACAAATGATACAAATCTAACCCAAGCCTTCAGCGTCTTCTAGACATACTGTACTTTTCCAGAGATAAAATGGGGTATATTTTTATTTAAAGAATGATTGAGAATAGAGTTTAATCCTATCAGACCTGACATATCAGACTTTAATGAAGCAAAAGTTTATCCTTCAGCATTTTCACTTTATAAATAAGCAAACCAAGCTTAAATGACAAATTACATTCTGACTGGACACATTGCATTGAGAGAAATATGGCCATACCAATCAATATGAATGTTTTGCTTTAAAATGCAATCTGCAGTCTCAGTATTCCTACTGTGGCTCTGATTCCCATCCTAATATCAATCTTCTGCTCTTGGATGATGGGCTGGTTAAAGAGAAACTATTCACATAGCAGTCAGCTTATAGTGATTTTCTGTTGACTCCCATTTAAACAAATAACCGCACGTCTTTAAACAAATTAAATGGCTTGATGTAAAAATCTGTCACTAGGTCAGAGATGTTTCTTAAGGTAGCCATACACGGTTCAATATTTCAATGTGAGCGACCAAATAATCGATTGTTTAAAGTCGATTGAACAGGAATTCATTCCTTCCTACCCAGTACGATCGACCACAAGTGATTGATATCAAACATAAAATTAATCAACCAGTGATCGTACATGTCAGTAAATTTCAGACGATCAATGTTACACTGACAGTTGATATTTAAATCGCACAAGACAATCGAATCAAAGAGTGATCATGCAAAGGTCGACCAGTGTATGGCTAGCTTTAGGTAGCTTGAACCCTTGCAAAGGAGCTGTATTAGCGCCCACTGAGAAAAGGAAGATCTTATTTCTCAATCATATTCTTTGTCTAAACAAAGGCTTTTTACAAGGGGACAGTTGGCTCGGGACCTCCACATGTAGAGAAACACAGCACAAAGTCAAATACATAACAAAGATCCACACACCATCATATATTGCATATACACACATAACATGATAAAACATTCAGACCCGAATGGAAGAGAATCACAATAGACCAATTTTTGGTTTTCCAAACACATCTGTTTGTAAATATCAATACAAATGTTCACAAGTTGTGTTGTGAGGACAATTCTGACCACTTTAGATCGGAGAAAACAAATCATTAGGAAAGGATATCAGACATGTGTGTACTGTTCTGTTTGAAAAAAACTTTCGGCAAAGCCACTACAACTAGCTGATCTGTTCATGTGTATTAGCTGGTACACAACCTCCTCTCATCCCTTTCTTCTGGGTTGCGGTTTTTGTCCCTAAATTGCACATGGGACATTGTGCACTGTTTGTGTACATACTGCTCACCCACATGTTCTCTGCGGTATCTATAAAGAACCTGTTAAATCTCCCTAGTGTTCCCAGAGCCTCAGAAGGTTCCCATCTGTTCTCCTCTACAGCGAGGAGTTATCATTGCTGCCTCTCAAGTTTACCAACTAGCCATCAAGGAAGTACATTTTGAATCGTGTTCATGGTCAGCCAATACATATATTGCACCCTGCTCGGATGATGTCAATCTTGGGAGAACATAGGGGATTTTGATATACTCATAGAGGTTTGAGCTGTAGATGGGTCTTTCCTCCTGTGTCTACAGGCTTAAGTAGGCTGTATCTGTCTAAATCAACTTCTAGCCTTATATGTTTTGCCAAATTAGTCCAGTTAGAGTATACATAAAAAAAACAAAAAATCACAGAGGCCTAAAGTGACTACTATTGGGCCTGGCAAATAGACACGCAGGCAAATACACATTTGACTTTGAACAAAAGAGTGAATTGGTCAGTGCTGGAGTAAATAGGACCGTATAAGCCAGTGGCTCCCAAACTGGAGGGCGGGCCCCCCTAGAGGGGCACGAAGGTATTCCAGGGGGGGCACAGGTCCTCATTCTTAACCTGTGTTTGAAAAGGGAGAGGGGCTCTGTAATATTCCTAATTAGATACCACTGGTATAAGCAACGGGACTGTGTACTATGCAAAGCATTTTCATTTAAAAATAATCATACATGTTCATTTTGAACCCCTATAGATGGCCCTTGTTGTATGCCTGTAATGATAATAAAAAATAATAATGGTTAATGTGTGTCATGGAAAAGCCTGCCATCCATGAGGCCAATGCTACCTACCAAGGCCTTGCAGAGAATAATCGTAAAATTATATAATAAACATGGGGCATAACAATGCAGAAAATAACTGCTTTTCAGCGGAAAGCATTGGCAATGACCGATTTCACTTATTTTCTGTAATCCCTTGTTAAGGACATGTTATCCTTGGCCATTGAATACATGTTAAGTGAAATAAGTTATTTTAAAATGATAGAAAATGAAATCATCCCATTCAACTCCACCATCATTATAATTGCTGCTGAACAATTTTGGTATTTTGAGGGGCACAAAAACTTTAAGAACTGTTTTATTATACCAGTAATTGACTGACAAATTTGTAAAATATGAACACGAATAAGGATACAAAAAGGGAAACAAATACATTTGTGTCACATGTATTAGGAAAGGTTCTTGTAAACCTTAGCAATATAATGAAGGAGATATCAAGGACAGCTGGTATTTCTGGGGCTAAATACGCGATATCACAATTTCTGCATCTTTACAATCTATACATTCTTATCCTGATGACAAAACATATTCTGAGTCATTCTCGATATTTCCCCCACAATATGTATAATAAAACAGAAGTACATTCATTTTCTATATCTGCCTTAGAGGTGCACTTGGGAGAATCCTTGACTCAGATCACCCATTTTCAGATTCAGATTTGCAGATATTTTTCGCTACCAGGTAGCAGACAAAACTTTTTAATGACCCAATCATATGTAAATATCAGTAAATATTGAGGAGAGAACATCTGCTGAGGTCTTTCATACATCAATGACAACATTAGACCTCTAAATGACCTCCTTCTGCCTTTCACTTAAACTCCACCTTTGCATCAGTCTGCTTAAGGCTAGGACTCCACTATGTTGTGGGGAAACACTGCCTATTCAAAGTAATGGAGCAATGATGCCCCTGAACTCAAAGGCTGGTAATAGCCTACCCACCCACCATGTTGCACAAAACAAACACGGTTTACAACATTTTTGATTTGCATGACACGGTACTGTCACATGTCTGACGCTGGGCTTTTTGACTTTCAATGGACATAGCTTGATGACGTGCACACGGCCATGTATTGGCTGTGTGTTTGCCCATTGGTTTTCAATTTCAGCGATTACTCCAGGGCTCTCCACTGTTTTTCCCCAATGTGAAGTCTGCGCCAATTGTAGGGGTAAAATGCTGCAGGGTCTCCCTGTGACCCTGATTCTTAGGTGGAATGTGGGGAAAAGACATGGTGGAGTCCTAGCCTAAGAAGTATTTTTATTCAGGTATAAACACAAGTTTATAAACACATTGACTAGCAGAGGTTATAATATGATTAAACAGTAAACATATTTGTTAATATACATTAACTAGTGTATTCACATTAGTATAAATAACCTTAATTTTTTTTTTTTTTACTGAAGTGATAAGAAACACTTGTGCTAAGCACCCTACCCCGGGCATATAAGAATGATAGAGAGACTCTATTTTTTATTGTCACCAGAGCTGATCCATGACTGCTGTTGTGAAGAAAGCCAAAAAGCTGGAGGCAATTTACAGCTTACATTATAGGAAGAGATACGATTGTACAGTCCACCAATCAAGAGACTACAGAGAGCAGAGATGGCTACCGGACATTTAAGTTTTACAGAGTCTAGCAGCTCTTCTAGCTCTACAGGATTTATTGCAAATATCCTAGAGTAACAATACTGACTATATTCAAATTGTGCATGCTATGTTTTTTTGGTGCCACTGCTCTAATTCCTCTTCCATAACCACTGGATCATGAATGACATATAGCATATAGCTCAGCCAACTGGAAGACATGAGGGATATCTGTGCTACGCCGTGCACCCTAAGCAGCACTACTGTTATTTTAGAATAGTTCCATCTGTTTCATTTAGAACTGTTCCAAAAAAGAATGTCCATACTAGGTGTTTGATAAGTATTTGTTCTACCAAAAATGTACATTACGTCATGAAATTGAAAAGCACTAAAAACAAGCCTTACCTCTTATTCACACTCTGTGTTTTGTTGTTACTGCCAACTTTGTATTGTTTAATGTAACTGTCTCTGTGCCTTGGTTGCTTCCTCTTGACAGGGACTTTTTGGAAAGATTGTTCGGACAGCCTGTTCCACCCTTAAAATTAAGAGATCCAAGTCCACCCCGCTGCCTGTTGCGGAGATATTCCTTGTAGTTTCTGCTTAGTAAAGTGTACAGGAAGGGATTAATGCAGCTGTTGCCATAAGTCAGACAAGTCACCAAATTATTTACATAGATCTCAGTCTGAACGGGCAACCTCAATTCCTCATTGCTGTATAGAGGTACAAGCTGCCATATCCAGAAGGGAAGAAAGCATGCCCAGAAAGCCAATACGATAATGAAGATCATTAGTATCACTTTTTGCTTTGGAGATCTTGACAACTCTTTATTGAGAAGGCTTTTGGTTTGAGATATCCAGTAAACTCTTGCTAGTTTAGTATATAAATATCCAATGATCACTCCAGGGGCCAGGATGCTGGTAGTGAATAGCACTGTAAGGTATATCTTATATTGTTCATCACTCCATGTGGGGGTACATAATTTACGGATCGTACCATTGTCCAGTATCCTTTCTTCCTGATGTATCATAAGCATCATAGGCAAAGTCAGAAGGAAGGAAAACACCCAGATTGCAAAGGCCAGGCTTCTTCTGTATCTCTTTGACTTTCGGACATTATTGAAAGGTTTACTCACTGCAAAATATCTTTCTGTGCTCATTACTGTTAAGATGAAGATGCTGGCATGCATGGTGAGAAGGTCCAGGCTCAATAGAACCCTACAGCCAACCTCTCCAAAGTACCAATCTTTTACAAAGCTATTGTGGACAATAAATGGGATGGTGGAAAGATATAATAAATCAGCCAATGCTAAATTAAGTATATGGATATACATTGATGTAAATGTTGTCATCGAAAGACAAATTACCACTAGAGTGTAAAAGTTGCCAACCACGCCAGCAACACATATTAGAGACAACAGGATGCCAATTACGAATGTTCCGATCAAATCATCATTAGATATATCTAAGGATGTTCCTTGGTTTGTAATGTTGCTAGAAAGGTTTCTGAAATGGTAATCTGTGTGATATTGATCCAGTAATTCCATGATCTTCTATTATCTTCAATATATGAGATTCCGGTAGGTGCTGGATAAGCTGTGGGAGAAAACATAGACCAACAAATATTATCAAAAATATATATAGACCACACAAGATGATTTGTCACCAGAAACATCACATATTTTAAATGAAATCATTTTACTTGTTGCATTATTTTATATTCATTAATTAATTTTTTATTTACCTGCAATTTGACTTTCAATTTGGACAGCAAAATTTGACAATTCCAAAAATTTTAGTTTACTTAGCACAGCCACATCTTGGTTTATAGCCCTCGTCTTTTCTAGAATTGTCTGATTGTTGTCCATGCTGGCCCAAATCCTCCACTCCTCCCTTCACCTCCCTAGTGTATCCTTTATTAAGCTGACAGGAATAAGCCAAAGGAATTACTATAGAGTTTTATATGAATGCTGGGTCTACCAAAATTAGATACAAGATGGCAGTGGAAAGACATGGTAGACTTTAAATTTTTTTTTCAATGTTGTTAATTATAACAGCATAGATAATAAACATAAGGAAATGTGACTACTCCCAAATTTGCATAGACATAGTTGTATAGAATATTAGCAATCTTGAGAGAGGTATAATTTTGCATTTGAAATTTTCTGAGCTAAACTGAATAGGTATATACATATTAAATTTAGTATATTAACACTGATATTCATATGATATATAATCCTAGAGTTTAAAGTAACCAACAGTCAGAAAGTACAAAGCAACACCGCAGAAGATGCGCCATGATAAGGTTTCAGTACATACCTCCCATTTACTGGCTGGCCTTCCAAAATGCTTTTGAAGTTCCCTAACTGTCTATACAAAGATGTTGCAGTTCTATGTTCCATTGATGAGCTCTCTCAGCAGGTTGCCGACAGGTGCTACGACCTTCCTAAATATCAGTCCAGAGTGAGTGCAGACAACTCTGAATATAGAGAACACTGCATGGTAGCCAATAACATGGGTGATGTAAACTGGCACCTAATAAATTGCATAGTAATATTGTTCTAGCTTATGGATCATAAAAGGCATTACTAGGTCCAAAATTTTACTCCTTTACCATATTATGTAGTATTAAATGTGCAACCCTTGGTGTTAGATTTATTTATATTGCATATATATATATGCACAATATGCAAGTTCCTTAATTAATGCCCATGTTACAGTCTAACTCCAAAATGTCCTTAATTCCTTCCAACAACTAGGCATATATTGGTGTGCAGATTAATTCAATCTTTGTGGTAAATCCATAAAAACAGAGGTTTTGCAGTCAGATTAGGATGCTTATAATTAAAGATTCCTTGCCTACTTGGCAAAAAATTGCATGGAACCCCACAACCACAAATCTCTGTAAGCTGGGGCATGATTCACTAGCCCAGTTGCCTAGACAGCACCTTCTCCCAGATCAGCCATGATTTGACTTTCCAGAATCACCCCCTTTTTCACCCAGATCGAGCATACTCTGCCTGTCCAGTACCTCTGCCACCCCTGCATTAGACATGATGAGGTTTTTGCCTCACTTGCAAGTGGGAACCCGTTGGGTGCAAAAACTATGTGGTCAATGATATTAAGTAAGCCAAGTGTCCAAAAAAGTCAGCAAAACCCCTCCAAAATATTCTCATTTTTTAAGTCTGTCAAACGTAACATTATAACATCCATCAATAACTGTACTTCCTTATTACAGTTTTTATTTGAATTTAAACTTTGTAAAAGATTTCACAACACTGCGGATGGTTGGTAGAAATCTTAAATCCTACAGATATGTTTTAAAAGCAACATATTCATCGCATAATTTACTACAGTTTATATTCCCCATTTGCCTGTGAAGTAGCCAAGTATCTTTCCTTTTTCGGATGCTGGCTGCATTACATATCATAAAATGTGACAAGAGCCAATGAAAAATACAATACTCAGCTCGGCATAATTTATGGAAAATGAGCCATTATCCACTTTACCTACAGCAGCTCATTTTCCAAAATCAAGTTCAATTAAGGAGAAAATAAAACAGCAATGTTTGTAATATACTCAAAACTGTTGTTTAAAAACAATAAAAGAGCAAAGATATTAAACATACAGTATATATATATATTTATGTTATCTAAGGAAGTGTTTCTTCCACTTTTTAATGAGTTAAAAAGTGTTGGGTAATGTCTTAAAATCTAACACCAAATATTAAAAGGTCTAGATAATGTAAGCTAGTAATGTTGGAACACATATTATTATTTAATAATCTAATCTAAAAATTAAACTACATGACCCCAGTGTTACGCATCTTTTTAGGAATCAAATAGCAATACTGTTTTGAGACAATATTCCCAAAGCCCCAATATTCTCACCTGACTGAAGTACAAAGAAGTTTTGTTGGAATAGGGCAATACAACCACTCAATGAGGAATTCTTGTCTGGGTCAAGCTTGCATTACCCAGCCTCTTTATATGTTGAAAGACAGCACAGCTCATTTTCGCCAGGTTTTTCTAAAATAAATAAAATCTTCCCATGGAGTCTTCTTGGCACCAAGGCTTGAAATCTTCAGACCACTAACTGTGAAGACTGGTCAATCCATGTGACCAATATTGGTGTGGGATAGGATGATTATACGTTTTTTTCTTTTTCCATATGTATCACTTGGTCTTCTAGAGTGTCCGTCCATGGACCTAATGAGCCACTGTGAAACATTACTGGATTCATCTGTCAGGTTTTTGGCTCTTTCTTTTTGTGGCTTGTATGTGAATTCTCATATGTTAACATTCCATGCACCCTGCTAATACTGGTATGTCAAACCTCTTTTCCGAGTCTTCCATTCTGCTCACTAATAATATACTCTTCTCTCAGCTGCTCTTTATGTGAAAACTGTGTCTTCTTTGTAGTTTCCCTCTGAATACATTGCACACCGCACTGCTTTATACTCATGAGTTCTTCAGTCAATTTATTTCATACAGTTAAGTTGGCCGGTGAACATAATGGAACTTTGAGAAAGATTATGACTTTTGGCTGAGGTCTACTATTTTAGAATTCGTTTCTAAACAATAATTTGAGCTACAGAATTTATAGATGTAACAATTGATTGTGTGGGCAGACAGTAAAGGATAGTGTAGCAGCATATTGGAAAGTTGTGTGGAAGGAACATGCATTGAGTGTGCCTGATGCATCATCTCTGGTTGTGGGATAAAGGCATAAAAGGCTGATATTTGTATCTTTAGTTCTGGATGTAAAGTACCTATGTAATGTGTAAGTTTACTGGTAGGCTACTGATTTATATATAAGAAATAAAATACATTGGTATGCAATGAGACCTTCTCTTGTTGGCCCTAAACACATTTTCACATTTGTTCAACAAGTCATGCAATGGCCCTTCTCAAGGGAAAATGCCTAAATAATGCAAAGTGTATAGGTGTGAAAAACTTTGATGCAGTTCATGGATTCTTGGGGGTGAGCTCTAATTGGAAATAATAAACTTTCCAGCGGATGACATGGCTCCTCAAATCAATAGATGAGAGCACATTTTGCTTCTTATGTGGAAACCAAGGTGCCAGAGTCTGGAGGAAGAGTGGAGAGGCACACAATCCATGATGTCCAGTGTCCAATTTGCACAGTCTGTGTTGATTTGGGGAGCCATGTCATCTGCTGGTGTGGGTCCACTATGCTTTATTAAGTCCAGAGTCACCGCAGCTGTCAACCAGGAGATTTTGAAGCACTTCATGCTTCCTTAAGCAGACACAGAGCCTTATGGAGATGCTGACTTGATTTGCCAGCAATCTTGCTTGACCTGAACCCCATAGAGAATCTCTGGGGCATTGCCAAGAGAAAGATGAGAGACATGAGACTGAACAATGCTGAAGAGCTGAATGCCGCTATTAAAAACCATCCTGGTCTTCCATAACACCTCAGCAGTGCCACAGGCTGAAAGCATCCAGTAAGGGACCATTTATACTGTTGTTCAAAGAACGACTTGTTAACGCAACATGAGGTGGATGTGACATGCGGCATCCCTTGATCGGTTTTTCGGGCTTTATATTGCATATAATCAGTCTATTTCATATATTAGTTTCACATTTTAAGTTGAATCCCATTAGTTTCACATTTTAAGTTGAATCCCTGAAATACAAGAACTTTTGGATGATATTGTAACTTTTTGCAAATCACCTGTACGTGTGACTAGGACCTCAACTTATAAGAGGGCTGAAATGGAGGTTTAACAATGGAGAATTGGCTCTAGAAAAACATTAATCAATAGAAAAAACGTTTCTTTTTAACCAGCTATCAATGCCTTGTTTTCCCTTTGCATTGAACTTGTGCTTTAACTTCTGCTTTCACTATCCTTATTATTCTGCACACATTCTTTGCAGTACAGTTTAGTACGTTCTCACAATCTAGCCTACTAAGAAAAAGGTCAACCTGCATTTTTTTTCTGCAATGTAGCTAAATCCGCTGATGTGTACAAAGAAACGATGTATTCACAAAGCAGCCTAGGATATGAGAGTAAATCATCCAGAGCATTCCAGGGACCTGTGCTCACAGCGAATGAGAAATTGCAATTAGCACAGTATATGCAGAGTGTGCATATCAATGATTGTATGCTAATGGAATAAGCTCTCTTGTAGAATAAGGAAAATTGGTTTGTTTGAAGCCAACACAAGCCAATGTATCTGGTTGTGACTGCAATATTATGCTGCATAGACTACAAGACTGATATAAAGATAGAGAGAGGCCATTACATGTGTGGAAACTGTACTGTTAATGCCAAAACAATGTAGCCACCTTTCCATGGCTTTAGAGGAGGCAGGCTAATGAATTTAGATTGAATTTGTGACAAAGCTTTATATGTTGGTTTCAGAATGTTTATAGAATTTTACAATTCTTACAAAAATGTTGCCACAGCAACCTGCAATACCACAGGGTTAAGTGTGTATGGGGGGGGGGGG
>CM070038.1:66420313-66457828 GCA_036250615.1 Ptychadena robeensis
TGCCCTGTTCTCTGCACAACTGCGCCAATCCGCGCCCATTCATGTCAATGCTCACGGATTGTTGTGGATTGGCGTGGATCGGCGCGGCATGCGTTCACAACCGCATCCGTGTCCACACCTGACCGCAACCGCGCATATCCGTGCACATACAGATACATGGAAACTGCCACATGCATTTCCAATGTATGCGGTTGTGGTAGGATGAAACCGCACGGAACCGCGTGGTTAGAACCGCACCTAACAGCCCAGTTCCGGGCTAGTGGAAACAAGCCCTAATGGGATGTTGGTGGCATGATTAATGATAAATATGGTAATTCATAGCCCTATTTGCAATATAGATATATCTTACAGAAAAGAGTGACCTCATGACTGTGCAGTTTGGCAGAGTTGTATAAATCAAAAACTAGAATGAAAAGATTTTTAGTAGAAACTTCAGTTCAGATATATGTATTTAAATGCTGTAAAATATTGATTTTAAATACAGGTTTGTATTTCAGAAAAATATTCATAGTATGCAATGACATACTCTCTAAAATTGAATAGTAGATTTAAAAAGTCAAAAGTGTCCTGGCCTAGTTGATACATGAATACATTTGGGAATGGATGTAATTCCCATAGAGACATTCATACACCATATTTTTTGGTTTATATGGTTCATTTGTTATACCATAAGTGATTGGTGTGGATAAGCACTGCATTTGAATACGATTTCAAGATACTGTTATGTTATATGTATATCTTGTACAGGGGTGTAAATATTTTTATAAATTTGACAAATTGTTCAATTGAAGAAAAACAGTTTAAGAAAATGTAGTAGCAGTCTTTGGACAGAACCTCAGTTGAAATCTTATCGGACAAGGTTTTTCTTGGTATTAGATTTGCAGGCACATTTGTCCCTTTTTTGCACCCTTTGTTTGCCGGCCATTAGCTTCAATGAAGACACCGGTCTTCATTGAAGCTAATGGCATCGGCCGGCATCGGCCAGAGAACATCAGACATGTCCGTTCTCTGGCTGGCCGAGCTGTGGGGCGACAGATGGCACGCCCGACGGTCAGTGGCAAAATCGGCCGCTAATCGGCGTGTGTATGCCAGGCTTAAGGAAATCTTTGAAAAAAATGCATTAGACATAAGAGCCTATTTATAAACCAACTCCTCCATGTTCATGTATTGGATTCACTACCAGAAAATTTTTGGTAAAAGTCACATTCACTATTTTATAACTAGACCCCTTAACCTACTATTCGATTCCAGTTTACTAGGATTAATGATCTTAAAATGTTTTCACAAACAAACTACAAGATAGGTAGGCATAGACATTTGGTATAGGATAAAAAATCTATATTATCTGAATTTCCCATGATAAATAAATACAGATAAATATTTATATTAGACATGGTCAAGTCACACTTTCCACACTCTCCGAAATGATCTACTTCCAACCTCAATAACATGATGGTGAATGTTCAGTAGTTAAGGTGGGTTTACACGTGTAGAGTCAATTGCCAATTCGATTTTTCGTTCAATGTCGTTGTTGATCATTGTTCGTTCATTCATCGAATGTAACATTAGATTTTTTTTTTTTATTCCCTCATCGCCTATATCGAACGAAAATACATTCGAAATTACAACGACAGATAAAAATGTACCAACATGTTCTATGACCTTTCAAACGATTTTTGGTTCGAGGTCAAACAAAATTATACATCAAGCAAATTGTCCATTATAGATTTTTTGTTGATCGAACGAAAAAAATCTACACATGTGAACCCACCTTTAGTTATGGGCATTTATATTAATAGAAGATCTCTTGGCAGTTTGGTCATGTCTTCCTATTTGGTGTAGGTGGACATAGTTTGTGCTCAGCACCAGAATTGGTATTTAACATTAACCAGAGAAGGGGAGGACATGGTAACTGAAAAAATAGCATCCTTAAAGAAGTAATATGTGATCATTTCTGTAGAATATGTAAGGGGAACACAACAAATTTTGAAGGTGGCAATGCAGCCTAATGCCCCCTCACCAGCCAAGCTTCAACAATGTATATCCTTAAAAGTAAGATACTTATTTTTAATAAAGATGCACATTTATGTGTATATTAAATATTGCGTGGAGGTTTTGGTGTGCGTAGTGTATATTTTTCAAAGCAAATGCATACACTGCTTGAAACAGATCTATAGAAATATAATTAAAGTTCACAACATTAATTATCTATAAAGATCAGAGCATAGACGCTGCCTCCTTACCCTCAGACAAGGCTGAGACCACAATGGTCTAAATAAAAGAAAGGAGGGGCTTTGGCTGAATGCACCATAGCCCTCATATTGTCTGCCTATGGTTGTGATGTGCAGTCTGATCAGAGCACACCTAGAACACCAGGAGGATTCATCCTGTCACACGGTAAGTCATTTATCATATATAACACACGTGGATGTCATATACCTTAATAGATCTGCACTCTCAATTAGAGAATTAGTACAGATACTATTGTTCTAATTTTCAAGTTTAGAAACTTCCAGCAATCACTTTTTTAAATATTCACTTCAATTATCAAAATTATGTGCAGATTTTTTTACACGATTGCATAACTGTTTCAAATATTTACACCATTTATTGAGTCAAGATTCTTAACTTCTTTAAGCCCCCCATACACCTTACAATCTTTCCATACAATTTCTGTACAATCACATTTTGTTCTACCAAAACCATGTAATATGAGGAGCTTTCTAATCCTTCCAATCACTATGTATTCTATCAGGGAGGCCACTATACTACACAGTTGTTGGTAGATCTAATGGAGATTGAATGGATCGATCTTAAGGTGTATGGGGGACTTTAGAGCTCATTTTAAAGGACAATATATAATTAAAATTATAGCTGTTACAGATATTTAGCATTATAAAAGGTTTTATCATCATGCAGTTGGATTTAAAGTTAACAAAACAAAACATAGGTAAGGGATACAAGCAAATAGGTCCATTATAAGAAAATATATAATAAATCAGTGTCTATAAAAAGGAAAAACTATTTGGAATGCTATGATATAATTATTTGAAATGGATATTGTTAGAATAAAGCTAGAAATATATTCATTAACATATTTAATGGAACCATGATCTAAACAATTGTTAATATTTCTAACCAACCAAACTATTAAACTTCATTGAGACAGGCAGTCAGGTATGAGCAGTTCTGACCAACCAGATACTGAGACCCGATAAAACAACATGCGGCATGTTGCCTTTATCAAACGGTTTTATGGCGCTTTCCCATAGATATAACAGTCTATGCACACAGTGACACCATTGCAATATCAGGGCAGCTGAGGGTGTCAGCTGTTGAAAAACCAACCGTCTGAATGGATCATAGAAGTACACCAGCCTTAAGAGGGGGGTTGGTAGTAGCTGCACCTACAACCCTCTTGGTGTACTTCAAGGTTTCAAATAAATGACACCTTCTATAATAATGAGCCTCGGATTAGATTTCTTAAAGTAGACCTATCACTGAGAGATGATGTAAGCTACCATTTCTGACCAGGTCCTTTAAAAAGGTCACAGGTTGATTTTTGAAGCACAGACTTTGCCACAGTTATCTGCATGCTTTTTCCAGCTGTCTGACTGAAACTACTAAGGCCAATGGATCAGCTTTACATCCAAGAAATGAGCATTGTTTAAAGCTTAGCAATGGCAGCTAAATGTACCCATAAACAGGTCGATTTTTTGTTCAATTCCCGAACGATCGATCACTGTGCACAAATATAGATCAGGAACAGGGAACATTAAGCGACTTAAGCCCTCCATATACAAACAGATACCAGCGCAATCATCAAAAGGCTGATTGCAGCGTGATGATGTCATCATGCTGTTGCTGACTGTTCATAGAATGAAACTGCACTGTTTGTGTGTGCTATTCGCTAGCCAATACTTTGGGACCAGGGTCCCCATCCACAGTTATGCAATTGACCAGAAAAGAACCAACAAGTTGGATCGCTGTGCAACTGACTTGTAGAGCGATCCTGGTCGAGCACTCAAGGTGGGCACGTTCGTTTTGCAGATGATCGATCACAGGGCAAACACACATGGCGAATGTTCGTCCCCAAAATCGCCCGTGGATCTATGCATGTATGGGAGACTTTACCTGGAATAGGTTATCTTGAAGACAGTTACCCATTGTACCACTCCCATGTAGATATACTTTCCAGTTAACTCTTAATCTATAATTAAAAATGAATCCTTATCTTAACATAGTCAGTTGTTTTTTCACATTTCAACTAGCTGACTTTGTGAGTGATCACAAAGCTCCTGAACATTGCATTATCATCACCAGCAATTTTGGTCATGATACTATGTTCAGGGCTTTGTATATGCAATGACAAACTAGTCAAAATTTCATGACCATCTCTAGTAACTAATCTAATATCCAATCAGAACTAAACCTACAGATAAAATGGTAGTGAGGTTATAACCCCTTACTGGTTTATACTGTTGTCTATGTCTCAGGATAAGTGAAAATGGGGAATATTTCTCATTTAGTATCAAAGGAAATATTTTAATGATTGGCTGTCCAATTAGATCTCTATATTGACTGGTGTATAAAACAAGTTAAGGGGGATGCCAGGAATAAGAATAAACTTTTGTTTGCTCTGGGAGACCTAGAAGTGTGTAGAACACCCTCTATATCAATAAACTCCTAAAACAAACCTATAACAGTCAACCTTCCGGTATATAAACCTTAAAGAGAATATAAATCCTGAACTGAATAACAGTTAGTCTGTTAAAACACTATTGAGCTGATTTACTAAAGTAATATAAGCTTTTCATAAATCAAAGTACATTTTCAATCTGCAAGGGAATTTAGTAATTTAGTAAATGGGGTGTAACTTTGCTGACTGCAATATACAAGCCAAAATCTATTCTTTTCATTTTCATTGCCCGTCATTGGGTATACTTTGCAAAGTAAATGCTTACTACATTCACTAAGTAAAAATGCAAAATTATAATTCATTTTGTAAGGTGAACATGCCCATGCCCAAATCTCATTATATTGAATAATTACCTGGAACATGCAGCATCAAGCAGTGCCCAGACCTCCTACACACAGGACTTTTACTATTTTCTGCTAAAGTATAAAAAACTTGTACTTGAATATTGTTTAACTTCAGATTTTATTTTTAGAAAATTGAAAAATTATACATGTTACAGATATGATAACAAGTGCCACTGTTATCAAATAGGATGAAATGTCTGCTGTGATATGACATTGCTGCATGTGCTTAAACAATGTAGAAATATTTTAAATTTTCAGCACCAGTAAATGGCATTCGGGTATAGGCCAAACTTTTGAGCTCCCAAAATTAAATTTGGCTTTAAATCGAACTCTAAACATGTCTGTTATGTATTAGATCTAGTGCTGATTTATAGACCGATTTAAGAAGGGCGATTTCGGCCGCAAATAATGTATGGGGGGCTGAAGAGATGAAAATAATGAAATTTCACCAGTGGACTTCACATAAATGTGTTCAAAAGGCAAGTCTTATTATTTTTTAATTTAACTTAACTTTGAATTTCATTCATGCAAAAACTACATAAAATGGAGCAATGCCTTTTTTAATTTTCCCACAACCCACCTCAATATCTCTGGCAATATTGGTGCCAGTACCATGTTAAGGATATTTGTAATTAATTCACATATCAGCTAGGGGAAATAATGAAAGCCTAAAAAAACACATTTGTTGTGTATTGTGATGCCTTAGCTGCTGATTCCCACCCTAGACCTACAATCGAGTCATTAACTTTTTTGGTAAAATTAGGTACCTCAGTTTTTATTCAGAACAGCCTATACTTATACTACAACATTTCTGATCCAATACTGAAAGAATAAATGTATGATGTCCTGAGAACCCCCAAGATTCTGGTGCAAGTAGGCCAAACAAAGACCAATTAGTTATGGCTGTTCTGCAATATGGCAAAGTTCTAGAACAGGGTTCTCCAACACCAGTCCTCAAGGGCCACACACACACTAGATTTTGGTCATTTCCTGAATCATTGTAAACCATTCCTTAATTCAGTTATTGCTTCCTGGTAGAGAAACACCACAAATCTTTGTGAATCTGGTCCTCAGAGGCCAATTTTGGAAAAGTACCTTAAAGGTATGGAAAGTATGGTTGCCTTCATGTACATAGATACAAACGACAACAACAACTAGCCCCCCATACATGGATAAACTTTCCGTTCGATCCATGGACGGTCAATCTCCATGCGCGTTCGCGGTGATCGTGAACTTTTTTGAGTGGGATGGAACAATCTTGCTCGAAGAAAGGTCGATTGAACAGTGAACGTAAATGTCTGTACATCCTGGATGATTGCCTTTACTTTGGATGGGGACCAGGTTATCGAAAGGGAATAAATGTGCAAAGTGGTGATTCACCATTCAATAGATTTTACTTGCGGGTTGATCGAACAGGTATCGACCCATGTATGGGCACCTTAATACTTGTAGAACCATAATACAGAAGAATTAGTTACATCAAGTTCAACTCCTCTACACAATGAAAACATTCTGTATTCCTTTTAATAAAACCAATAACATATAAAAGAATTACTGGTCTAAATTAGCATTGCTTACAGAGCCAATAGATGAATAGTATATTAGCGTTTTATTGCAGCGCTTTTTAACACTTATATTTCATGCTTGATTTTCAGCAATGATTCCGAGTCTTTCATTTAGAACTAAATGGAGTAAACAAAGCAATTCTTCAGATTAAAAGCTGTTGGTATTTTACTGCAGCAAGCTTTAGATTTTGTGCTCGGTGCCTTATGTCATATTACTGTGTGATAAATTTGATAAATATCTTGCACAGAGGGAGAGAAATTGAGAAAGAATATCTGATCTGATTACATGCCCATTGCCTTCAGCTAAAGAGCAATAAGAGACTACTGTTTTCAGCATCAAAACTGTTTAAGTTTTCATTTTTTTACAGTTCTTTTTACATTGTAACGAGCTGGGTAAAGTGCAGATTCAATTTCATCTGTGTCTCCTATCACACCACAAATGTTAAATGCATTTTAAGGTCTAGGTATTGGAGGAGAAGAACTTTACTTGCTTTATCCTAATTGCTAGCACTCTCCTCATTAGTGTACCTAGGATTGTAGGTGAATCCTCACCGTATATGCTTAGCTGGGACTCCAACGTAGCAGATACACTTACCTGCTCGCCGGAGGATCTGTCTTCACGGCGCCGAGCCGCTCCGCTGCACAACGTAGTCGAATACGTTGAGTCTCTGCACCGTGCAGGCAATGTCTATCTGCTACGTCGGGAGCCTGCTAAGCGTACACGAGAGGGTCCCGACGTATGTGGAAACATACCCTAAAAGGCACATGGCAGCCTGTCTGAAGTTTGCAAAAATACATCTGAAGAACTCTCAGAGCAGGAGAAACAACATTCTCTGGTCAAATGAGTCTAAAGATTGAACTCTTTGGTGCGAATGCAAGGTGTCACATTTGTAGTAAATCATGTACACCATGATTTACGTACATGTATGTAAACCATGGTGGTGGCAGCATCATGCTATACTGCTCCAGAGTACTCTTGAACTGAGACTGGGAGGATGGTTCATCTTTCAGCAGGACAACAACCCTAAGCACACAACCAAAATATCAATAGAGTGGCATCAGGACAACTCTGTGTATATCCTTAAATGGCCAAGCCAAAACCAGTCAGTGTTCGTAAAAATTAAACATGCTTGTAACTGATATAAACAAAAGTTGTGACCACTGATATGTTTTCCTTTGTTTACAGTCTCCTGATAAAGTCGTCCATCATTATGCATCACAGAAGTGCACAATTTGCATTTAACCTTTACCAGCGCCCAGAACTTGGATATTACGAATGTGGCCGTGATCTCTTCACCTTTGTGACAGTGGCTTCATCCCACATTATGCGTACGCTACAGAAGCCAAAGAAAAGTCGGCCCACTAAAAGGAAAGTAAATCATCGTAGATTCCTGCAAAATCAGATATGCAGGTCAGTACTTATGCTGCTACCAGTCTGTATTGTGCTTGTCTTCATTACCCCGGCCATATTGTAGGAATTTCAGCATTAAAGTCTTACCAAACTAACAGACTTGCATAAAGGTTTTAAAAAGTGAGTTATTTTCAGTTTAATGAGATTTTAAAGTTATGGTCACACAATAAAAACATCATTATGTCTGTGGTAATTTCTCCTCATTTGACTACATAAGTTGAGTCTATGTAGCCAAGAAAATCATTATGAGAATAAACCTCCCTAGCAGTTACTGCGAGTGTAGCTCAGGGTAAGGTTGCTTTATAAAACTCACCCCATGCTACATTCAGGGTTACTTACCTGTACCCGGTGAGCCTTGCAAGAGGCTGGAGGGGAACCATTAACCTGCATGTTAAGCAGACAATGTAATTTTCCCTTTCACATCCCTGGCTTCATCAAAGGGGGGAGGAGGGTGAGTGCAATAATTATTTCGGTAACCTCAGCTACCAATGATAATTCATCCCTTTACTGAATGGCAAAGTTGTTGTTTTGGCTAAAGTGCAGCCATCCTTTCTTTCCAGTTTTTCGGTTTGAAGGATCACTATTGACCATTGAAAGACAGTCGTACAGACACTGGATTTACACTAGACACATGCCAGGTCCTCAGAATCTAGCATCTGTACAGCATCTGTAAAAAAGTAAGATAAAATGACTCTAATGGTGCTTTTGTTTCTGGTTTGTAATTAAACCTGAAACAATTCTGCAGAAAATAAAAACAGCACCATACCATATAGCGGTTTTGAACCAAAAAAAGGTAAAAAAACCAAACAAATAAACTTACTTCCCTACATGGGTCTTGATCCAAGAAAAGCCATTCCCCGTAGATAAAAATCGCCCACATGCCTTGAGTGTCCAATCCTCCAGCATGTAAGATGGAGGACGAGACTCCGCTGCCGAGGAAGCAGATACCGAGGTGGTAAGTTCACTTTAAGAAACTTATTTACACATGATCACAGCTGTCCATGGTAATGGTTGTAGGAGGGACTGATTTGAAGAGACATCCTCCCATGTGGACAGTTGGGGTGAGGGACATCCTCCCATGTGAATAGTTGGAGTGACTTTTGTACTAATATTAATGAGACCTGTTGGCATTGTCTTTCATCAGACTATACTACCATGTAAAACCACTTTGGAGGCCAGCATAGCCTGTTTATGGACAGGTGGTGGTGACCTGGAAATCACAAAACAAAGTACTAGGCTCACATCCTGAGGAAGCCCGTCGGAAAAAGTACATCAGGAGCCATAGTATTTATATGATGAACTTTTCATGTTACTATTTATGCAAATTATAAAACATTTTTATATTTTGAATACTTGATTACTATTTTGGTCCTCCCATGATAATAAAGACCTTTTAACAATTGATGTATTTGTGACTGGATGTTAATTCTGTGTGTGCCTCAAATTACATTTAGGTTTCTTCGGGGGGTAGGGGTGACTTTTGGACCCCCTGTTCCTATTAGGGTATTATTAATATGTTACATTGGGGGATTGGCAAGGAATTGTTTGGCAACGAGTACCCTTAGTATTTTCCACTTGTGAGTAAGGTCATTTTGAGTTTTCTGAGTGGTGATCAGAGGCTGATGTGTCATTCTCCCAAAGCATTCCTGTCCTGCATTGTAGAGAAAAGCACAGAATACCAGCATCAGTCACCGAGGACAGGATCAAGTAAGAAATTGCTTTAAAAAAATATTTAAAACTTCTGCCTAAAAAAGTAATTCAAGTCATAGCTGTAAAATGATGATTACTTCTTTATAAATTGCTTTTATTACCTTATCTCTCTTTACAGGAAATATGCCATCATAGAAGCTGCTACACACCAACTTGCTACTTCAATTTTCTCGCAGGAAGCTACAGTAGAAAAGGAATCCTCAACAAATAAAGGGATAGATTCGGACATAAATGACAATAGAACTGACTTACCCACAGAAATAAGGAAAGGCAGAGTGTTACCAAATGTATTTAATCTCACCACCAACATCTCCAAACTCCCTGAGGTGTGCCTTGGTGACAGTACCTTTCTTGGTGTGGCAGAAGCATACTTGGTCCCAGATGCAATATCTAAAGTAGGTGTAAGCATGGACACGTTGGCTTACGTCTCTGATGAGGTTGGAACGGTTGAGAGTCTTTTTGATGACATCATAGCTGAAGATGATATTATTGCTTCTTCATATGGCTTATGCCATCCAAGGACTCAGGATGCAGAAAAAGACCCGGAACTTGAAAGATGTATGCAAACCGGATTAATATATTATGATGACCACATATCCTCTTGGCTTCCAGAAAGTTTTAGCAGAGCTGTAAACCAGCTACCTTTTCTTCAAAGAATGTCCAGTAGCATAGAGTACAAAGATGGAACTGCTCATACTTACTTAATGGACAAATTAAGTGATGCACAGACTGGACTCCACGACATTAATATTTTAGACAGCAGGGAAGGGTGCTTTGATAGTAATCCAGGTTATCAGACTGAATATCAATATGATCAAGACTGTTTTCTGGATGAGTCTGACTTGTCAGATCTTCAATCAAACCAAGGACCAGACAAATGTATTGCCTCATCAGAAGATCTAATTTTAGGTAAAGCCGAGGAACCAAGAGGAAGACAACACTATGAAAACGAGGACACAGGCTCGAGTGTATTCTGTGGTGGTCCAGTGGAGCACAATGTCTACCAGGCACTTTGCTTATGTCCTCTGGAAAGTGAAAATTGTATCTGCAGCTTGTGCTGAGAGAAATGCATTACCTTGTATCTGAAATAGTAAGTTTCTAATATTTAAGAAGAATTAGGTCCAAGCTCAATTTATTTCACATATATATTTTCAGAGGAATATGTAATATAATATAGTAATATATATAATACTCTTTCTGTACAATAATGTCCTATTACCTCAAGCACAGCAGTAGATATTTCAATTCGAGTTCACAGCAAGGTGTCTGTGATCACTGCGCAAAAGAGAGAGGAGAGCAAAAGGAATGTGCGACTACCTAAAGGGGAGGCAAACTCAAAAAGTTTAAATGTACTACTGTTATAGGAAACATTGTTAGTAAAAACTATGCCTTGAGATGCCTCAATGCCAGGCTGATTCTGCGGCCGATCGCACGTGCGTGATGACATGTGTGCCGGCATTTACTTTGGATAAGGACCAGTAAGGAGACTGATCTAAATCGGACATGTCGATCGATTTCTGGCCGAATTTAAGGTTTGAGACACAAATCGAACTCTCTATAGCCACGTTAAGCAGTATCCTGTAAAATGTACCTTTTGTCACATTCGTCCTGAAAAATGAGCCTCAAAATTATATACCTGTAGTGTGAGATTATCTGAGAGCAAGAAGTCCAGACTGCTAAGAGTCCAGCCTGCTACTTTCATTGCATTTGGTGATTTCACTATTTTTCTTCTGTTATCCTTATGGGTGAAGATGCACCTCTCTATTTTTAGAAAAATACCTACCTGCTCTGTTTCATTAATTCTGTAGATATATGCTATCTAAACATCTCCTGATGCTACTTGATTATTTTTCTTCTCATCATTATCAGTGATGCTAATGAGTAGCTCTGACATACACAGGGGGCTCTGATATACACGCAACATGAAGCCAGTGTAAAACGTGCACCAGGTTCCCTATGGAAAGCTGTGTACCTTGCCTAAATGCAAGCCGTGCTGCATTGCGGTACTGTAACACACACATGGCTAAGTAAAAAGGGTCATTTGGCTATTATAGCCTCCTGTATTTAATACAATTTATGTTTATGCCCAGAGATATGATCACTGTGCATCACAAAGATAATAGTGGAATGGGGCTGGTAGGATCTTGCACATACCTTTATAAAAACACAAAACTGTGGGGATTCCCACTTACTGTATATTTCCGAGCCAGTATCAAATTCAATTAATAAGAGGGGTAGACAAGTCATATGTAGGCTCTGAGTCATGAACAACTGTCATGAACAACTGTGTAAGACTAAAGGTAAGATGGAGTTCAGCTTTAACCACACTGACGGAGTGTAAGGACCATAAGCAGGAAAAAAAGTAATTATCACAACAAAGAAAATAATGGCAAAATGTATTCTGCTGGTAAGCGCGGTACAAACAAAATATGTAACCATCATTGGAAGCAAGAGTATGATTTGCAACAAACATAGTATCTGTTACATTATATAACATATATTTAGAGTACAGTACTTGTCTCCCCATGTGCCTACTGAACTGAAAGCAGATACTGTATTTATCAGACTATAAGACACACTGGACCTTAAATCGCACTTAGCTTTAGAGAAACCAGAAAAAAAATATTTAATATATAATTGAAATCAATTGGGTTAATGCAATGGATTAAATTAATGAAATATTAAATTCAGCCAGTAGATGTCACTAGCAGCAGAATTGACACAGCACATCACGTCATCCTCCTCATTTATCTTCCTCACTGATGGGGAGGAGAGGGCCACGGGGGGAACGGCTGCAGATCTCCTCTCCCTTTCTGGCTGTGTCCGTGGAAGCTGCAGAGTAATTGCAGCTTCCACAGACACTGAGAGTGAGATAGATGGCAGTTCATCTATCTCTTTCTTCATTGTTTATATCAGCAGGGATCTGCTGGCATAAGCAATAATGCAGTTCAGATGGGAGATCCGGCTGTGGCCGCATCTCTCATCTGACAGCTCTCCGGCTAATCTTCTTGCCGGGAGAGCTGGCGGGAAGCCAAGGCACGACCACACAGCCATAGGGGTCACGCATTCAGACCATAAGACAAAGGCATTTTTTCCCCCGATTTTGGGGGTGAAAAAGTGCGTCTTATATTCTGAAAAATTCAGTAAATACTGTACAAATTAGACCAAAACTAAAATTTTAAGTCTATTTATATCACACTGATTAAATAAACAAGTAAAGATCAAACTTCTGTGGTAGGCACTTAGATGTAAGGGCACAAGGGGCACAACCTAGTACACCAAAGTACTTAAAATGGTCAAATAAATTATTTAAAGGAGGTAGTTTGCAGGCTTACCAAGGATAATCTTTTCAGCCATGTGGTTACCAGGATAACCATTACTTCCTGGTTATGGATGAGATCAATTTCTGGTAACAGATGCTGGAGGGCTCAGTAGGATTGATCAGATGCAGGGGCACACTCCACCTTTATTTTGAGAGCTGCACACCAACACGCAACTTAAACACCCACCTCTCATGTTGACCCATTTTTACTCTGTGATCTTTGTCCAGACCCTTTACACCTACTGAGGACCCTTCTGGCCACTGACATCACTCTGTAACCATCGCTGACAGTTGTGCGCGACTATTTATTACCCTTATTAACTTGGATGTAAAGTCTGCAAATGTAACACATGAAATGAGAAAAATGTGATTAGAGCTTCCTATGGGAATCAAAATATGCAGCTCAAGCTAACCAGATGCCCATTCTCAGGTTAGCGTCACTGTCCTATTTGTGTACTGTATCCTCTTATGTTGAACAGAGAACTATAAAATACACTGTTTATTAATGTTGAGCAGCATACACTATATTCGAATTCGCGTAATTTCGCGAATATACAAAGAAACATTCTAAATTCATAAAATTCGATTCGTCTGTACTGTATTGCCTTCCGTTGCGCGGGCCCATGCGCAAAGATTCGCAATGCCGCTTTACAGCTTCTCTCTTCATTCTGTGACCTCAGCCAGTACAAGCACTGTGCGTATTGCACGTATCTATTCGCAATGCGTACACATATGTATGTCAGTAAACAATGTTGAAGCATAATATGCCGGATATCCGCCATTGCGAATATCCGAGCGCACATTCGCAAAATATTGCAAATTCTCGAATGACGGATATTCATTGAATATATTCGAATTTCGAATATTCTCGCTCAACACTACTGTTCGTAACCCTGTGCTACCCTCTGGGTCCTGCTCTGTTATCTAACACTTTCTCTTAATAACACAACATGTCATATCTTCCATAGAACTCCACTATGATTTGCCAGAATGGCAAAATCATAGCGGCCACGTCTTCTGTACGCACCCCGTTCACTTTAAATGGGCAATTTTAGAACGGTGTAGGGCTCTTTCACACTTTCCATAGGAAACTTGTGTATCTCTCACACTAGCCCAGCATTTGCTTTAACGTGCAAAACACCCTGCAGTCTGAATTTTGCAGGCACAGAGCAAGGGTTTCCCTTACATTTGCGTCACCGCTTCTGCATCCGTTATCGGCAAAAGCTGCAACCGCAGGCACAGCGCACACTGTGAAAGGGCACTAAGCACGCTTTCTAAAATTCTAAACGCAACCACTATGATTTTGTTACGTAGTGGCGTTTTAGCCTTAATGTGACAACCAGCCTGGGCTCACTACTTAATTCTGTGCAGACCAGTAGTCACATAGCATTAATAGGGATGGCAACTTCTAGAAATATTCTCCTGCAAAATAATGTATAGAAAAGTAAATGATCAATAATAAGTACTACCCATATTGGCTGTTCTTGTTTTAGTTGACACAGGAAAAAGAGACATGACCAAATGATCCTGACCAATCAGGGTAGATAAAGCCAATTAGCTAATCAAATATATCCTGGGCCCATGATGTTACAACTCTGCCTGTTACCTACCTGATATTTTCCAGGATTTGATTTTGTTTTCCTTTAAAAAGGTGTGATACCTTATTTCTGGTTCTATGCCACCTCCAATAAACTCTGCAGTTCTCCTCTGTTTTTTGTACGCCTACTGTGATTCCTGTATGCGTCTCTTCTTCTCATCACCTGTCCCTCATTCTAGTAGTACCTCAGGCTATAAACATATGAACATAGTTAGCAATCAATACAGGTACACGGAATGCCAACCTGGATCTGAGTTCATTGCTTTGTAGTGTCTATCCCAGCTTTGGCACTTTGATTGTTTCTTCCTTGATATGATTGCCTCTGCTGAAACCTGTGTACTATTCCATTTTCACAGGCACAGACCCTGCCGCCATCTTTGTCTACTACACTTGGTGTGACCGATACTTAACACTTCCAGTATCAGCTTGCGCTATTCTGTGTGTTATATGGGTAAAGGTGGCCATACACTGGTCAAAAGTTTTAGTTTATTAACCATCAGATTTAATTAAAAGAACATCCAAGCCAACAGATTTCTGGTTTTAAATCTACCTACCAAGGGGCAATTTGTAATCGTTTTTTGCAATTTAAATTATGTCCGTCAGCCTAATATCACTCAATGGTTCTATCACACAGTGTAATCAATGAAAAAGTTTTCTTAAATTGAATTCCTTTTGTTAAATAAGTAGGCATATACTCCAAAATATGATTATACAAATCCATTAAAACACCCCTCAGCTACTTGTGCCATAGAAACCTGACCTATACAGTGCAATTTTCAAACCTGACCTATACAGCTCTTTCCATTTAATGCAGTTCAGTAAAAAAATTGTGACGTAAACAATAGTTTTTTTTTGTCGAATGAAATTGTGTATGGCCAACTTTAATTCAAACTTTATTTTTACAATAAATAAAAATAGACAATACTATTGTTTGCTCCTAAAAATACTACTTGAGCTGGCCATAGACTTGATTTCCCAGAGATCTTTTTTTTATGGTCGTGGCATGCGATTGAGTTTTTGATCATAAGTCATTCATCGATCGAAATGTGCACCGTGGTGTAACTAAAGATCGGCTTCACAAAAAAATGTGACCAGGAATGATGGAAGTGGGATATGGCCTCCATGGGTCGATTGATAGAAACAATCGCAAGTCTCTAACAATGTCCTACGATTCACAATCGATCAACTAGAATTTTTAGACATGTCCGATCCATGCGCAATTGATTTTTCTCACCATTTCACTTTATGCATGCATCAATTTGTGAACGATTGATTGGCCAGAAATCGTATGAAAAATCGAGATGTCTATGGCCAGCTTTAGGAGTCAGTTACCCACTGAAATTTCAAATGCACAAAGCAGCAGAGGTAATTAATGACAACAACTCCGTAACATAATGAGACTTCGAGAACGTATTGTAGGTCTGTATCTTTTCTCATCATGTCTTCCCTATTGGACTTTCCTCTATTTCATACATACACCTACTAGATCGAAAAGACTTCTCTAGCCTCCAGCCGGGCCCAGCTTATCCTGCAGAATATCACATCATTACTGATGCAGAGGATAAGACTCCTCGCATGTTCAGATACTTGAGAATCAGCTGTGAGGAATGGAAGAGACAAAAATAGGATGTCAATCATAATCAAAGAGTAAACAGTCACTTATCTCAAACTCCTGTCTCATTAATATTTATTTGTCTGTTTCTTTGAAGAGACAGAGACAACAAACAGGTGGTAAATAAGTATTTATCCTGTAAAAGCATTTGTAAAGGAAAACTTAAACATACCTTAATACAAGTTTTACATCAAAAGATATGCATTTATGCAATGTATATACAGGGCTGCACATTATTGGTACGCAGCTGTGCATGCAAATAAAAAACTTGCTAGGCGTAGCTGCAGCAGTGTTCCTACGCGCCTTTGCGTAATAACAACTAGGATATATTACAGGAGGAGGCACAGCTATCAGGGCAGCCGAGGCAGCAAGTGACTATTGCTGTCAGCCAGAGCTGAGAGATCTGCAGTGCTTAGCTGCATCAAAAGATATGCATTTTTTTCTGGGTTTATTTTCTGCACTACTAAGGTATGAGATGTGGGGGTTCAAACTGTGTTGTACTGTGAGAGTTACATTTAAACCCAAAGCCAGCTGTTGACCTGTGGATGGAGACAGATAATCGGAGGATCAATCAGGAATAAGGAGATCCATCTGCAGCAGAATCAACCATGCAGGAAGGTGACGCAGAGGACAGTGAGGCAGAATGTGAAAAAGACCTCACTTATTAAAACCATGCTACATATGGGATACGTACCACACACCATCTCCTGGTACTAATCCAAATAGCTAATCACTAAAAAAAGTTATGTGCACCCCTGATTTTATATATATATAAATAGAGGAGTTCGCCTCAAAGGGGCACTCAAAGTGATGTCAGTCCACACAATCTGCTCCTCTTTAGGGCTCCTGTCTGCATTTATTAGCAAAACAAAAGATACCAAAGTAAATATCCTCACAGGGGTTGAAAAAAAGTCCACCAATAAAGCCAAGCCTCCTGGCTTGCAGGCATCAACGCAATGGCGTAATGGCCTGACTCTCAGATGTCACAGGCCACACTGCTTGTGGTATCCGCTGCTCAGGCAGCACAGTATCTCCCACTTTATCAGAAGCCCTGACAAAGTAGTCTCCCTTTGTGGACATGCACCCAGCTACCTTACTAATGTCCAGCAGCTATATCCGGATGGAATGGGAAGGCCAACCCAGTTCCTTCCTTCTCATTCCAGAGTCCAGGTTGTGTAACCAATAACTGCACAGCAACCTATTCTTCTGTTCAAAACTATCCTGGCCTCCTTCCAGGATTCACTATCTGACCCTTTCACCTGGATATTGTCTAATTACACAGTGACAGACAACCGGTACATACACACACATAACACAACACACACAATCACATTTATAATGAATATAGATCCATTATTGTTAACAACCTCTTTTTGATATGCAGCAAATTATCCAGTAATAGCAGCCTTAGATAAAAAAAAGTATGTGTTTTTTTAGATAAATAAGTTTTTATTTATTTGGGGTTCTAAGTATTAACCCCTTAGAAACCCAAATATAAAAAAAATTGCATGTCTCCAATAACAATCCGCGATTCCCGAGCGATCAACTAAATCTTACAGACAGGTCCGATACTTGCTCAATCGATTCTTTATGCGATTCCGCAAGTTTGTGATCGAACGCAGTTTGTGCAAGCTCAGATTTTCGTATGACTGTGTGAATCACAGAGTGTATGAGTGATCACAGTGGTCAATCTCACAGGAATCACATGAAAAAATCGAGATGTCTATGGCCAGCTGAACAGATGAAAGACAAACTCCAGCTTTCCTTAGCAGTTATAGCCAGGTGCAGTCTTCTCATTAGGATACAAAGGCCATGGTCACCAAGGGTAGAACAAAGCTGGTCAAGCTATTTTAAATGTAAACTGGTCTTTGCTTTATATCAACTAAAGGATAAAAACAATCAACCCAGAGAGATTGCACTTTTTCTGAGACTTCTGTACTGGATTACAGAATATATTTCAGGGTTGGGCTTTGTTCCCATTTAGGCGATCAGCCGCGATTTTAATCGTGACTGATCGCTTTCATTTAGTTGAATGGGTATGCCCCCACTCCAACTAAAGGCTGCAATCGGATGCGGACGTGATCAAAATTGTGACTCCACATGTTTGGATTGCGGGCAGACACGATTTTTGTGCCATGAATGCTCTCTGGGCGCAATCCAGGGCCTATTTTGTTTGTTTATCGCCTGGTCAATCACGCTCCATTGCGTCAATTATTGCGCGTGATCATTAATAATGCAGCTGCACTGCAGGTGAGAACATAGCCTTAATTAGTATATTCTCTAAAGATGCAGGGGTCATGTGTACAAACCAGTGGTTCCCAAACTTTCCTTGCAGGGCCCCCCTTTTCTATTTAGGAACATTATTGAGCCCCCCACCCCCTCCCTATTCAAACACAGGTTATAACTGGCGGCCTGTGCCACCCTGGAATACCTTTGCGCCCCTATACCAGAACCACTGGTATATAAAGAATATAGGAGTCATATGTTTATACTATAAAGTATACAAAGGTCATATGTATTAAATATAAAGTATAGAGGGGTCATGTGTTTATACTCTAAAAAATACTTGCACTATCATTAAAAATGTTTGTAAATAGCCCGCAATATAATCACGTTCAGTTTTAAAATTTCCCAGAACATTCTTGAAAGCAGCGAAAAAATCTGAATGCAATATTAACTCTTTACTCGCCATATTGCTACCAACATAAAACGCGTTGTTGGCACATTATATGTTTGCTATTACCTTCAAATCACATTATTACAGTATAAAAAGTAATAACTTGTTCCAATTTGTGATTTCTTTTGACATTTTCACCGAAAGTGCGGCTGCCAATCTCAGCTCAGTGACAATAGCGCTCTCTACGGGTGTGATTACATAGGAGGCGAGCGCCATAGACGTACTTCCGCCCTTACTTCCTGGTACTTCGTGGGGAGGCTTCTGCCAACTTTTAACATGGAGGAAGGGGATGAGCAGCAAGGTTTATCTCCGAAGGATGGGAATGACACACCGAGTGAGCCGGCACCGGGACCAGCCGTATCCCCTGTCACGGAGGAGCCCGCGGAGGACACAAAGCGGAAAAGTAATTAGGACTGTGGTGTGACGATAACACTGTGTGTATGACAGGCTGAGGAATCCACACTATGGCGGTCTGTAATAACAGGACACACTTCCGCCTCAGCACTCCTGCTAAGTGTGCTCATATAGGGATAGGGGGAAGTATCTTCTGCCAGCCACTAGACAGGGAAAGGAAATATTCCATACTGAGGGGGTGGGGCACCATTAGGTGTGGTACTAGTAGGTGGAGGGGAGTAAGTTTAGACTCTAGGTAGAGGTGGGAAGGGGAGAGACTGCTGTGGTGCAAGCACTAGGTGTTGGGGGTTAGGCTCTTGGCCAGGGGGGGGCAACTGGGCTCTGGATCCGTTCCGTTTAGCTTTCTTTTTCTTTGTCGCTTGGTTGTTGAAAAGATGCTCCCCTCCACTTGCTCTCTGCAATGAGTGCACATAATGCCTAGAGGCATCCACATGTTGCCTTGGGGACGATGCAGTGGTATGATCATGACACTTGATGCATCCTCATGGTGACAACATGCAGTCTCCAGGAATTATGTCTGCTCATTGCCATAAAGGGGATTTTTTTCTAAGTGCCGGACATAACAATGTCCCTGTCACACGTCATCTATTACTTATCACAGCCACAAATAGTAATGTTTGAATTGGCACACATAAGTTGGGTCGGCCATCACAGACTTCCGGTTTGGCCCCTTTATAAAATTTAAGAAGCCAATGTGGCCCACGAGTCAAAAAGTTTGCCCACCCCTGGTCTTGGCGAAGATGGAGGCTGGAGGATAGGCACTAGACTTGGGTGGGCTGATTAGTTAAGGTTAGGCACTGCACAGGGGTGGGGGGCCTAAGGTTAGGTGCAAGGACGCGTGGATATGTGCTAGGTTAGTGACCTACGGCCCTAGGAATGTCCGCAAATAGAATAGAATAAGAGCTGTGTTTATAATGCCGTGTGTGTGTGTGTCTGGTGCTTGGTAAGTTGTTATCTCCTAAAGCATAGGGAGTAATGTAGGTGTTTCTATTTATACATTATGTATCTGCTACAAGTATGAGAGAATACAAAGTAAATGTTTGCAATTTCTGTTTCCTAGTTGATGTTCTGCTTAAGGCGGTTGGGGACACACCGATCATGAAAAATAAAAAGTGGACTGTTGAGAAAACGCGCACACTGCAAGGCCTCATAGACTTCATCAAAAAATACCTCAAGATGGACACTTCAGAGCAGCTGGTATGGTGTCATCATTGCTTCTCATGACAGCATGATGATTAAATGGCCACCTAGCATACATGCACTAATTACTTTACATTACAATACATGAAACCAATATTAACCTCCCTAGTGATTGTGACGAGCCCAGCTCGTCCAGAGTTTGTGTGAAGAACAAACTCTGGATGAGCTGGGCTCCCATGAAAACCGCATATCCCCGGAAAGCTACAGTGATTCTCTTTCCAGCCGCAGCATTCCGGGTTTGCGCGGCGTCACGCGCCCACCCAGCTGACATCATTAATGATGCCGGCTGTGTGGAGGGAGGGGGGGAATTGCAGGCAGTGTACTGTGTAAACTGCCGCGATTGCCCGTACCATGCTGTTAAAAACAGCGCGGTACGGGCAGTGCGCTAGGGAGGTTAAAGTCATTAAGTAAATGAAAAATCCAAATAACACTTGTTATTAACTGCACTTCTTGGTGATCCTGCCAATTTCTTAGTCTCACTCAGTGACCCCGCACTGCAGGCTGATATATCCTATAGCGGGTTGCCTACAATGTTTGCATGCTCCGGAGTCCCAGACATCCGTCTGTATGCCTCAGGCAGGAAGCAGGACTCAGGCTGGCCATAAACGCTTAGATTTCCTCTAGATCAATCATGCGATCGCAATTGATCCAAAAGTGCACAATTTTTGGGATACGATTTATGTTCCTGATCGGTGACGTAACTAAAGATTGACTACACAAGAAGATGCGGAGATGATGGAAGTGGTATCAAGCCTGCATGGGTCAATTGAAAGGTCAGATCTTAAGGCCTCCAGTAATGTCCTTTTGATTTGCGATAGTTTGACTAAAATTGATAGACTTGTCCGATCGATTTTTGTGCGATTTCTCATAATTTTGGTTGAACGCACACTTTAAACATGCATCGATTTGGGAACGATCGGTCTGGAATCGTATGAAAAACCAAGGTGTCTATGGCCATCTTAAGTCTTTTCCTTAGCCTGTACATTAGGAAAGCCCTGACTGTTATTGCCGTTGGGGGTTCTTCTTTCAGGTTATCATTTGGGTATATGTGCAGTTCTTTCTTCTGCAGAATTATTCTCATTATTAGTCCTGTATGTAGCGTGTAGCATTTTCTCATACTAATACTATGCACTATACAGAAATAAGCACTCGGGTATAGGGGTCCATTCACAAGTACGTTCAGACTAAATTTTTTCTTTAAACATCCACAGAACTTTATTTTATTCCATATTAAAACCAATATCAAGAATGTCTTAACCTCCTAGGCATTATGCCCGAAGTCAGTATGGGCGCAGTTTGATCTTGGATGTTGCTCCGGTCCAGGTTAACCTGGTTTAAAATTGCAAAAATGCAACTGGGTCTAACATCTCATAAATACTGGTTGAAAAAATGGATTGAAATACTCAGCTTAAAAGTATTTTCTACAATTGGTCTCGCTTATTTTTCTTTTTTATTATTATTTTATTTATTATTATGTTTTTACACTTTGCAGATTAGATATAAATCATTTTCCGGTTTATTTGTTCCACCATCAATTTTTTTATACTACTAATTGATTTTTATCATAATTTAATGAATTTTAGTTTGAGAATTGTAGGTCAGTAAATATTAATGTCAGTTTTGCAGTCATTTAAGAAGCAATCATTCTAATCCACAACCATGCCAGTGATGAACTGTTCATGGCAAGACCAGAAAGGCTATGTTTCCATTACGTCCGGACCCCTCTGCTAAGCGTGTACACTAAGCAGGAGGTCCAGATGTAGCAGATAGACTTACCTGCGGAGGATCTGTCTTCACGGCGCTAAGCCGCTCCACCGATGTAAGGCTCAACGTAGTCGAGTACGTTCAGCCTCTGCACCGGCAGATGTATAAATAGATCATTCGCCGGCAGGCTATTTCAATGAGCTACGTTGGGGTCCCAACGCATAATGGAAACAACCCCAAACTTGCTCACACTCTAGACAGTAATCCTGTCCGTGTTTTTTTTTTTTTTTTGTACTACAATGTTTTACAGTGAAAAACATTGCATAAGTTTGAATACCCAATCATGTGCAAATTTAAGCGGTCCTATCACCTCCATATCTACTTTCTATTATCCTCATCAGTAGTGCAAATCGGAGGTTAATTATGAAAATAAACGTACCTGGGTGAAAGTCCTCTAAGTCTGGCGATGATCTGCCCTTCCAGTGACTAGAGATGGTGAAATCTTTTCAACTAGCCGGCTTTGGAGTTGATTGCAAAGCTCCTGAACAACACTAAACTTGCTGGAGATGAAGAAGAGGGTTGTGGGAGCATTTGAAAAAAAAATAAAAAACAATTGCTTTAGCATATGTAGTTTTTGCATAAATTAAGTTTGACTCAACTTTGAACTTAATTGATGCAAAAACTCATTTTTGTTGGAGCAATGCTTTCTCTTTTTGTAGTATACCCTCACCCCATCTCTACATGCTAACGGGCTTTGCCATTAAGTCACAAAGTCGAACTAGTCAAATTTTTTTTTTTTTTTTATACAATTTGACCACCTCTACCAGCAACGTCAAGCCGCGAAGGGCTATGGGGGCTTGGAAGGTAGTTTCCTTTGGCCTTGCAGCCCACTGCAGCAGTGGAAGAGTCCTCCATCTTGGAGTCTGGAGGATTGGAAGCTGTAAGTATGTTGGTGCAGAAGCGAGGAAGAACTGACTACAGAAGTGTATGTATATGAGGGTTTATTTTTTCTTACAGTACAGGACCACTTTTAATATAGATATTTTTTTTCTCAAGAAATAGATAATTGAATTGAAAATGTGCTCAGTTTAAGTTTTCAACTTCTTTAGTCAATTAGTCTTTTTATACGTTACATATATATTTTTTTTTTAACGCACTTCATGTCCTATTCTCAAGATTAAATGGTTTATAATAACAGGTTTCTTCTGCGGTACATAAGCAATGAGAAAGACAAGAGAAGTTGATTGCCATAATCGGGTAGCATTTAATGTCATGGTTAGCATAATGTAAGGGCCTAGACCATGATGTTAACTGGACACAGGGACTTGAAACTGAGCGGGAACATGGAATGAATATTTATAAGCCATCTTACCTTGTCACAGCGGGCATTTACTTCTACTTGTTCTGCATGATTAGGCAACTGGCTGTCTGAAATTTGTGCTCAAGGCTTCTCTCTTATATTACACTCTTTTTCTTATATTCAAGGAAGTCCTGGAGGTACAATGATGTTCTCAATTTTAATGAATGTCAAGCAATGGCAGTCATGAAAGTGCCCGTGATATTTGTATGATAGATGATTACAGCCAATATGTGTCAAAAGTGTAGAAGAAAGTTTGGCCAAGTGAAGATTTTACAATTCTTATCCTCAGTTTGTGTACCCCAACGGTTATAAATACATTTTACATGAATATGCGGAATAATGGAGAAACGTTGTAGTTCACCGAATTTTTTTTTTTTTTTTGGTCCCATACTGTATGTCCCACATACACTTCTTGGTCTACATGTAAAGTTGATTTTTTTTTTTTCATTCTTTCTTGTGTAGTTTCTCGTCCATCTGCTTTTTTATGGTTCGGAAAACAGTTCAAAATATGAAATGTATAGTAAACTTTTCCTTATAGGTTGTAATAGCCAGTACAAATGTGTTTTCCTCCAAGTTTTAGAATCATGGTTTGTAAAATCTGTTGCTTGTCTGTGTGCCTTATGGGTTTATTGTTCTTACTTTTACAGTTTATCTATGTGAATCAGTCATTTGCTCCATCACCGGACCAAGAAGTTGGAGTACTATATGAGGTAAGTTTGAATTATATATAAGACATATGATCAGTGTCTCTCCTAGGACTGTACAGTAATGTACTCTTGCCTTGTGTCTGATTACTATTTTTCACCAATATTAAAACAAATTGCATATTCAATTGGTGTTTGGGTAGGGAGAAAAATCAGACACGGCCCACAATGGCAGCCTGCATTTTGTATGATCTACAGAGCGGACTCCTGTTACCACTTATAAGAATTGGAGAGGGAAAGTCAATCTTAAGCTAGCCATACACCTGCAACAATTGATCGGCAAGGTCGATCATGAAAATATTCCTGCTCAACTGGTACGATCGTACTTAAAAAAAAATTCAAGAAGAGATCGTACATGCTGATCGATGCATCGTTAGTGGTGACCCTCAACCACTTCATGTTGGATCAGGTTAGTTAAGGCCACATGCGCTTATTATAATATTCAAAGGAAGAGAACTACTAAGCATTGTGCTGCTTCGTTGCCCAATCATCAAAGGCATATGTTTTGACCAGTTTGTGCCCCATCTCCAAAAAGAATGCAGACAGTTACCCTGAACTCTCTGGGGCAGTTGTCTCCCAAAAGAGGAAAAGCTAAAAAGTGTATTAAATTAACAGGGTGTGCAGGTTTGGAATATATTGTGTATTTATAATTACTAGAATTGCAGCCACTGCTAAACTAGGGACTAACTTCGAGACTTACTTTACACTGGCAGTTCACCCACCTATTTATATATTCACTCACGTGGAGGAGTGAGTCTCTGGCTGTCACAGCATGTAATATAGGCATTTTTATGATCGGGCCATTCCACATGCTGAATTACAAGTGCAAGTAAATATATATTGTCTGCTGTGACAGCTGAGAATATGTAAGTAGCCTGTTTAAAGATGATTGTGAAATTAATTGCAAAGCCCCTAAAGCTGATTTTTGTAAGTAAATTGCAAAGTCCCTAAACATGGAATCAGTAGTAACATTGTTGTAGATATAGGGAAGGGTTTTGGGAACGTTAAAAAAAAAAAAAAAAAAAAAAGGAAAAAGTATTATCCTAGCACATGTAGTTTGCATAGGTTCAAAGTAGATTTTTTAAGTCAAATTTAAAATTCAATGTCAAGTAGAAATGTATGTGCAAAAATTACATTTGCTGTTTTTCTGTGCCTTAGCTGCTACATTTCCCACCCTAGGCTTATACTTGAGGCATTCAGTTCCGTCAGCTTTATGTAAAATAAGGTTCCTTGGCTTATATCTGCTAACACTAGAGTATATATGGTGAGCTAGAAATCTGTGTTTTTTTTACTCTGATCACTTGAGGGATGCTGTCATTTCAAGTAAATTCATTGGTAGCATATATGCTAACCTCGTAGAGAATGCAAACTGATTTGTCCAACTTGCACAACCTAATGGTAATTTTTTCTTTTCTAGTGTTTTGGAAGTGATGGAAAACTTGTTTTACATTACTGTAAATCACAAGCCTGGGGATGAGAGTCCAGTGATATCTCTTACGCACTGTTGCCTTTGTTGGTCACAATGGGTTCCTTCCACTTTTCTTCATGGGACTACTTGGTTGGAGTGACCGGCCTTCATTGAAGACACTTCAGCAGTTGACTATGCAGCACTGAATATTGGTAGAGGAACAAAGATGAGAAATTGTACTGACCCAGCAACCTAAGAAAGTTATTTTTGTATACACACTTTTTCTAAGTTGCCATTTTTCCAGTAGAATTTTCTTCCAACCCAAACAGAATTGTCAGTACTTAACGAAGTCCCGAGAATGGTCAAGCACAAAGTTTCAAAATTTGTGTTGATAGTTGAGGTCAACTTATTGTTTAACAATCTCAGTCGTTTTAGGCTGAGGACTGGTAGTATCCGTCACACTAGGAACCCGGGCATGAGTGACAAAATAACCCTGCTTTCCTTTTTTTTTCTGAAATCCTAGCTTTAATCTTTTATAAATGTGAAATACATTTTAAGGCAACATTTTTTTTATTTGGGTTCTTACACATTGGTGATAGTTGTTACATCTGATCTAAGCCCCTATTCCAGTAAAGGGGATATGACTGGGCTTCATACTCCCATTTCTACTGCCCATGGAGGAAACTTATATGAAAGGATTTTTAATTTAGGTGAGATCTGTTCTACTACAGAACTGTATATAAACATATATAAATGGTATTTAAAAGGATCTTTCTTCCAATTCTCCCTGTAGTTTTGGTGCCTGCCGAGTGGGGCAGGAATCCACCTGGCCCACCAGCTTGGATTGCGTGTGTCTGTCCTGCCCGAGCGGTAGTTAAGACTGACCAGCTCTGAGGGCCTGACATACAAAGCTCTGTTGCTGCATCAACCGAGATCAGTTCTGTCAATTTAAAAGCTCTGCTCCATATGGCAGAGTGGGGGACAAGGAATCTGACAGCTTCCCCACCTCCTTTAACTCCCCCACTGCCAGAAGGGTACATGGAGCTCCTGGCAGTCACGTTTTTGGTCAATAAGACGCTCCATGTAATGGTTCGTCTTATCAGCCAAGCATGTTATAGGTCGAACAATACTGTGCATTTCATTTCTGGGTAGTAATTTAGTCCAATGACGGAGCACACAACACAGTGGAGACATAGCCTTAGGTTGGAGTTTTTAGATCTATAGGCTTTTCTGACCCCACACTTCCCATCCTAAGACTTGTAAATTGGCACGGAATGATTGTGATGCCGTAATTCTACACACAAGAATGAACTTGGTTTTAAAAATGGGAAATGTGGCTCAGCGTGTTCTAAACATGTATAAATGCTTTATAGAAATTGTGTATAATGTATCAGCATGTCAGTCAGCTTAAATGACCATATTATAAAATACACATGTTTAGTTGCCACAATGGAAAACATATTAAATTACACACACAACTCTTAAATGAAATGTTTGTGTACAACAAAAACACATGAATTGTATGCAGAAATTGTGAAGCATATCAATAAAGTATATTGTTCTCTTTCTCTCTATGGCTGTGCGTCTGTGAGCTCGGTAATCGTACCACAGTGTCTTCCTTTCCTTTGTTCCCTATTGTCACAATCTGTGGCAGCCTCCTCTTTATTTGTACTGGGTGGACCATTTATAATTTCGGGAGACCTTGAAAATGCTACATGATGATGTGTTTCCCTCTTTATGCACTGAAGCTGGCATGTTCCCTGAGTTTTTCCTGCAAGATGGTGCACCACCACATTATGGGTGTCAGGTCCGAGCATTCCTAGGTGAACAGTTTCCTGGAAAATTGATTGGTCGTGGTGGGCCAGTTGATTGGCCCCCAAGGTCTCCCTATCTGACCCCCTTAGACTTTTATCTTTGGGGTCATCTGAAGGCAATTGTCTATGCTGTGAAGATATGAGATGTGTTGCACCTGAAACTACGGATACTGGAGGCCTGTGCTAGCATTTCTCCTGCGGTGTTGCTATCCTTGGGAGAAGAGGGTTGCATTGACAATCCAACACAATGGGCAGCACATTCACATTTTATAAGTGGACAGAAACTTGTAAATAACTCATGAAAGAATAAAGTTACATTAAAACCATTGTTTTTCTTGTGAAATTCCCAATAAGTTTGATGTGTCCCATGACCCACTTCCTATAAAAACAAAAGTTGGATTCAAAATGGCCGCCATGGTCACCACCCATCTTGAAAAGTTTCCCTCCACATATACTAATGTGCCACAAACAGGAAGTTAATATCACCAACCATTCCCATTTTATTAAGGTGTATCCATATAAATGGCTCACCCTGTAGATTTCTACTCTCTCACTGCCCATCTTGTCCACTTCATCATTTACCTACTGCAGCCTGACATTAATGATTTTTATCCCTGTTCCGCACATTTTTTTATAGTCCTATTAAACAGTGTCTACCTTCCAGCTTATTAAATAAAAGGAAAATTTGTACCTTTTTAGTTTTTTCTGATCTGTAGATTTCCTTTTAAAGAGCCTCATGGTCAAATGTCAAAACAGTATTATCCTATAATACAAGGTTAATAGAACATAAAGGTATAATGCCAGTTAGAAGGGCATTGTGCGTTTATAAATATAACCACAAGTCAGACTAATTGAAAAAGAAAAGCCTGCCAAAGTCGCAGCGCTAAGCGGCGTCTGGTTACTATAGCAGCAGCTGCCGCCTCGGTGAACCAGTATACCTGGGTATATCATCAAGACAGGATTTGAATATTTTCCTAGCGCCTAGTAGTGGCACAATGGGTCTCATGTCACCGTCTCTGGACATGGCTTCTTGTTGCTAAGCAACTGTGACAGTGGTTTGGGAGGCCAGATGTGCGGCCTAGTGGCGGTGGTAAGGAGAATGTGTCGCCAGTGTTTCTTTTATCTTCCTTTGTTACTGTTGAGCTGACGCATCTGATTATCATGAATAAAATCTCTTTGTTCAGAAGCCGGTTGGCAGAGCCTCTGTTACATTGTGCCAGATATGCAAATAATGAATTGTATGTCATCCGTGTGTAATTGTTTATTGTAATACCCTTAAATATGCCAGTTTGTTGCATGTTTCTAAATCCCATGTTAGTCCTCAAAGTAATAGACATTTAATTTCTCCCACTCATCTAAATGTACAACCTTGTCCAGCAGTTTGATGACCACTTGTTAAATGACATATGTTTTTCCCAATATGTAAATTGATATTCAAGTGCAACTCCCCACAAAGCCTATTTGAGATTTGGGAAAGGATTAGAAAGGTTTTCATCATCTGTCTGTCAGTGTTGTGTAGCATACCTGTCAAGCCTCCCGTTTTGGCCGGGAAAGTCACGTTTTTACGTGGCTTTTTCTGACCAAATACCGATTTCAAGAAATTCCGTATTTTTTCCAGATTCTTGAAATCGAGCTAGCAGGGAGGGGGCGTTACTCTAAAGTCCCACCCGCACATTATCAGCACAAGCTGGTGGCACATTAGCAGGGAGAGTAATGCCCTCCCTGCTAGATCAGCCAAAAGGCGGGTGGACGACGGAAGTGATGTCCGTGACGTCACTTCGCGTACGTGGAATAACCACTATCCATGTACCGGAAGTGACATCATTGACGTCATTTCCTGTACGCCCCCCCGGTTCTGCGATGCCGAAACTTGACACGTATGTTGTGTAGTCATCTTGCAATCTTCGGGGACTCAGGAAACGTTAATACAAAGATGTCTTATTTAATAACTTCTATGGGGGAAGTTGTTTTTAGAAATGCTGGCAACTGTCGGGGTTCATTGGCTATTTTAATACTGAAGAACATGCTAAGATACTTGAGAACATTAAGAATTTGGTAGGAGTATAGAACCACATTGAGTCCCAGGCCATATACAGTGCAGCCGGCAAGTATTCACAGCTCATCACTTTTAGCTATTTTACATTGATTTTCATTTACAATTCTACACATAACGTGAAAAAAATTTACTTAAGATTTTGGCACATTTATAAAAAAAAGGAATTGATGCACATGTGCAGTCGAGCACATATTTTATAATTGAGTAGGAGAGACTGTTTTCCTCCCGTTCTCCTGTTTCGAAATCCATCCGCTGCCATCCGTTTGATGAATAGCAACCTGTCAATTTATATACAACACTAATACATTAATCTTAAACTGAGTAAGTGGTTTACACTTATATCATGACTGTTGACTGTACTATACTGTGTTGATTTGTATCCATTTATTTAAAATCTTACTTAGATACTGTATACTGCACTGTGAAACCTCTGAAGAAGCGGACTGCCGCGAAATGCATCAGATTGTGCAATATGTATTGTATTGTAATATTCTTGTATGGACATATAACAGTATAACTACCTGTATAACATCATGACTACATAATGTACAAAAATGGAATATCCTGCTTTGCAGTTGTTTTTAATCATTCAATAAAAGAATACTTTACATCTGTGCCTTTAAAGTCCCCATGTCTCTGTCTAGGGAGATATCTTTGGAAAGCGTTGCTTTTCCTCTCTTTACCTATTTAAATTGGGATGTGGCACAGGCATACTTGGTTTGGATGGATTATCATGTTTGGAAATAGAGCACATATTCCTACCCCTGGCAAATTTTTAGTTAAAGTTACTTTTATTCAACCAGCATGTTATTTTTTTGACAGGAAATGACATAGGTGTCTCCCAAAAGATAATAAGACGATGTACAAGAGGCATTTTTGTGGGAAAAAAACATTTTTTTATTTACATTTGAGCTAAACGTGTTATGTCCAAAATTACTCATACCGGTCACAAACTGTCACAGTCTCTGGGAAAATCCAAAGTTCTATACCATTATAAATAGTCCAAGCTGTTCTAAAGCATCTTAATTACCCTGATTTTTGGGAACAGCTGTTTTAATCAACTCAACAGGTGAAAAACAGCAGCTCTCTGCAGTTGGTTTGTGGACAGTCAAGGCTAAGACAAAGGAGCTCAGTGAGGACCTGCAGCAGCTACACATTGTGGCTGCTCAGGAAAGGCTACAAGGCCATATATAAATGTTTTCCAGTGGCTACAGTTCAAAGTATTGTTAAAAATTATTAATGTTAATTATGTTAATTAATGTTTATTAATGTTTTGCACTGTGAAAAATCTCAGAGGACTGGGCCGGGAGCCAAAAGTGACACCTGTGCTGGCCAGGAGAATAGTGAGAGAGGTGAAAAAGAATCCAAAGATCACCACTAAGGCCAAGCTGGTCAATCTGGGCTCTGCTGGTGGCAATGTCTCAAGACAGACAATCCAACGGACACTGCTGGTTCTACAGATGCAGACCAAGGAGGACACTACTTCTCCAGATAAGGCACACAAAAGCTCGCTTGGCCTTTGCAAATGCTCATCTGGACAATCTGGTCTTCTGTGTTATGGTCAGATGAAACAAAAATGTAATTGTTTGGTCACAATGATCTTTCCTTTATTTGGCGTAGAAAAGGAAAAGCCTTTAACCCAAAAAACACCATCCCCACTGTGAAACATGGTGGTGGGAACCTAATGCTTTGGGGTGTTTTTCAGCCAATGGGCCTGGGAACCTAATCACAGTAAACAGCACCATGAAAAAGAGCAATACATGTGGATTATCAACGACAACATCAGGCGGTTTGCAGAGAAACTTGGCCTTGGGCACCAGTGGACATTTCAGCATGACAATGACCCAAAACACAGGAAAAGTGGTGAAGAAATGGTTAGCAGACAACATTTTGGAGTGGCCCAGCCAGAGTCCTGACTTGAATCCAATTGAGAATCTGTGGAAGGAGCTAAAGATCAGGGTGATGGCAAGAAGACCCTCCAACTTAAAAGATTTGGAGCTCATTGCTAAAGATGAATGGGAAAAAATACCTGTGGAGACACGCGAGGAGCTGGTGTGCAATTATAGGAAGCGTGTGATTGCTGTAATAGGCAATAAAGGCTTTTCTATTGATTATTGAGGGTATGTCATTTCCCATCAAACAATATCTTGCTGGTTGAATAAAAGTAAACTTTAAGTCAAAATTTGCCAGTGGTATGAATAATTATGGGCTGTATATAAGTTTCACAGCCATGAAGCTCAACATTGAACTCGGTTTCCCCTGATTATCCTTGAGATGTTTTTGCAGCTAAATTGTCCACCTGTGGTAAAATCATTGGACATGATTTGGAAAGGCACAAACCTGTTTATATAAGGTTCCACAGTTGGCAGTTCATGTCAGAGCACAAACCAAGCAGGAAGTCAAAGGTATTGTCTGTAGACCTCTGAGACAGGATTGTCCTGCGGCACAAATCTGGGGAAGATTACAGGAAATGTTCTGCTTATTTGAAGGTCCCAACGAGCACAGTGGACTCCACCATCCGTAAGTAGAAGATATTCAAAACCACCAGGACTCTTCCAAGAGCTGGATGGCCATCTAAACTGAGTCCCCTAGTGGTCATTCTCTCAGAGGTCCTTGGTGGAGAGAGGGGAACCTTCCACAGCCATCTCTGCAGCAATCCACCACTCAGGCCTGTATGGTAGAGTGGCCAGACAAAATCCACTCCTTAGTACTAGGCACATGGCATTTGCCAAAAGCCACCAAGACTCTCAGACCATGAGAAACAAAATTCTCTGGTCTGAACTCTTTGGTGTAGATGCCAGGCATCACATTTGGAGGAAACCAGGCACCGCTCATCACCAGGCCAATACCATTCCTATAGTGAAGCATGGTGGTGGTAGCATCATGCTGTGGGGATGTTTTTCAGTGGCAGGAACTGGGGGACTAGTCAGGATAAAAGGGAAAGATGACTGCAGCAATGTACAGAGACATCCTGGATGAAAACCTGCTCCAGTGTACTCTCGAACTCAGACGGGGACGACATCCAAGATATCAAGAGTGGCTTCAGGGCAACTCTGTGAATGTCCTTGAGTGCCCCAGTGCACTAATTTACACCCTCTGGGTGCACTTCAGTATATTAAGGTTCTGAGCTTCTCAGTGCATAACAATTATGAATCTCAATGGGAGTTTCCTCATGTACATCTCACCTCCACCGTGTTCAAAGATCACTGCAATCTTCTTTGATGGACCCAGCCCGTGAGTGTCCTTGATAATCTTAGCCTCCCATGCATACACCATGTTTGATGAAGCCTCCTCATTAAATAGGAAACTTACCCGTGCTGAGTTCAAACACTTATGTAGACAACCATGGAGGCCAAGTGATTGAAAATGAAAACAAGCAGGCACAGTTTTTTCTGACTGCTGTTCAGTGTTGATGGACAAGTTTAACCTAAATAAAGACATTTTGCCAACATCTACTATTGTTCTATAGCATTAATCAGGGTGTTTTTGTTCTCAGAGTAAATGTGGTGGAACTCACCCCCCCTCCCTGGTCACGCCCCTACCCACCCTTAGGACTGCCCCCTAAAACCGCCACTTTATGTCGGGTGTCCGCTCCATAAATAGCTCCCCATCGGGGGAACGGAGGCAAGTGCGCCTGCTAGCGCAGGCAGGCGCGCCGCCTCCCCTCCCTCAGGATGGCTAGAACTCCACCCCCCAGTCCACGTTGAAGAGAAAGATCTCTCCAGCATGGACAGGGGAGGAGATGCACCGTCATAGGGCCACCACCCATAAACAATGGGAAGGTGCCGACCCTCACTGAACATTGGGAGGGAGGCACAAAATCACCCGCCCGTGGCGCGCCCATAGCCCGTGCTGAATGGCCAACACTTCCCCCCACTAAACAACACACATGGGGGCCCCCCGGCGGGCCACCCACGACGCACTGCAGCCAGTCCCCTTATTTCGGGAACAGGCTTAAAATAGGGGGCGGAACTCCTTTCCAGTGCGTTCCCCCAGAAAAAAAGCACTGGCATTAATGATTTTTATCACCTTGTCTCACAGGTTCCCCATGTAGACTTGTTGTTTTGACATCCATGGCGTACAATTAAAACACTTGGCAAACTAAGCAATGTCCTCTTTTGTGAAGGACGATGTAACATTTTGCTCATGTAGGTGAATTTATAAATGATCTCTCCTCCACCTTCATAATGGATTACCACCCACAGCACAGTGTGAACATGTGACATCCGATGGATGCAATTCTCATCTGCAGATTGAGGTTTTGGTATCATTTATTCATTTCATTAAGCTTGCATTGGTAATCTTCTTGGGATAAGTAATTAAAACAAGATAAACTTTAATGAGGAATTAGAACTTGTGAGAGGAAATCCTTTACCAACATATGTTACATGGGAAATGTAATGACTGCTTTCTGATTAGGATAAGTAATCTAAGGCGTGTTAATGCTAAATATACTAAATCACTAAAGAATATCTACTGTAGCCCTAAACAGGTAAATCATGGGTATGTTCTCCTTTACTCTTTATACTTATAGTAGTAATAGAGTAATAACATGGTAGATCGTTCTATGGTCATTTACAAAACAATATTTATATTTTTAAGGTTTTTTTCCCTCTGTTAGAAATAGTAGAACTAATGTAACCCATGCAGTTTCTTCATTGTCCTATTAAGAGGCCCACCCACACGAGTCTCATTGGTTGAGTTGCATTTATTGTGCATACATTATTAACCCCAAGCTCAACATGTAATATATTGACACTTACCAGATCTTAGACAGAAACATTATAAGCTTCAATATATTACATATTTAGCTTTAAATAAACTTTAATGTATGTAAAATAAACACACCTTAACCAATGAGAATGGTGTGAATGGGCCCCTTTATGGGACACCAGAAGAGAAATGGTAGGATGATCATTTTTTGATTTTTTACAGCTTTGTTTTACTTCATTTTGTCAGCAGTTCTATTTAGCGACACATATTCTGCATTGGGGTAGGTACACTCATTGCACTATATATATGAAGCAGAAAGGTAACCACTTTTGGACTGCAGTATTGTCAAGCTGTGTAGAGGGTTGTGTTAGATGGACTAATAGATTTAGATTACATTCAAATTTAAACTTTAAAGTGCACCTAAACTCACCTGATGTTCTTTGTGTCCCATGGTGGTAAGCCACCTATTATTGGGATGATCTGTAAAAAAAAGCTTATCCTAAAAAAGAGGTTTTCCTAAATGTCCCTTATTCCAATGTCATTAGGGAGACATGAAGCTCTCACACCATCATGTTTCTATACAAGTCTATTGACTTTTGTTTTTCCCATTGAAAACAATTATATCCTGCCCCACCATTGGCTGCATGAATTACTTCAGCTATTAACTCCTGAAAGACTGAAAGCTACACAGGAATAAACACAGACAAAAGCAGGCAAGTACCGTATTTTTCGGACCATAAGGGGAAGTGCTGCGTCTTCCAGTCCGAATGTGTGACCCCCGCGGCCGAGTGGCCGTGCCTTGACTTCCCGCCAGCTATCCCGGCACGAAGATTAGGAGGAGCTGTCAGTTGAGAGATGCTAGCCGGTGTCCAGCTCTCCCATCTGTACTGTATAATTGCCTATGCCAGCAGAGCTCAAAGCCCTGCTGGAATAGGCAATGAAGAGAGGCATAGATGAACTGGCATCTAAGCCTTTCTCCCTCTGTGGAAACTGCAATTACTCTAGTCTGCAGCTCACACGGAAACAGTTACAGCCAGCCGGAGAGGAGAGCAGAGGAGAGTAGGAGACTCTGCAACTGTTGGCCCCCCCCCCTCCTCCCAATCAGTGTGGAGAATGACCTTGTGCTGAAAGTGTACTGCTGCTAGTGACACCTACTGGCTGAATTGAATATTGCATTCATTTAATTCATTGCATTAACCCAATTGATGTGAAAACATATTAAATCGTTTTTTTCTGGGTTTCTTGCCTTAAAAACTGGGTGCGTCTTATGGTCCGAAAAATACGGTATATTGTTTTAGGATTTTGGAGCAACTTTGAATCATTGAGGCTATTTAAGGATTTAGTTATACTTTTGAGATAAAGGCTTTAACTACAAAACTGAGCATTGTACATAGAGTTTGTGTTTCTGTGACTCCTTATGTTCCTTACTGCAATAAAGGTTTATCTACTGCTGATAGCAGCCTATGCCAGACAGTGGGTTTGGTATGCTCTTGAGGGATGGGGCATTCTGTTATTCCGTTGGTGGTCCTCCTTTTCCAGGAATAGCAGACCCTGTGCCAAACCCCTGTTGGTGATTAAGAAGGGGCCCTCTGCACCAAATAACCCCCCCCCCCAAAAAAAAACCAACAACAACAATACAACACAGTAAAAGGAATGTCTATGCCCAGAAATTGGCGACACTCATAGGGTAGAATACAGTTAGTGAAATAGTAAGTGGGCCAGGATCATGTGTAGGTGATAAAGGTATTATAGTATGTCCCTGGTACCCATGTGTACCTCCGAAGGTGGAGGGGGAATGTTCCCTCCTGTAATTGACAGATAGGAGCAGGGATATAAGGTGTACAACTTAGTGCAACAAAGTTCCCGTATATACTGGAGTATAAGCCGACCTGTTACCTAAATATAAGCTAAAAAATTAGCTAAAAAAAGGTTGTAGGAACATTGTAAAGAAAAATGTCTATAGATCATGTACTTTTTAAATAAGAAATTTAGGTAACTAAGCGTAAAGGTAAGTCATCATAAAACATTTCAATTTGACAATTTAAACCTTATTTATGCAAAAACTACATGTGCTATATTTATTTTTCAAATGTTACCACAACCCTTCTCTACATCTCCAGCAAGTATGGCGATTGAAGATATGGGCTAGATAGATGGCCGTGAGCGTGCACGACGTTCGAAGCAGCCATCGATCTGGCCCACATCTATGTGTGTGTTCCCTGCTTAAAGCTTTCTTTGTTGGGACTTTGGGCTGTCAGTGTATACTACCATTAAGAGTCACCGGCTGCACATGGTGTCAACGAATAGATCTCAAAATCTTTTATTAAATTATCCCTGCCACAGGACATCATGCTGGAAATGTTAATATATAAAATGTTGGTGGCAATGGATTCAATTATTTAATTCAGATGCAATTTCTTCACAAGGTTCATGGACTAACTTTGAAATACACTGGTTAACCATCACAGCAAGTGTGAAAATAGATGAAAGGATATAGCTGATGGTATTGATCTGTTTGCGAAATGATTAAGTGGGAATCGTATCATCCTCCAAGAAAATAGGTCAAGGAAATTTACCTCTGACTTGCTGCCTGTAGAAGTGAACCATAAATTATACTCATTAGTGTTAATCCTCTGGAATTAAATTCTTTATCTCGCTCAGGATGGATGTAATGTCATCTATAAATCATTTCTATGGAGCTAACTTCACACTGAGCTCACCTACCTCCCACATGTTCCTCTTGGAAGATCATAAAACATTAGTGAAGCTTGATACAAACTTTATTCCCTTTGTTGTCATTGCGTGTTAAAGGTAGATTTGATCAACTAATAATATTGTGTAAATATACATAAAATGGACGATAAATTAATCTTTCTTCATTGAGACATTATATTTATATCAGTGATATATACCATTATTTATACCAGTGATATATACCATTATTTATACCAGTGATATATACCATTATTTATACCAGTGATATATACCATTATTTATACCAGTGATATATACCATTATTTATACCAGTGATACATACCATTATTTATACCAGTGATATATACCATTATTTATACCAGTGATTTTTTATACCAGTGATATATACCATTATTTATACCAGTGATAAATACCATTTTTTATACCAGTAATATATACCATTATTTATACCAGTGATATATACCATTATTTATTCCAGTGATATATACCA
>CM070038.1:66467117-66487738 GCA_036250615.1 Ptychadena robeensis
GCGTCCTGCCTGTTTCCCAGCAACCTGGATGAGCCTGGACGCCAGCCCCGGCCTACCGCCACCATTGCGCCGCCTTGCCCGCCGCCGCGCGTGCACGCGCGCCCGGAAGTCCCGCCTTGCGGGCTTCCGGACGTAACCATGATGCTCTGGTATCCTGCTGCCAATAGCCCACGCTCCTGCACGAGTGAGAATGCTGACGGGGAGGAGAAGCTTTACCCCTCCACACGTATCCACATCTTGGAATGCCTAGCGAGGACAAAAAAAAGAACATCCGAACGGCTGGAGGTGAGGGAATTTTATAGAGCTTGTTATGGGATGTCCTAGGGGGTCAAGGGGAGGAGTGACCCGTGGTGGGCTGACATGAGGTGAGCCAGGAAATACCATTTTATATACCAGTGATATATACCATTATTTATACCAGTGATATATACCATTATTTATACCAGTGATATATACCATTATTTATACCAGTGATATATACCATTTTTTATATCAGTGATATATACCATTTTTTATATCAGTGATATATACCATTATTTATACCAGTGATATATACCATTATTTATACCAGTGATATATACCATTATTTATACCAGTGATATATACAATTTTTTATACCAGTGATAAATACCATTATTTATACCAGTGATATATACCATTATTTATACCAGTGATATATACCATTATTTATTCCAGTGATATATACCATTTTTTATATCAGTGATATATACCATTATTTATACCAGTGATATATAGCATTATTTATACCAGTGATATATACCATTATTTATACCAGTGATATATACCATTTTTTATATGAGTGATATGTTCCATTATTTATACCAGTGATATATACCATTATTTATTCCAGTGATATATACCATTTTTATATCAGTGATATATACCATTATATATACCAGTGATATATACCATTTTTAATACCAGTGATATATACCATTATTTATACCAGTGATATATACCATATACCATTTTTTATATCAGTGATATACAGTATACCATTATTTATACCAGTGATATATACCATTATTTATACCAGTGATACATACCATTTTTTATACCAGTGATATATACCATTATTTATACCAGTGATACATACCATTGTTTATACCAGTGATATATACCATTATTAATACCAGTGATATATACCATTATTTATTCCAGTGATATATACCATTATTTATTCCAGTGATATATACAATTTTTTATACCAGTGATATATACCATTATTTATATCAGTGATATATACCATTATTTATATCAGTGATATATACCATTATTTATACCAGTGATATATACCATTATTTATTCCAGTGATATATACCATTATTTATACCAGTGATATATACCATTATTTATACCAGTGATATATACCATTATATATACCAGTGATATATACCATTTTATATACCAGTGATATATACCATTATTTATACCAGTGATACATACAATTTTTTATACCAGTGATATGTACCATTATTTTTTCTAGTGATATATACAATTTGTTATACCAGTGAGGTGATATCTCACATACTAGACATTTTTTCTTTATTATCAAAATAATTCAAATCTCATGTTTCAAATACGCAAAGAAAAATATATAACAGTTTTCAGAGGAATGAATCCATGTGAAATGGTGTTAGGGGTCACTTCACATAACTGAAATACTTGTTCTCTAATGTAGTGATGGTAGATTTGATGTATTTTGTGATAAAAATAGATGTGCGTAGGTACCTAATATACAGGAATGTACAAAGAAATAATGAAGATGTGCCAGGTGCCATTTCTCTCTTGTTTCTAAAGTTACAGAAGTGGATCTGCATTCTTCTTTTACCACTTAAAACGTAACTCTGAGAAAAATAAATGACTTACATTGCAGCATACTTTGGCGCAAATTCATCCTTTGTTGTATAAACAGTATATATGGTCATTTAATGCAATACAATGCCTCCATTTCCTGTGGTAGTGGCTGATCTGTGCAGACCACAGGATGACCATTAGCCCTACCACACGTCTCTTTAGGCTATGTTCCCACTTAGACGATTAATTGCCTGCAGAATCGCAAGGCAAAAAAACGCCACCATTATAAATAAAAAAATTGCCTCCATTCATGTCTATGGGTGCGATCATAGAAAAATAATCACGGCCGCCGACTGCCGGTGATCAGAACGCGGGGAGCGGCCCCAATCGTAACCGCATGCGATCCTATCAAAGCCTATTGAAACTACTGTAGGCAATTGGCGGGCAATTCCGCCGGCGATTGAAAATCGCGAGCTTAAGCGATTAATTGTCTAAGTGGGAACATTGCCTTAAGGCCCCCATACACGTCTAGATTTTTCATCCAATCAACTTAATTCAATCAATTTTTTTGGTTGATTGATTGAAAAGCTATGGCAGCCCACATGGTTAGATCAACCTAAAACAATTAAAATTGGGAAAAAATTTATTGAAAAAGGATTGGACGTTGGTACATTTTAATTGGTTGTATTGAAATGCATTACACTTTCAGTTGATCCTAAACAAGTTGATAAAAATCTAAAACATATATACAATCAATCACCAATTTCCCTGACCCCCAAAAATTTATCTTTTTAAGTTGATTGAACAGAAAATCTAGACGTGTATGGGGGGCTTTAGTTTTACCAAGGCAGTGCTGACATCATGATATCAGTGCTGCCTGCAGTAGACAGAGACCAGGTGTTGGACCTACTGCACTCTACAGAGACTTTCCAGACCAGCACCACCTCACTGCATAAGGATCCCCATACACCTTTAGATTTCTCTCCCTAGATCTACTTTTGTTTTACCAAAACCATGTGATATGAGGGACTTTCTAAACAATCAAGCCTTCCTGGGTTTTATCGCAGAGGTCCCTCTACTACACAGTTATTTGTAGATCTAAAGGATATCTGACAGAGAGATCTAATGGTGTATGGCCAGCTTAACTCTTCCCAAACCAAGACTCCTAACCCCCTGGACGTTAAGTTTGTTTACCCCAGAAACTCTCCCCGAGCTACAACCTCAGTGAGCCCGCGGCCATTATGAGTATAAGCAGACTAACGTTTCCAGTGTCTTGGCATCATCAGGCATCATTGCCGAAGTAGCGGAGAGGTGGTGCCATTGACCTCAATGTTAGAGAGACAATGTCTCCTCATCACAGTGAAGAGTTCAAAGGACAATGTAACCTGTGATATGTTTATATTATATGTAAAAAACATGGGGGGGGCAATGAACCACTATGGACCCGCCCTTTAAAGACTGGACCTGGACTTCCGGTTCCGGCGCCTGATGGGATAGAGGCATAGGAGAAAGCTCCGTCCCGCGTCCGCCCAAAAACCCCCCCTGCACGCTTGGCCACCGCGCCCGGACCCGCCGCACATGCACCGGAAGCCATAAGAAACCGCCATGGACCAGTATGTCGCCCGAAGCGGGCACTCCAAACTCCCCTCACAAAAACGGCGCGAGCCGCCTAATGGCGCCAAATCGAGGCCCAAGATGGCGGCGAGCCAGGACACAGCGCGCAGCGCAGACGACTCCTCGGATGAGGAGACCACCACCCGCGACCCCCAGGTTAATTACAAGAAGCTAGCCAGGGAAGTGGGCATCCTGATCAAAGTGGACCTGGCCCAAGTGGTTGTTGCGGATGCCATTAACCAGCACCTCACGCCAGTACAGGAGGAGCTGAAGGAGCAGGCAGATCGGCTGACACAGCTAGAAGCACAGGTCTGTGACCTGCATGAGCAGCTGGAGGACTCAGCAACTGTGACAACTGCATTAAAAAAGAGGGTGACATTCCTGGAGGAGAAAGTTGATGACCAGAAGAATAGGTCGAGGCACAACAACCTGCGTATCATTGTGGTTCCGGAATCGTATTTGCCTAAGGATTTGGCGGACATGTGCTCGCTTACCCTGCCGAAGGCTTTGGTGTGGATTACCGTTGTAAAGTGGAACGTGCCCATCGCTTGGGACCAGCTAAGCCAGATACCAACAACCCGAGGCCTGTGATTGTTCGTTATCTGGATTACGGCGACAGATCGACCATACTGCGGAATTATCGTACCCAGCGCAACCTGGTGATGGAAGGCCACAAGCTGCTAGTCTTCGCCGACTACTCTGCAGACGTGACCAAACGCCGTAAGAAGTTTACACCTATCTGCCAAGCCCTGGTGGATCGCCGGGGGCGGTTTGCGCTGAATTATCCGGCCATCCTCCGCGGTAATCCCCAGGAGGGTCGCCCCATCACCTTCCGTACTCCCAAGGAGGCCAAAGCTTATGTGGACTCCTTCCCCGTCTCGGGATCGCCACCCCCAGGAAAGATCGTGTCAACCGGAGAACTCTCCACCGCGCTGAAGAGGCCGTAAGCATGCTACTGGGACTTCTTGGCGGGTGGGTTTCCCCAGAGGGGGATGCTAATAATTAGTATTACTGCTTTAACCCTTGGATAGTATAGTATAAAATTCCATAGTATAACATGTCATGTTCTGTTTTCGTTTGCATTGCTAACGCTATGTGGTTTGTTTGTTTTGTTCTGGCGTCTACGCCGGCCACAGCGGGATGGGCCGGCTGAGTGGGTCTGGGTGTATGAGTACAGCCCTCGCAGCCGGTTTTTCCCGGCGGTACACCAGGTACGGCGCTCGTTTCTCGAGCAGTGGGAAGGTATGCTCCCATCAGGGTAAGTCGCTTAATGGAGTGTTTCTCATACATTTTTCTATGTTGTTTTCCATTTAATTGTGTTTATTGGGTTCAGAGTTGTTTGTTTGGTTGTACCGTACTGGGTCACGGGTGCTCCGTGCGGGGTCGGACCGGGGGGGGGCCCCATGGGCTCCTTCCTGTGGCTCGGCCCTGCGGCGGGGTATCCTGAGGTCCCCCACGCCCCTAATACCCCGCGATTCTTGGGGAGGGATGGGCAGCTCAGCTGGGACTGCCACCCCCCATACTAATGAGGTAATATGTCCATCTACACTGATCAATTGGCTTTTTGATGTCCACTGATGTCACCTGGAATGTCAAGGGGCTGAAATCCCCCCAAAAACGCACGAAAGTACTGCGTCACCTTAAGTCCCTACGGGCAGACATAGCGTATCTCCAAGAGACGCACCTGACCAAGGCAGAAATGCGGTTCCTGCAGAAGGCTTGGGTGGGGCACGTCTTTGGTGCACCGGCAGTAGGCAAGCGAGCGGGGGTTATCACGCTGCTCCATAAAAATCTCCAATGTGGAGCTCTGCAGTCTTCCTGCAATCTGGACGGGGGCAGGTGGGTTGTGGTAGAAGTGGAAATCAAGGGTGTCCCCTGTGTGCTGGTTAACGCATATGGCCCAAACGTTAATAATGGCCCCTGTCTCGCTTCCCTGAGGGACAAAATCCTGGGGTATCCACCCCACATGATGGTTCTCCTGGGTGGGGACTTCAATGTGGTCCCGGTGGGGGCGGAGGACCAATCTGACCTCTCCCATGCAGGCAAAGCTAGAAACTCCCCGCAGGATGTTCACCTGCGTGACTTTATTCAGGCCTCTGCTCTCACGGACGTGTGGCGGCATCTACACCCCCTGGAGAGGGATTACTCCTTTTATTCACATGTCCATGGGGTGTCCTCTCGTATTGACCTGTTCCTAGTTAATGATAGTTTGTTGCCGAAGGTGTGCTCCTCCAGTATAGGATCTATGGTCATCTCGGACCACGCCCCAGTGTCAATTTCGGTGGTGGGGCTTGGGACTCGTAGGCCGGCTGCGGCTTGGAGGTTCCCGAGCTACCTGAGCCAGGATGACCAGTTTGAGGCCAAGCTCATTCAATGGTGAGGGGAATATTCACAAAACAACGCCGAACATATGGACGACCCCGTTCTGTACTGGGAAGCGGCCAAGGCCGTTCTGCGGGGCAACATAATTGCGTATGTGGCCCACGCGTGCAAACATACCATGGCCAACTATGCATCTTCTAGCAGGGAGGCTCGCCAGGCGTACCTCACATACCAATCCTCGGGGTCGGTGCAAGACCGGCAGCCGTGGCTGGACAGCAAGCAGCTGGCCGACCACTGGCTCACCCAGTACGACGCCCAGATCCATTACCGAACGACGGCTACCCTGTTTCGCCAGGGGAACAAGGCGGGGAAACTGATGGCTAACCTTGCAAGGGGACGCAATCCTCCACAACACATCACAGCTCTGGTGAGACGATCACGGACCCTCAGGACATAGCTAGGACGCTGCGCACTTTTTACAAGTCCCTATACAGTCCCCAACAGTTTGACCAAGCCCGCGCGGAAGACTTCTTAGCTTCCACTACTCTCCCCTCACTGACAGAGGAGGACCTCCAGCTACTGAATGCACCGGTCACAGAGGCGGAAATACTGAAGGTAATTAAAACCTCCGCTAATGCCAAGGCTCCGGGCCCGGATGGGTTCCTGTGCGAGTTTTACAAGGTGCTGGGGGAAATGGGAACCCCCATTCTCAAGAATGTCTATGCCCGTATTATCAAAGATGAGCGTTACCCGCCTACAGGCAGGGGGGCGCACATCCGGCTTCTGGCCAAGCCAGGCCGAGATCCCTTGCTCCCTGCCTCCTATCGCCCTATCTCCTTGTTCAACGCTGACATGAAGTTCCTCTCCAAAATCTATGCCAACCGCCTTGCCCAGGTCATTCCTTCACTTGTCTCCTCCCCTCAGGTTGGGTTTATACCCGGCAGGTCGGGAGTGTGCAACACAAGGAAGGTGCTTGCGGCACGAGAGTATTACCGGCTACACCCGGAGCACTGTGGCTCGCAAGCTTTACTGTCCCTAGACGCCGAAAAGGCATTTGATAATGTGAACTGTGCTTGGCTACGGTTAGTTCTTCAGAGAATGGGGTTCTCAGGCAATTTTGTACGTAATTTCAATGCTATGTATTCACAGCCAGAAGTGTCCATTTTGATGTCGGGGCTGGTGTCCCAGCCATTCCAGCTCTCCCGCGGTACCAGACAGGGCTGTCCTCTATCTTCCCTCCTCTTTAATCTAGCCTTGGAGCCTCTATCCAGATTTATTTCGATTTATTTTTGAGAAAAGTGAACTGATGCCCATCTCAACCTCCCCTCTGCCGGCGGATGTGGAATGGCTGGGACACTGTCCCTTTAGAGTCCAGACTAAGAGTATTAAGTATCTCGGGATTATTATCCCCATTCGACTCACGACCCTCTACTGTGATAACTTCACACCCATCATAGAGAAAATAGTGGCGGAGCTGAGGGCATGGCGTGACCTTCCTCTGTCCGTGTTGGGGAGATGTCAGCTTATAAAAATGATCAGCTTTGCGAGGCTTTTATACCCTTTACAGCACATCCCACTGTTGCTGAAACGCACAGACGTTAATGTGCTGTCCTCGGCCTTCGGCTCCTTCATTTGGAGGGGTAGGAGACGCGAAAAGCCTTAGCCAAACTGCAGAATTCTACTGCCGATCTAGGAGAAAACCTTCCCAATGTATGCCTGTACAATCTTGCATGTGTGTTCCGACATGTGCAGGATTGGATGAATGACACTTCCTTTGCAACCAACAGGTTGTTGGAGGCTTAAATGGTCCTACCATGGTCGTTGGGGGGAGTGCTGAACACCCCACTGCGTCTTCTCCCGGCCCATATCAAACAGAACGTAATTATCAGGGATTTGCTCCTTGGGTGGAGGGAGGTTTGAAAGATATATAAACAGCCTGGTGTGCTATCCCCATATATATGCCCCTCACTTCCTCACCACTCTTCCCGCAGGGAACGCAGCAGCTGGCTTTTGCGAGATGGACAAAACATAAGATTTGTATGGTTAAGGACCTCTTAGATGACCGGCTAAAACTCCTCCCCTTTGCGACCATATGCACTAAATTCCAACTTCCTGCGTCGGATTTCCTGTACTACGGTCAAATGAGGTCCACCCTTGCGGGGATCCTAGGACCTCAGTTGACTTTCCCGCCTCATAGACTTCTTGACAGATCCTTGACCCCAGTGGCTCACGACAAATCCATAGCCGATATACACTATGACCTTAGAACCCAACGCACGACCGGCATGGATGCCCAGGCTCCAGGGGTCCGCTATTGGGCTGCCCTCATAGGGGAAACTGGGGAGGACACGGTGGATATCCTGCAACAAGGGTGGGCGGTTACCAGGAAAGCGGTATGCAGCGAACTCTGGCGGGAGACCCAGTTACGCGTCTATCACAAGGCGCACAGAGCGTTCAATATCAAGCTCAGTAAGGCTCCCCCAGGGTGGCTCACCAGGTGCCCCAAATGTGATTTGGAGCTGCCGAATCTCATTCATTTATACTGGACTTGCCCTGTGGTGGAAAGTTTCTGGGAGTCAGTGGCGGGGTATATGGTGACCATAACGGGGCACAACAGAGATCTGGACATTTCTACCTTCCTCCTACATGTCTCAGTACCGCGGGATGGGGAGCACACCCCCACGTTGAGCAGGTGGGAAATTATTTGCATACTGGGAGCCAAGAAGGTTATTCTCAATAGGTGGATCTCTGGGTCCCCGCCGGCCCTCACAGACCTGGTCTCATTATTAAAACAGTATATGTTTTATGACAAATTCCATGTGGAACTGGATAAAGATAAACGTACGGTGCTCTTCTTTAGAATCTGGCGTAGGTTCCTCCTGGCCGAGTATTCTGACCCACAGCTACATTCCTTTATGAAAATCTTTCAACAAACGGAATGGTATCTGAAGGAACACATAGCGGGCACTATCTGAACTAACTGACTGACGGGACTATCTGAACTTAGAGGTGTACTGCATCACTTACCGCCTTTACCCGGGGGATTCTAGGTGCGTCAGTGTTAACCTCACCCTGGGGAATGCTTCGGTGACGGGGGGATCGGTGGGGGGGACCTCTACGGAGGATGCAAGGGGAAATCGGGACTCAGGTACTGGTACTGTTACTGTTATGGTTATGTTTTAGTATTTGTTGGGTTTGTATGATTGTTCAGTAGTACAAATTCGTATGTCTCCCGGATATGGGTCTATGTTCACATATAATTGCAGCACTGTTTCCTATGTAACAGGGGAGCAGCGTGAGGACTGGACTAGGTAGTGGCGTCTGCGGCGCCCATATCACGGACTGGTTGTTTCTCAGCTTTCTTGTTTGGCTGTTAAGACCTCATGTACACATATGATGTTTGGATTGTACTGGAAGTTATAATGCCATGTATGACTTTGTACTGTTTTAAAAAATTGTTGCAATAAAAATGATTTTCCAAAAAAAAAGACTGGACCTGGATGTGAGGTAATTCGAGGTAAATTGTGCATATGGGGACAGTGAGCATGGTAACTGGTAACTGTGTACAGCCACTAGCCATTCATTTGTTGGAGGGACATTGTCATGGGAACAAATGCTCATCGAGAGAGGATTGCTGCGTGGAACATTTTCAACTGCAATGAGTATGTTAAAGGGTAGAATGTAAAAAATATTTAATATTACCACTGTTGGTATCTTAATTTCTAGGAACGTTTATCTCATCCTTTTAGGAATGGATAAGAAGTCCCAGGAACCTCAGCCATAGAGTGGGGTTGCAGGTATCTAGCTGTCTCCTTGTAAAACTGGATCCTCAATAAACCCCAAACACCAGGTGACTTGCTGGGTTGTGCTAGCCTAGCAGGAGACATAGTTGCTGTCGCTGTAGTAAGTACCGTAGACTATGCAGTATATATAAAGTAATATTTTATTTCTAGTTTGGATAGACTAGAAATATAAGAAATTCTTTGCACCTGAATCTTTTTTGCATCCTGTATCCCATTGGTTAGATGAAATGTCTGGCAATGAGGACTTTTTAGTGTTTTCTAATAAGAAAAAAGTGTCGGCAGAGTTCTTTTTTATTAATAAAGACATACTGATCTTATATAGAATCTGAATGCAGCTCTCAATCTTTTACTTTACTTACTATTTCAGTTCATCTAGAGGTAATACAGACCTTTACTTTCAAAGGAGCTGTGAATATGATCAGTAACCAGATCACATTCATGCTCAAACCAAGGACTCCAGAGAGTATGACGAAGCTTGTACTTTGACACATTGCCAGTGTTGATATTTTAACAGAGCTGGCATACAAGATACAGAATGATCCCAATGTTACATTCGCTGATGTACTGATTAAAACTGCATATTGCGGGCAGTTACTGACTGTTTAGGCAGTAATTGTTGTTACATGATTATAATGGGTGGTCAGCAGCTGCTCGCCTCCTTCTCCTTCAAACACATTGTACTAACTGCTAAAGCTGGGCATAGATGTCTTGTTGCCAGACCGATTTCTCAGCATATAGCACATAGTGATGGCGTCATCACGCATGGCCGATTGTGCAAAGAATCGTCCGTGTACCCTTTGTGTGACGTCATTTAGTCTGGATGGGGACGCTGGTCTGTAATTTGTCAGATTGATTTCTGTGCCAATTTAAGATGGGCAAGTATTCAGTAGAGTAACTTGATCCCGAATTGCCTAGAAAGAGACTAAGGTAAATTGGGTACAGGATTACATTGATGGAGACTATTAAGTAAAGTACACTAAAGCAGGGTACAGACGTGGAGATATGGGTCAAATCTATGGCCTTTTCGAGCGCTGTACACGCTCACGGCCCTCTATCTGACTGATATAATCTGCCCCAATCGCTGTTTTCGAGCGGGAAAAATCAATCCTGCTCGAAAACAGCCATATCGGACATGACCGTAAATACGGCCAATGTCCGATGCTTTGCCTAGAAACAGCTGGTCTCCAGGCAAAGCTCGGCTGAGCAGGGGAGAGCAGAAATGTATCTCCCCGGCTCCTCTGATATCTGACAGCAGTGTGATGATGTCATCACGCTGCTGCAGGGTACATCGGATGGCTCGAATATCGAGCCGTCTGTACCCTGTTTAAGGTTACACTAACAATGGCTCAGGGCCATTTAAAATACTACTGGGGTTTTTTCGCCATGACGTTACAGCTACTCATAATCCAACATTTGTACAGCAATTAGTTAAAACCTCTTTATGTATACATATTAGGACCATAATTACATATATCAGAACAATGTCCATAAACAAAGTAAGTTAAAAGAAACCTTTAAGTAGACACTGGGTGTGTAACCATATGAAATAACTCAGACAATGGATGTGACTACTATTTATGTGATTATTTTAACTAACAGATGTGATTTATGCCCAATGAATGATGCTGGTAAGATCATGGATATATAGATATAGGTTTTTTGTTGTGTTATATAATATTGACAATTTATATCATCTTTGTTTAGTGAAAATCTCTCCTGAGGATGCCCAAGCGGCGAAACGCATTGAGGGAACTGTATCAATCACAATCATTATCGTCACATCAACAATTTAATGTCAATGCACACATCTCTCAGAATTGTATAATAATATCTTAGCGTAGAATAATTAGGAAACCTTTCTGTTTGATGTCTATTTGATGGTTTATTTTAACTTACTTTGTGTATGGACATTGTTCTGTTATATGTTAATTGTGGTCCTAATATGTATTAAAAAAGACATTTTAACTAATTACTGTACAGATGTTGGATTATGAGTAGCTGTAATGTCATACCTTAAAAAGATCTGAGAATTCTTTGAAATGGCCCTGAGCCATTGTTAGGGTAATCTTAGTATGTGTTTAGATAGGGGTCAGTAAGGTAACCTGAGTCAAAGATTCTATTGATGGGTACTTTTCAGTAAGGCAACCTGGGCCCAGGATAACATTGATGGAGACTATTCAGTAAAGTAAACTGGGTCCAGGATTAAATTGATAAATACTATTTAGTAAGGTAACCTGGGTCCAAGGTTCTATTAATTGGTACTATTCTGTAAGATAAGCTGGGCCCAGGATTACATTGATGGGTACTATTCAGTAAGATAAGCTGGGCCCAGGATTACATTGATGGGTACTAGTCAGTAAGGTAAGATGGGTCCAGGATTACAATGGGTACAATCAGTAAAGTAAGCTGGGTCCAGGATTGCATTGATGGGTACTATTCAGTAAGGTAAGATGGGTTCAGGATTACTTTGATGGGTACTATTTAGTAACGTAAGCTGGGTGCAGGATTACATTGATGGGTACTAGTCAGTAAGGTATGATGGGTCCAGGATTAAATGGATGGGTACTATTCAGTAAAGTAAGCTGGTTCCAGGATTACATTGATAGAAACAATTAAGTAAGGTAAGCTGGGTCTTACATTACCATGCTAGGAAAAATTCAATAAGGTAAGGTAAGATTACTATCATAGAGACAATTCAGTATGGTAAACTGGGTCTAGGATAGAATTTATAGTTGACAGTTCAATAATGTAGCTGGTCCAGGATTGCCATGATAAGGACTATTCCGTTTTGTAGTCTGTGTCCAGGACTGAATAAATGGAAATCTTTTTCAATATTATATTTTATTTCAATAATTTTGATTGATCAATTCAGTTGTAAAGGAATACATTTCCTAATGATTGGTCTACCGTAATTTCTAACTGAAAAATTGAAATGTGTATGCCCAGCTTTACATCTTCACATCTAGTGTTGAGCTTGAATATTCGACTTTCAAATATTTAGCTCGAATATCGTCATTTCGTGAATATTCGCGAATATATAATCGGATATCTGGCGTGATCGCGATTTTTCGCAATTTATTGCAATTATTGCGATCCCATTCATTGCAATGGATTGCGATTATATAATCGTGATGCGATTTTTTAAAACAGAAATGAAGGATTTTCTTCCGATTTCATTTTTAAACCACCTGTGGTGCAGTACTGCGATGTTCCTGACCGGGCTGGAACTAAGAATTCATTGTAGGAAGCCATAGAGAGAGAGCCATATCCATATGCGGATACCATCTGTACATTGTGTGATATGTGACATACAGTTGGCACTACACTCTGTACATTGCACTGGAGAGGGGGAAGTAGTCCCGCACTGGAGGAGGGGTAGAATTGCAGCACTGGAGGGTGGGGGCAGGATTGCAGCACTGGAGGGGGGCAGGACTGCAGCACAGGAAGGGGGGGGGGCAGCTTTGCATGGAGTCCTAGTTTTCTGTGCATACATCTCACCCATATTCATACACTTTGGGTCATCTATAAGATCCAAGATCTAATACTGATGTGAAATGTAAGTATTGCACACAGCTGGTTGAAGACTGTGGGAAGTGTTGGGAATACTGCCTGTATTCACTAATATTTCTGCTTTAAACTGATATCTGTGTATATTAAATAACCAAACTGCCCACTGCTCAGTGCTGATACACAAGGACTTGCGGGTGCTTTCTCCGCTGATGTCAGCTGTCAGTAAAGCGCCAAGCTGAAATCTTAGATGTAACCAACATCTGGTGGCTTTTCTGTATATTACATCAAACGAACAGACAGGGCGCAACCCAAGTATGCAAAAGCGCGTAGTAATACAAATGTCAGTGTGCATTGCTAGGTTTTCTCAACACATGCGAACCTGCGGACCAGTTATGTGCAGCCCTATATATAGAGCATGTTTTAGTGGAACCTTCAGCCATTTGCTTGGGGTTTTGCTTTAATTTTTTTCTGCTTCTCCCTGACTTTTTTTCCCTTTTTTTTCTTGAACTAAATAAACTAATTTTAAAGTCTAGAAACAGATGGTGACTGAGGTGACTGAGGGGTCCCACAAAGCTTTTAATAGCTAAGATCAAGTGAAATCTGAGATCCGTTACCTAAAAGCACTGCATGTGCCAGTGTCAAAGCTCTCCCTGTAGACTTCTTTAAGGCGGTTGATGCAGCAATTACAATGGTGAAAAGCTGCTGTGTGTAATCAGCATTAGAAAAGAGAAAAATTTTACCGAAAAATCTAATTTGTTGCATAGAACACAATAATACATTATGTAGATTAACCTCTTTTTGACCAAGCTGTTTTTGTAAAGCACAAAAATCCATGTACAAGGTAATTTGACAACAATATGTTAATCTTATGCTACCAATTAATTAGAAATTGTCTTTGAAGCATTGGAGGCACAGTTACAAATCAGTGTTGTATATAACTGGCAGCATAAAATTAATCCTGTATTGTTGTACTGTTGTACTTTGACCACCTTGATATCATGGATGACAAGGATGAAACCAACACATACCCACGATGAGTCCCAAGTCTCCATTATAGACCTTTAGGGTCCTGTGGGACCTGGCAGCAATAGCAGCAGATTATTTAATTTTTTAAGGAATGACTCCATGGATGGGTGGATGACTATTCCCATTGTAAGTTTAGTACCCTTGTCACTTTGTAAGCGCATTTCCACCTATCTTTGGCTATTAAATGAGTGTGAAGGTTTTACACTAGGTTGAGGAACTTGGTACCTATGTTTTTTGGTTTCTAAGGATAAATCATGTCATATGGTGCAGCCTGACATGTCTAGCTCTATTTTTGGAACAACTGTTGCAGCCATTTGCACATTGTTACCATTGTCAAAACTTTGAGCACTTGTTTTTTTTTTTTTTCATTAAATAGCAAAGGGTCCATTTATATTAATAGTCAGTGAACACGTCTATTTTATATTTAATGTTATTTATTATATATTATATTTAATGGTATTAGCAGAGAATGGCTATACTGTATTGGTCATCATAAAGATACTTTAGAAGATGCTGAATTTCCATATTAGCATATAATTTGTATGCAGACTGAAGTTGAACCAATTAAACTCTGCAACTGCTGGTTATAATCGCTTTAAAACTTGCCTTCTGATTAAGCATCTCTATTCGTCAGTGGAGGAGGGAATCCTGATATTTGTGATTGTAGGGTAGGTTCCACATTCCGTTATCTGGGACCTACTTTTGTGATCAATGTAGGGTACCCTTACCTTTGTTAAAGTAGGGATGCCAAGTTCTCCAAGTAAAGGTTTTTGGCAAGAAAACTGTTAAACCTGTTTTAGCCTACTCAGGAAGAAGAAATAATGCACAATCACATAATCCTGACCAAAACATCAGGGAAACTCAATCTCATCAGCTCTATGATCAATTTTATCATACACGGGTCAACTTTTGTACAATGGATCTAAAGCTACCCATACATGGGTAGATTCTCAAGGCGTTGCGCCAGGGACTGATCACAGTGTGGTGATGTCAAAAGAAAAGAACCATCAAGTCAGATCGCTGTACGCCCAACTTGTGGAGATTCTGGTCGATCGCTACAGGTGGGTGCCTCCGTTTTGTGGACAATCCACCGTCTAGCAAGCACCACGAATGTGCATGGCAGCCGCTTGTCTAACATTGATCGATCGTACCACCACACTGTGTGATAGCTTTAAACATGACCGTTTCCACGATCATACTATGGTGCATATGACCACATACAAATCGATCGAAATACCAAGAAAAACGGTCAGATACTTGTATGATCTACTTAAATTTACCAACATGTCCAATCACTTTTTTTGGTCAATGGGAAATATTGAACTGTGTATGGCCACATTAAGTTTCCCTAATACGCTGGTCACAGTCATTTGGTCTTATTTTATGTCTGCTTTTTTTGTAGGATCTCTATCGCAGGAGAACCTTTTCTAGGAGAAATTGCTATCCCTAGTGATCAGTGGTAAGTCCTTTTACATTATTGGTCAGAAAAAAAAATGGGGGCAATTGTTGTCAACATATTTTGGTGTCAGTTGTTAAATAGCTATAAGGAAGAGCAGAGTTTCTGCGTGCCATGTGCTCTGCTGAGTGACATCAGTACCAGGGATCTTTGAGCATTATAGTACCTGCATATGGTGCAAAAAGCCCAACACCAGTTCAAAGGAGAGAATGGCTTGGTGAGTTTCTCTAAGCTAGTTCGGATTTGAAGCACAATATATTTTGATGGGTCTATTTGCACCATTAAGGTACTATACACGTCTGCATATTTGCAAACATTCCATTTCAGATTTGATAATGCTTTTATTTTATTGTAATTTACAAACATATATACTCTGTTAACACTGTTCTCCGTCATCTTCTACTTCTATGTTTCTTCCCTCACTCTTCGCTGCACCTGGCAGGTCAGTGATGCTGCCAATATCCACAAAGAAAGGACTTCCAAATCCCTTGTGCCAATTTAGTGGGTCTTCAAGAGAACCGCTGACAGAGAAGATGTATTTCTCCCAGAGGAACCGCACCATCTCAGAGTCCAGGAACGGGTTGCATTCTCGCACGTTTTTCTCAAAGATTCTTCTGCGATACTTGAACTCCAGGATTGTTTTTGTGTAAGTGTTGAGTGTAAGGACAGAAGCTGACATGCATAGAGTAAAGGACAGCCAAGCTAGACTGTTAAAAAGAAGAAAACGAATTTAAAACAAGTTTCAGTCTATTTAGCATAAATAACATAACTCACCCCGAACTAGCATCGAGGCATCATAACTGTCTGGCAGGAGCTCACTGTGTCTTTGCATGCCATTGACATGTTAATGCAGTCGATGACAGTCTTTGTTCTCACATACCCAACATTATGGTTGACACCGGCGAATATGCAAGGGGTGGCGGTAGGTAAGGTAATCAAAACAGATTCCACAGTAATGTGTTTCATTGACCCGTACTACTCTTTTTAAGAGTGTGGTAAATGGGTGTAATGACAAGAGGGTAATTTTGCTTCTATAGTTGGAAATCAGTAACTTGGTCCCCATCCTCATCATGGTTGCTGATATAGAACAGTGACACATAATAGTCATGCAGAAGATAGAGAAGCCATGACATGCAAATTCACTCAGTAAAAATGTTTATTTCTTTTGACCCTCCTATGACATTTTAGGAAAATGTAAGGAATAAGTTAAGGGTGTACTGTATTGCACATGAAGAAATACATAAAACTGCTGCACATCAGTTATACCAGTTTTTTTTTTTTACTGAAGGCGCAGAGGCCATTCACTCAGCAAAGTGAATGACTGTAAATCAGATAAACTTCTCTTGACTTTGAATATCCAATCATGTAAGAGGTAACCCCCCCCCCCTCCCCCCAAAAAATCTGGCACATGATTGGGTAATCAATGAGAGCATAGCTTCATCTTATTTACTAATATTTATTATGGCAGAACAGCCTTCATTCCAGTATTAACCCCCCTAGCGCTCCATCTCGTCCAGCACTTTCTTGTCAGTATTGCAGTTGATGAGATGGAGGCGTCCAGCTAAGCTTAGATCCCCGGCAGCACATACTCACTGTCCTGTGCTGTCCCGGTGGATCTGAAGCTGGCTACTGGCTTCTTCTTTTTCAAGCCGGCTGATGTCTCCCCTCTCCACCCCCCCGCCCCGGTGTGATGACGTCACATCGGGGGGGGGGGGGGGACGCTGGACATTCAAATGCAAATTGTGTTATCTTTAAAGAGCACATTGTATTGGATACAGCAATATCTTATTACATTTTTAATGTACTTTTTTAATAATAATTGTGTGTTTCAAACATGATTATATTCAGGATGTCTACTAGACCCTTGTACTGACATATTTTGGGAAGTTACAGTCCTACAACATAAAGAAAAATCCATTTATATTTATATGGTCTATGGTGCGCTTTTGGTACAGAAATCTGGACCTCAGCAGTGCGCTAGGGAGGTGAAATCAACTCCACTGATGTACCTGGTTTGCAGCAGATTTATGTTTTGCTTGTGCTAATCCATGATTTGATCTTATGACTGCTTCCTGTGTATACAAGACAGAATCTGCCAATTAAAAAAGTTTTTTTTTATATAGCTTTTCTACTCTGCTCCCTCCATACTATATCACCAGTAGGATCACCAGATGAAACCTCATGGCTGATCGAGGCTATATACATCAAGGTATTTTGTTGGGTTTATTTACAGTTCCATTGCAGTTTTTTATTCACCTCATTATTGACCCCACAGAGGGGTTCACTTACCCAAAAGACCAGCCATAATACCATGTCTGGGGTCTCCAGTCCTTGGGACCAAGATTTACAGTCACCTGGAACACAGTCATGTACATCATATGGGCAACCATGCCGAGAAGACCTAATAATTAGAGGCAATTTACCATTATTGCTTGCAGATATGAAGTTAAACACTATAGCAAACATAAGATAATTTATTAAGGAAGTGGAGCTCCACACAATGTGATATGGTATGATAAAGCATTTCTGACTATCATGTAAGCTTTGTGGCGTTTGCTTTATGATCCAATTCACCTCCAGATAATTTTTTTCAATATTACATTTTGGATAATGTAATCTTTGGCAATGTTTTTGCAATGCAAAATGTGTAACAGAAGAATAGAGATGAGCGGCATAGGCAATAATCTAATTCACAATATTTTGTGAATGATTCTGTGATTGCCTTCAAATACTATAAGACTATCTTATCACATTGCAATTATATTATCGCAATGTATGGCCATAAGCTTGCCAGAGCATAATATATTAAATATTCGAAATTTGTGAATTCTCCAATAGCCAATATTCATAGAATGTATTTGCAATTCGAATATTCGAGCTCAACACTATGGAAGAACATATAATGTGTAACACATAGAAAAAAGCAGCACAACCAGACCATGAGACTGAGTCTTGTGCAGGGGTGGGCAAACTTTTTAACTTGTGGGCCACAATGGTTTTTTAAATTTGACAATGGGGCGAAACAATGAACCTGTAAGGGCTGCCTGATCCCAAGTCTTCCCAGCCTGGGTGGAAAATGTAAACATTGATAAAAAAAAGTAATAATCATATGGTTACCAGGGAGGTTTAAAAGAAAAAAAAATATAAAATATATAAAAAAAATAGGCTTGGGATAGTAAATCTAAGCAAACTAATGCCTGCCATACACACCCCAACGGGTGCAGACAGACCAGCTCCGATATGCACCGGAATGCAAACGTGATATAGTCATCACATTTGCACCCTGGTGCATTATGGGGCCCCTTCAGTCGGCCGGCACCCTTTGTGTGCCGGGCATTAGCTTCAATGAAGACGCCGGTCTTCATTGAAGCTAATGCCATCGGCTTCCATCTGCCAGAGATTATCGGACATGTCCGTTCTCTGGCCGGCCAAGCTGTGGGGCGACAGGGATCTGTCCCATGCATACACATGCCGATAAGCGGCCGATTTTTCCGCTGCCCGCCGGCACGAGCGCACACACCGTCGGTCAGGTGAAAAATCGGCCGCTTATCGGCATGTGTATGCCAGCCATAAGTCTAAACCTCTAGCAGGAGATCTTTATATCATCCTCTAGGCATTATCTCTTATCATTTATTGCAGGAAATTAGTAGTGGAGAGCCAAAGTATCTTGACACCAAGGTGACAAAGGGCAGGATTAAAAACGGAAGGACCGGATATGGCTCCCGGGCCTTCGTTTTCCCACGCCTGGTCTAATGTGTGGACAAGTATAGACAAGCAAACATGAAGGAGAAGGCATTAAATAATTATTTCTGTAGAATTTTATTACCAGGTAGTATTAGAGTGGCAATATATTACATCTTTCCTACTACAAATGTTTCTTGCAATTGTCTTTAATTCTTGAATTGATCAATCCATAAACGTAATACAGAGAAAAGGCATTGCATGCAGCACCTGCTACTAGGTATGGCATGCCATTCATTAAGCATAGACATGTTTATTACTTTATAAGGTTACAGTAAAAAAAAATTAGCCTCAAAATAGGAAGCAGTAAGCAGCAGCCCTTGCAACTCTTGGTACCTTTAGGTAGGTTTGTCCTCTATGCCTATTGGCAAATACTGATCATCATGGAATAGAGTTCAGATTTGTAAATGGTCAGTGCATCCAAAAGTGATATTTTAATTACAGGTAAATCTCCTTTTATCTTATACTTCTTAATATAAAGAAAATACAGGAATAAGCTCCTCTTCATAATGGGGGCTCAATAGAGCTTGTAATGGTATAAAAGATTTGCTGGTGGTTTAACATAACAGAATCTTCAAGAAATTTTAATATCATTTTGAGTTGGACTGACCTATTAATCACCTGGCAAACATCCAAGTCTAATACCTGCAATACATTAAATAAAATGACAGCAGAAAAGATAACCTGCTGTGTGTCTGCTGAGTAGGAACTGTTATTTTTTTGTTGGCCTTGTGACTTTTTTATTTTTAAAGGTCAGAGATTGATGGATTTATACATGGTAGAAGAGATAGTGAGACCACATCAAGCAGAGCTATAGTGTTAGATTTGCATTTTTTTTTAGAGCAACTACATCAGAAGCCTAGCTTTGATTTTTGTTTCAATAGATATTTATTAAAGTTTTCAAATACAGAATACAGAAAAGGAGAAAAAAAGTACAGTATACAAACAAATAAGAATCAAAAACCCAATCAAGGGGAGAGCAGCACACAGATAATCAGCATAGCAGGGCAGCCGTCCCAGGAGCGAGTTGCCACAGTCGTCGGAGCCCCATCACCATGTATCCATGGTAGTACCCCGCGCCATCCGCCAGTGGACTGGGGCAAAGTACAATTGCCACAGGCCGAACCCAGCCCCAATGGCCAGCAAGCTCCAGATCAGTACCTGGGAGGGTAGGCACCACAGAGGGGTGCTCAACAGTAATCCCGGGACCAGCTACACAAATCAACAAAAAAGACAGTGCAAGTACTAAAAAAAGAAAATAAAACACAAACAAGGGAGTTAGTGGGCCAGGATTAGTGGAGACAGATGAAGAGGTCGTCAGGAGTGAATCC
>CM070038.1:66514199-66530938 GCA_036250615.1 Ptychadena robeensis
ATATATATATATATTTTGAAGCATTAATATGTTTACCATTCTTATTGTTGGTAAATCTTGTTGACTTAAATTTTTTTTAGTAGCTGGCAAATGTGTGGCCACCTCTGATCTAAATGGTTCTACAGCTAAATAAATCAACAGTATTTTTGTGATTAAGTAAAGCCCTCCCCCAAACAAAAATAATGAAAGAACAACTGACGTTCCCTGAACTGTAGAGTAGCAGTGGGGAGCCAATAAATGTCAATGATAACACAAAAAACATTCTACAAGTATTCGGTATGAAGATAACATGCAGTCAATAGGCTTTGGAGGTGTTTGTGCGGTGTTGGCCTGAGGTCTCCCCCATCCACAGAGCAATCATTACCATAATGACCTCCCCAGACTCAACAACACACATCCTTTCTTTATATCCCCAGACTCTTCTTTTTGAACTTTGTAGAAGAAGAAGGGGTTAATTCCTCTTCACCTCCACCACCAAGATTTGAGAAGCTTTCCCCTAACGCCTGGAAACTGCTCATTATGCGTCCTACAAACACCCAACAAACACTCGAGGCATCAAACATTTCTTTATTTCTGCTTAGCTGAAATGTTGCGGCATGGCGAAATGAAATAATACGGCACATAGCTATCCATGGAAACCATTTCCTCTTTAAACAGTTAAAACAAGAAGAGGAAAAGCATACTAGTGAGTCCTAACAGGTCACTTGGCTTTGCTCTTTGCCACATTGAATAAGCCTATTCTGATGATCCCATCCCCAGATAGACTTCCAGAATCATTTTATTTACTCAAGTCTACTGTGGAGGAAAATGTGCACCGCTGGATGGAACTTTGAAGAGGATGACTCACACTGATATCTGATGTACATGAACATAAATGATTAATCCAACAAAGCAACAGGCTAGGTGGAATCTCTGCCTTATCAGCCAGCTGTAGCTGGATCTCACTTCTCTGGTACTCAATGTACAAGGCCCTTACATCCATTATCCACCTAGGGGCAGTATAACTTTTAAAGCCTATGATAAAGCACAATAAAGCAGCCTTAATTATCACGTGCCTTTAGAAACATACCTTTTAGACTTACAGAAAAAGGCATACTTACCCAGCATCACCTTGTGCCACTTGATAGCTTGGCTGATGGAGTTTAGGAAGACATCCAAGGTAGCTGTGTCTCCACTACAGTCCATTTTAGGATTTTAAGATTGCCCATAATGTGAGGGAAAGAGAGAATCCGTCAATTTATTATCCAGTTAGCACTCAGCTGGTGGTGCACTGCAGAACAGTATGATGAATGCGTGGCTACATAGGATGAGCCTGGGCTTTTATTGGGGGGACGTTGCCACCTTGTGGTCAGTGGGAGAAACGCAGTTACTAAAATGTTTTGATCCTGGAAAATGTGTATTTATGTTATCAGAGAATTATTCAGGTACTGTAATTCAAATAGAAGGGTTGTAAAGCAAATGCTTTAATATATTATTATGTCTAAGGGCCAATATGTTCACATCACATGCAAGAAGTACATTCAATCATCCCAGCTGTATGTACCTGAAGCTGAAAAAAATTCAGCAGCTTATATTTGAGTTAATAGATAAACATCAACATATTTTGTGGGTGGACTTTGTGAGTTTATTGCAGAACATGGTATCACATCAAAATGTTTTACATCCTTCTATTATTGCTAACATCAATAACAAACACTAACAGTCACGGGGCAGAACTATCAGAAACATTGTTGAGGGGGGGGGGGGGGTTGTTGAGTGGGGTGGTAAATTCTACCAGAAAAGTTGTCAAGCGAGGAGGGCTGTTTAGGTGGTACGCACAATTATGCATACGTGGGAGTACTTCACATGCTTGAGTATACCCCAAAACAAATAGAAGTCGAGGTATATAATTAAAAAACCTGGAAGACCTGAATGACCCAAGTATAAGTCTAGGATGGGAAATGCAGCATCTAAGGCACAAAGTTAAGTCCACTTGGAAAGTTTTGATTTCACTTAACACTTCATTTATACAATTTATCCCACCGCCCATCTCTACATCTCCAGCATTTTTGGTGATGATAACCTTACCTCAACTTCTATTCGGATTGGCTTATACTCAGGTATATATGATAACAGGCAGCATTTTAAAAATGTATGTTAGCAATAACAGAAGGGTGTCAAACATTTTGCATAAATATATATTGTTCTATTGTTACAACAGGTTTATAGTGTAAGGATTTATGCATAAATATTTTGACATTAGGAATGGTGACTGTAATGATATGTTATGTTAAGAGGCTGGCAGAGGGAGGGGCTTTACTAGGAGCCAATCAGATGTGAAGCACTTAGTCGTTGGTAAAGGGAAAATGTAAGACGACAGAAATACAAATAATTTGGAAGCTTCTTCAGACTGTATATGTTTCAGCTGTGCTTGTTTTCTGGAGTTCAACCTTTATGAACTTTGCTACATAAGGTTGAGAACCTTTGTAAGCCAAAAGGGAGGCTGGGGAAGTTAGAGTCACTGATATTATTTGTGGTTCTTCTGATCTTTTCCTTATTATTAACTGCCAGGCCCAGGTTTGGGAGCAGCCATCTTGGACATAAAGCTTGGCTTTTCTTCCACATATCAGAGCCTCCAGTATGGAAAACTGTATTTAATGGGCACACTTTTCTGAGTGCCACAAATGCATTTATACTAGTGAAATTGATGTATTTTTAAGACTTAGGACACAGAGGAGCTTTTCCTGACACTAGAATTAATTCTGGACATTATGCAGGCTTTCAAGCATAGCAATAGGATCTGGACTTCATGACCTCTTGGCTTCATTTCTGCTGGCTGCACAGCTCAGACCTCATAATATTTCAATAGCGCTCTCTTAGTATTCTATTCAACACCTATATTTGCAAAAAAGTGCAGGGATCATAACTGTGTTTTTTTCCTACCTTTTTTGTCATTTGATTGATGGATATAGTAAAACAAGAATAATATGACCTGGAATAACAATGGAGTGACAAAAACTGTTATGTAATGAAGCCTTACATTTCTTAACCTCAAATCTTTAACAAAACCAGACCTGTTTACATTTGCACCCGGGATCTGGTAAAATTACCGGAAATTACGGCAGTAACATCACTTCCGGTATATGGAACCCACAGTTCCTTATTTTAAATACTGAAAGTGACTCCACTGGCGTCACTTCCAGTGTCGGGGCTGTGAAAGGAGGTGGCAGTCTCTCTAAATTGTTATGGTATTCAAGAGATCTGTCAGCGCATTGCAGTGAAATGATCAGGGCTCGTGCTGCCCGACCACTGCTGGCGAGGGCCTGCACAAGCAATGATGACTTTAGCGCAAGGCACTGACATATTTCTTGAATAGGGTAAAAATCCGGGATTTTTAAGAGACGGGATTTGGCCGGGAATGTAACTTAAAATCTATGACTTTCCTAGTCAAAACCGGAAAGTTGACAGGTATGAACAAAACCCACAGCCTGAGAACAAAATCAGTGATTTGATTAATGGCAAGGAGTCAGCATTTGTAAGCAAAAGCCCAAGCAACATCTGCAATGGTTCTAAAACTTACTCCTGGCCCCTGTTACATTAGCCATGTATACAAATAAAAAAACATGCCTTGTCCCAAAAAAAAACAAAAACATTTGTTATGCGTGCTAAATAGTGAAATCATCTATAGATGAATTAATTAATTAATACATTTTTTGATACAATCATATATATATATTTTTTTAATGCTATCAACAGACCCCACCTTACTATTGTCCTGAAGAAGTGGCGAGAGGGCCACGAAACGCGTCGACAAGAGCTTTTTATCACAAATTTATCAAATTTTTTTATATTTTTTGCGTTGTTTTAGTCAACCTTAAAATAATAAACCAAGGAATTATGTACAAATAACAAGCGCCTCCATGAGTCCTTTTTTGTTTTTTGGGAAACCCAAAACCACATCTATATATCGATACAGAGGATAACAAAAGCGTTACCGCCTTCCCATCCCAAAGGCAACAGAGACCTTAACATCATTCATGAATCCTTAACGAAAGGCCTTCTTCTTGTTGGTTGTTGGCACATGAGCACATACTCGTGTTCCAGCAACCGAAAGGGCAAGTAACCCTATCCAACCATCTATTCCAATATAAGCCTGACGCTGAAGCTCCCACCCACTTGATTAAGGGATTTACCTAAACCCTTTTTTTTTGCTCCCTATTTTTTCCTTTTTTTCCTCTTCTCTACTTCTATGCCTGGTCCAACACTGCTAGGGAAGTTTGGTGCCACCCCTCCTCTAGGAGAAGAGTGGTGTTGAGCAGCATATGGTATATTAGATTTTACGTTATTTCGCAAATACAGTACAAGCACTGTGCGTATTGCACGTATCCATTCGCAATGCACACAAATATGCACGATGTATGCCGGTTAACAATGTCATATTAAAAATAATATGACGAATATCCGCCATTGCAAATATCAGAGCACACATTGCGAATTCTCGAATGTCGGATATTCATAGAATATATTCGAATTTCGAATATTCTTGCTCAACACTTCATTTTAGACAGTTTTTCAAGTTAGACAAGGGTCTTGACATAAGACATTGCCTTAATTAGGGACAAAAAGAATGTTATACTGACAATAGTTTATGCAAGAAGAGAGGGTGAAATGCTCAGAGTAACATGAGATGTTCCCCAAGCAGTGCGGTTGCCCATAAGTCTAACATGGAGGCCCCTATCAATATTAGGGTGGCTGACACTCCGCATGTAAATGGGCCCTTAAAAGCCAACATGACAACAAAAACATATGTTGTTATACAAAATCAAATATTTATTATCTGTCATTGTAACAATAACTTACACAAATGTGACACACAAATAACAAAGTTATCTGGCTACGGAGAGTTCAGTGTTTATCTGTAGATGTCATATACTGTTTATACTATGTAAATTAAGGAGTTGCAACATTTGTAACGCCACCTTCAGATGTATTAGATACTTAGGAAGCTGAAAAGTGCTTGTGTGGCCACAATTATAATTGGTACAGGATATGTCATTGTGGAAGAGTCAGACCAGGCAATATCTTGCTTGCACAGTGCAGATTCTTTAAGGTGTTCAGGAACCGGAGGAGAACCTACAACAATAAAAAAAATATATAAAAATGGTCAATTATTAAATGAAAGTTGTATTTAATTAAAGCAATACATATTTGCCACTACCCTTCCATATTTAGAAAAGACATGGCAGGAGGCGTTTTGTCACGTTTTGTCACTTCTTCTAAGCCCAGAAATAAGCCTTAGTGCATTTTTTGCACCTAAAATGAATATAAGACAGTGTCTTATATTAGGGGAAACACGGTATGTAGTAAACAACCTGATGACAATCTACCTTGGGAGCTCTGTTCTTTTGTCTGCAGCTTATGGGGTATTTTATAACCCATAGAACCTTCAAACTATAAAGGCCTGATCACCCCCCATGCTTCACTATTCTTGTAAAAAATAAGGTATGCTCCCATGACTAACTACACCAAAAGAAAATTATGAAAGGAACATTGATAAATGTCCTGAGAACGTCATGGCAGCATACAGAGTGTATAATTAACAAATTGTTTTAATTAGTGATAGAGATTTCAAAATTGTGATAGAGGTCACAAAATTTCAACTTGTCTATGAACTTTATCTATGTAACAACTACATGTGCTAAAGCTATACTTTCTTGTAATATACTCACACCCCTTCTCTACATCTTCAGTCATTTTGGTGATGATACCATCTTCAAGGGTTTTGCACCTAATCAAAATTAAAAAAACAAAAAAGACAACCATCTCTAAGAGTCTAAGCTACTCCATAAGCTGTAAGCATAACAACTGATTATGTAAACTGGACTGTCCTTGGCTATTGAATGCTGGTTTAATGCTTTAGTAAAACAGACAAAAACAGAATGGGCTCATTATAGTGTATACACAGTCTCTGGGCTTCTAATGCTTTCATACTCCCTGAATTAAAAATAAATTCAGTGTTCCCCCCAGAAAATTTTTGGGTGGAGTGGAGTGACATTTAATACAAAGAAGACACTGGGTGTTGTGGTACTTTCTCTTTACTTTTAACTAGCCCAAGACAACACAATATTTCAGCTGAGTAACAGTTAATAAGGAAGTATGTAAAGCCTTATTTTAATATTGTATAGAGTAGACTTATGTTAATATTTGCTTTTATTTTACTAGTTGCAAAGGCACTGAACGTGGTACCATCACCAAATTTCCTGGCTATAAGGTTTTGGGAACGACAAAAAAAAAAAAGGATTACTCTTGCACAGTGGCTACCAAACTGTGGGGTATTCGGGGAGGCCCACCTAGGGGGACAGCTGAGGTGGCACTCGGAGCTCTCTGTGTGACAATCGCTCTGTCAACCAGAGAGAGGAGGGAAGAGATCTGCAGCACTCAGCTGTCTTTTGGCTCCCGTCACTATCAAATCTCTTCTTCCTTTTTCCGATTGCACACAGTGCCCTCACCCTCCCCTACCACTGCCAAACATCAGATGCCTGGAAAAGGGAGCCAACCATGTGAAAAGTATTTGCACAAAGTAAGTAGAGTGTATGCGATGTGTGTGGGTGTGTCTGTGAGTGTGGTTGTCTCTATGTGAATGATTATTATGTCTGCATGATTAGTGTGTGCGCGCGTGTCTCTAGATAAATGATGCATCTCTCTGTATGATTGGTGTGTATTCATGTTTAAATATGATGCATCTCTCTTTATAATTGGAGTGTGGATATAATATGGAGAAGAAGGGAGTTGTATTTCAAATAAAGTTTGAGGGCTTTTTCACACTAGCAATACTGTGGCCATGGTGCATTTTATACTTGTAACAGATAGATTAGCGGGAAACAAACACATTAGTGGTAATGCTACCGCATCCATTTCTGTTAATAAAACCCCACATTCACGCATTGTGCTTTGCTTGCATCTTGCTTCTGTTGCAGCAATAATGCATGCTGCAGGGTGCAAGCCCCTAACTATCTACTACACAGACTGCACTTAAAGGATCCTGAACAGACCCAGCAAAACCTATATAACGGACCCCAGTGCCATGTTTGTACTTATAGCTTCTCCCTTTACCCCTGATCTCCTCCCATATTGGCCCAAATGCAAAGAAACTGTAAATGACTTGGTTATTATTATCTTGTATTTTTATAGCACCGACATATTACGCAGTGCTTTACATAGTATAAATAGTCATATCACTAACTGTCTCTCAAAGGAGCTCACAATCTAATGTGCCTACTGTAGTCATGTATATGTAACTAAAACAGTCATAGGTCACATGTAACTAACAAGTAGAATATTTATTTGGGGAAGCCAATTAACCTACTGCATGTCTTTGGAGTGTGGGAGGAAACCAGAGCACCCGGAGGAAACCCACGCAGACACAGGGAGAACATGCAAACTCCTTGGAGATAGTTTCACTAGCACTGCATGGTCAGGGTGCTAACCACCTGAGCCACCATGCTGCCCATTGGTAGTGTCCAATTAGACAAACAAAAGCGTTGCACCAAGGACTTTTAACACCATCGGTGAGATGGAGTGCAAAGGGAGAGGATCACATAAAAAGCAGATTCAAGGGCGGGCTGGGGGTCCCGGATATTAAAAAATATTTTATAGCTGCACAATTCAGGCCATTAAAGATATGGATAGAAAATACCACGACCCCCCGATGGGCCCAAATAGAGAAGAGTATGATTCCCGCAGAGACCCTAAAAGCATGGGGAAATGGGCCGTGGCCTAAAACATCTTTAAATCTGGGGCCTATGAACCAAACTAGGAGAGTATGGAAAATGAATAAATACAAGTACATATTAACAAATAAAATATCCAAACTAGAACCATGGCGCATCTAAAACCTCAATATCGGTTAATATTAAAGAAAACATTTATAAATATTGGTACTACACTCCTGTTAAATTACATAAAATCTACCCCCAGGCCCCGGAGGAGTGCTGGCAATGTAATAGTGAAAGGGGGATGCTTGAACATATATTTTGGGGGTGTAGAGAGTTGGGCGACTTCTGGAAGGGAGTTAATGAGACAATTGAGAGTGTAGTAGGTGTAAGAATCCAATTAGATATAGAAACCCATGTGCTCAGGGCCCCGGTGAGACATCTGAATAAAAACCAGAAGAAAATAGTGACCCATATGCTGATGGCAGCAAGATGCTTGGTGGCGGCAAAATGGAAATCCCCAAATCCTCCCTCCTATAGAGAATTTCTTATAGAAATAATGGAGGTCAGAACGATGGAACGTTTAACAGCAATAATACAAGACAGATATAAAAGTTTTGTAGAGGTATGGGACCAGTGGGATATGTGTATGGATAACAAGGAAGGGGATGAAGGCAACTCAAACGATTAAAAGATACCAAATCTAAATCGGTAAGAGCGACATAGATTATAGTGGGAAAGTGCGTTCCATGGTAATGTATTGTCGTTGTATTGTTATGTAAGGTTTAATACGAGTATATGTGTATATGAAATATTTATTGGCTGAGAATATAATAAAGGAAAATTTGAAACAAAAAAAAAGCAGATTCATTTATTCAAGTATTAAAAAGGTGGTATACACAGTAAACAACCAAGTTACTTTGTAATGATCAATTCATAATTACAGTTGGTTAAACAAGGAGTATAACATTTATGCATTTTTTGTCTGTGAATGCTATACTCCTTGTTTAACCAATTGTAATTATGGAATAATAATTAGGAAGAAACCTGGTTGTTTACTGTGTATACTATCTTTTCGATACTTGAAAAAATTATCTACTTTTTATGTAAACTTGGCTCATACCCAAATGTATGACCCGATGGTTGCTTAAAGTCCTTGGTGCAACACTTTTGTTCTTTCTAATTGATCATAATTTCACTGGATGTTGGCAAAGTACCTAATTTTGTATGTCGGATACACCTTTATAAGGGGCTCCTTTATCTTTGTTACTATTGGTAGAGTCCCCTTTCTTTTCTACACTAGTGTTTCTGTGCTTAGATAGAACAACTTGTAAGCATTTCTATCTATACAGCGTAAATGGTGGTTCTATATATACACCATCCTATATAAAGGTTTAGCTGCCAAATCATCCCATAAGCATAGGAGAACAACATCACCCATATATTATCGGCTTTATATGACTAAAAGATGGACAAGTGTAGCTGGCATGGTGCTAGGGTACAGTACATAACTGGTAATAACACATAAAACATACTCAAAAACCAATAATATATTTGGTAGTGCTGGACTCATATGTATCATATATTGCACATAAGTAGGTAGAGCTCTTATTTTTCACATTTGGAAAATAATGTTAACTGCTTTGCTGAAAAGGTCTATCAAATGACTTAAACAAGGTTATCTCTTCTAGTAGCAATTATTAGTATTTTGTTATCCATAATGGAGTTAAAATGTCTTGTTGATCTTTACCTTTTAATTTTCATGAAGAAGGCAGTTGCTGTGTTACACATAGCGCCTCTTAATGTAATACCTCTTAATGTAGCGCCTCTTAATGTAATATCATTTCTATGCATGAGTACTTAACCAGGCATGTTTTTATTATTTCATTAATAGTTTGTTTTATTTTGTGTGTTTTCTACAATGGAACATTAATATATATATATATATTAAAAAAAAAAACTTGGATGTCCAAAGCCTGGCCAAAGGGCCAAGGATATGGAGTTCATATTGAGCTTTTTTCTTTGCTTTTATAAAAGCTATGAAATTTGGCTATCTACACACAATCTTCTGCCAGTCAATGAGGGGTTGTCAATTAACTACCATTCACCCCCCATAGACAATTGCCGAAGTGGTTGTGTTTCATGGTGAATCAGGGGTGGCAAACATTGGTTTCTGACTCACCGTGTGAATAAGCCTAAACATAGCCCCAGTAAAACATGTAAGAGGGTTCAAACTTTGGGCACAATCTTAATGCATGTACAATGTAATTTGCCCTGTTTCCAAGGCAGACCAATTTATCAATGTATGCCCAAATAATATGTACAGATTTTTCTGCATTGCATTTTGACATGGTATACAGTGTCACAGAACTCTCCATGGATGTATACCTTCCCTATACCTAGGCTAGGCAAAATATAAGATAGAAAAAATACGCTTTCATGTCCTACCTAGTGGGAGGTGTGGGTGACATCATCACTGCTGTGTCTTGGACATTCAAAATCAAACACATTCCAGGATCTGCACAGGATACAGTGATGATGTAACTTTCACTTCTTGGAAGCGCAGTACATTTTCATATCTTATATTTTCCAAAATGAACTCATCGGGGATCCCTCAGGGCAATGAAAAAAAAAATCAACAATGTAATTTTAACAATGCACTACAGTGAGTATCTTCAGTCAATGCATTCACTATGGGTATGTTAACATACATGGTGACTAGAAATAAATCAGCCCTAAATGTTCACTCAAAGTTTACATTTAATTAGGATGGTACAAGGACATAAAAACGTTTTTATGTACTTGATTGAAACATGATTGAACATTGTCTCATCCTTTTAGGACCAAGCTCAGTATGTCCACTAGTAATGGTATTATTTTGAAAATTGCCATATAAAAAAACACATATGTGTCTGTAGAATTGTGTTGGGCCTACTCAGTGACACTAGGAGGACATTACATGGACCCAGCTACATCCAGTAGCACCATTCTCAGACATCTTAGACCAACCATAACTCAGGGCAAGTGATTGTTCCTTTACCTCTTGAAGTGTTCGAGATGTAGATTCTCAGCTCCATCAGCATCTCCGTCATATTCTCCACCTTGCTGTGCAAAAAAGCATTCTCCATCTGCAAGTCTCTGAGAATATCATGTAGCTGAAAGCAGATGGTGGATCTCCAGAGTATCAGTAACATGCAAAACACAAGCCTGCCCTGCATGTTTTAGATCTTTCCTCGGCTGAGTAAGCTTCTCAAAGCTTCTTGTCACCGTTCCCACTTGGCTCAACCTACAATTCTTGACTCAGGTCTACAAAAAGAGATCTGGAAGAAACACCAAAACAAATCCCAGAGACCAAATAAAGCCTTTTCCTAGCCCAGCATATAATATCTACATTGGAGTTAGTCTAGTGACAATTCACATGGGCATTGATTCGGACATATACAAGGACACCGATAATTGGAAAAAGCATGTTAACCCATGAAAGCTGTTGCGAGGCCCAGTTGCAGATAGGCCTTAGGCTTTTTTATACTGGAAGCCAAGCACAGCCATTCACCCTCCTCAATTATTGATGTGCGGCTATTTTAGAGGCAGTTGTCATTACTGATTCTCACCAAAGTGCTGCACACTGTAATTGCGTGGATTAATCAGATTTTTTCAAAAGAATGGAGAAGTCATTTACATCGCATTATAGACCGTCTAAAATTACTAAACACACTGGTAAAAAGACTCAACATGTTTTTCCTTCAGTACAGCGAACAATCCAATAATTGGCTCTTTTGAAAAAGCTGAATAAAATGAATTCATTTGTTTATTATACACATTTCTGTTGTTGTGTTCATGGCTACAGATAGTTTTTAAAACCAACATGTTAGGTCATAGCTGGAAAAAAATGGATCTCAAGATGCCTGGTACCTACCACAAAAACTCAATTTTAGCAGCACATTAACAGATAGATGTAGAAAAAGCTTTACATTTATTAAAATGAACGCACAATTATAATGAAAAAATAAACAGACAGTAGCACAGTATATATCCACAATTTCATATAAGCTCTAGTATGCTCCTAAATATCAGCACAAAGGTCTTAATAATAGTATATAGCTAAGAAAAGGAACCCGAATAAGGATTTTTGGAAACTTAAATAGTTTTGCATGTATTTATTTTATGCATGCTTTCCTAATCTTGACAAAAACGGAACCAACCAATGCTACCAATATCTAGCCCAAATTTGATCTGCCACCACCAACCTTTGAGAGTTTAGAGCTTGACAAATTACTACAGCAATGGGTGTGCAATCAGGTAAAGAACACGCCCTGATATCAATTGATTGATATTTAGTGTCCTGTCACTCAACATGGCATTCCCTGTTGTAAGAAGGCAACAGATTTGATATGGACAGGAAAAGGGAGGTCAGTGGTTGCTGCCCCCTATTTACTGGCTATTCATGTTTTATGTCTGGAAAATAGTTGAGTTAAAATGTAAGGGTAACACCAACAAAAAGAAATTGGAAAAACAAAAACAAAACATACAGCTGTTTTCGATTTAATTTTGCATGGATCCTATAGAGGCCTGCATTTCACTCCGGACAACTCCGGACCGGGATAGAAGGTCTACCCACCTGGATAGAACGAGACCAACACCACCACCAGGGACAGGCCAGGTGGTGATGTTGGTCTCCTTCTATCCAGGTGGTGTTGGTCTCCTCTCTTCACACTGCACCTATTGTGTACTACAACCCCCTCCCTCACTAACCTTCTCTTTATTTGAGGTACACACCATCCGCCTGTTTCAACCCCTGCCCCTCATTGTTGCAGTAATCTATCACCTCTCAGACTCTGTATCCCTATTCCTTGACAACTTCTCTTCTTGTCTCCCACATATTCTCACCCATGACCTACCAGTCCTAATACTTGGTAACTTCAATATAGCCATGGATGACCCCAGCAACCCCCCATCTGCCAAACTGCTTTCTATAATGGACTCCCTTGGTCTGACTCAGCACAGTCACACCCACACACACCTTGCTGGACACACACTTGACCTGGTCTTTACCTGCCCCTTAACCTCCTTGACAACTTTGCTTTACCCCTCTCTGACTACAATCTTGCGACCTTTAATATGAATACTTCATAACCATTGTCCACCCACTCACCTCTCCGATCTGGATGTTAGCACAGAGACCTCCAAAACCTTGACCATTCTCTGCATTCTCTGACTCTCTATCCTTACTTGCTTAGTTATATCTAATCTCACATTTTTGGACCAAGCTGCCTCACACTATAGTCTTACTCTCCATTTAATTCTAATAAAATTTGCCACCCTCAGCTCTCCTCGCCCCACTTACCGCCGTCCCTGCCATGGTAAGCACATTCGCTGCCTCCAACAAACTGCTCGCAGGGCAGAGTGCAAGTGGAGAAAGTCTGGTCAGAACAGTGACTTTCTCATCTACAAGGCCAAACTTCATCAATTTAATGCTGCCCTTACTACTGCCAAGCAGAACCACTTCTTCACACTCATATCCTTACAAGCATCCAACCCTCATTGCCTATTCTCCCCCTTTGACTCTTGAGGTAAGTAAAAATGTTATTTAATGTTTTAGATTTTTTTTAAAATTATACATCCTCTTTAAGTAAACAGAGAAGCTTAATTTGCAAGTGTAATATGTATTTATTTTTTCACAATACAAAAACCCCCCACAAAATTCAAAAAAACGTTGAACAGTATATTGAGCAGACCAAAATGGAGCAAATAGCAAATATTCAACGATGTTACGACAATGATAGCTCCTGTCTGGTGCAGAGAGACTGTGACTAACTAGGGACAGGCTCGGAGTGCAGAGCTGTAACAGCAAGTAGAACACATGTAGGCAGGATCAGTGCCCATATAGTGGTCATGAACAAGCAGAAGTCAGTAGCCAATAGTGTCAAGATTCAAATGCAGCAAGATTAATAATATCTGGGTAATTAACTGCCAAGGATCGGTACACGGGTAATAGTAGAAAAAGCAAAAAAGAAACAGCAGTGATATTGGCAGAAGCACAATAATCTGGCAATGAGGAAGTGCAGGGACTTGGCTTGGCAGACAGAGTTGCAACATTTGGGTTCAGATCCCAACAGAGACTTAATCACAAGCCTACGGAGATATGTTTTCTGCATCTAGAAAAACTGCTTTCTGGATAAAAAACATAATTTCGTGACCACTTGCATTAAGCTAGCCACACATGGTTCAATTTAGCGTTTAATCGAGGTTTGATTCGATTTTGTAGTTCGATCAAGTCGAACATCAATTTTAATTTAATCGATGTACACCACATGGGGAGTACGATTATTGTTCAATTTCGACTGAAAAGCTAATCGAAGTAATCCAAAATCGTCAAATTCCTCTTACGATTTAGTTTAGGAAGTTAAAGGGAAGTAGCCAAAAAAATCGACCAATCAAGCACAATTTTCCAACCTGTCCGATCACTTTTCAATCGCCAATTTGACAAAAATCGATCAATGATTGTCGATTATACTATGTGGACAGCACATCGATTTTTTTTACAATTGATTGTTTTTTTGATCGAAAAACGTCGATTGAATGCTAAAATTGAACCATGTGTGGCTAGCTTTACTGCAGTTAAGTAACTATAGAGCACTTAGTTAGTGTAATGAGATTAAGGATCGCCCGTTTATAGTTATACGTGCATTCTCATGCCAAATAGTGACTATTTAGAATTGAGTTGATTCCCCCTTGGTGGCACTTTAAGTAGAATGCATGCAGCTCTAGTATACTAAGGATCACCAGTGGTATATACTATAGAGCAAAATTTTAAGCAATGTTTTTTTATTTTTCTCCAGTATATATCTGCTTAAAATAAACAGAGAAACGTAGATGGAAAATGTAATCCTTTGGAATTGGAAGGAAAGTCCAGCAAGATAGGATGATATTGTGAACTACCCTGTTTCCCAGACCTAGCAGAATTTTTCAGGATTTAAATATTGTTGAGGCAGCTATAGATGAAAATAGAATGCAGAATGACAGACAGACCCTTCACTAAGGAGAGCAGACACCCACAAAAGGATCATCACAAGAGCCAAAACTAGCTAAACATCAAGGGACCTGACAGCAATTTTTGGTTTGTTGAGGTTGGTCAAAACGTCACATTTTTGCAGCAAAACTGTAGCAGTTGTTCAAATTGAACGGGGACGGCCACTACAGTTCTGACGCATTTTGTTAAAATGTAAAGGAGTTTTTGCCTTATGATAAAATTCCAGAATGTGATGACTAGATTTAAATAAATGTTTGTTCGAGAATTAATGTACAGTAGATTGTTGCTTATGGAAAAATAAGACCCCCCCCCTGAATATAAAAAAAAAATCTAGATATTTATGGGTATTTGTTTTTTAAGTCTGTAGAACATGGCAGAGATTAGGTCAAGTGAATGAAGATTTAGTTCAGGCTCCATTAGTCCTAACATGGCAGCACAGCATCACAGTATGTTCTCTTTTAGAAAGCTTACTGCTAGGTTTCAATTTTGAAGTCTCCTCAGAGGTTCTCTGCTGCTCTGTGTGTTTGATACACTCTAAAATATAATAGTTTCGGACTCCTTGTGCTTCTGAAGCATGGAGCTTCCAGCATCCCGTTGGATTTCCTTTGAGATGTACTTCTTTTATGTTACATATACTTCATAACATTTTTCTTGCCCACTGAAATTTTTATCTACTACAGTAAAGTTTGTGGTATGAATACGTTCTGTGATGTGCGGATTTCCCAGTGTGGTATTAACAGATTTAAACTTTTCTAACAGATTTGCAGAGGAAAATCTTCCCTTTTGTGTACATTTGACCCTTTTTTGACTTATCCTTAGATCTAAGAATATGGTGGAACAAAAGGTGCATGGAAAACTTGACATTAATTGTTATTTCGCATAATTAGCAGCATAACAAGGGGCGTTTCTAGCATTTGGGGGCCCCTGACCGGGGAGGAGGTGCTAGCAGAAAAGTTGAGTTGTGATTATATGCGTGCCGGGTCCCCTGGGGGGGGGGGCATAGCAGGGGAAGGGGCACTGAGCACACACTAAATTTTTTATTGGATAGGGAGGCTTTTGATGATCAAGGATAAAACATATATTTTGTCTTCTGCAGCACTAACAGGCTACACCATTATCTGAAAGCATTATGTATTCGTTGCTGAGGGGTACAAGAAGAATCCTACTCGCTCTATTCACTGGAAAAAGAAAGTGTACCCTCTTTCACATCTAAGGTTTTACCTATCAGGTCATAATAATATAGTGCAATTCATGTAAATCTAACATTGGGTTAAAAACAACACACAAGGAAGAGGTGCATTTTTAAAAACTGGATTCAGATCGCACTCCCAACCATTGTGGACCTTGTGTACCATCTCCAATGTCTCATGGTTATAAATAAGATCCACATGTTGCAATCTCCCGATATCGAGCACAAATTCTTTTGAACCTGGTGCCATTATCTGATACACTCCCTATCCCCACCCCAGTTACATGCCTTCATGGACGCTTTCAAAATGCCAGCTTGGTACCTTACAGAAAAGTGATGTGATCTCTTTAGAGATCCCAGAGGGAAATGGAGATCATTGATACCCATGTTATTATCTAATGTGTGTTTTGGAAGCGGCACTTTTACCAGTGCTATTTTAGGGATCGACAGGGCACACAGGTGCCCCTAACTGACAAAGGAGGGAGGAAAAGCAATGTGAGAAGTTTCTTTAGCAACATCATTATAAAGTAACTTGGAAATTCTGGAAATGTTTCTGTAAATAGGTAAATATATTCATGCATATTCCTGCCAATCTCTGTTGTTGCTGTGATTTATTGAGCTGGGTGTACATTTACCTCTGCATTTTCTGTAATATGCAAACATTTATAAATAAAGATATAAAAAAAACCCACACACTAATTCCACTGTCTTTATGACTTTGTTTCACAATGTTTAGGGATCATTTGGCCTGCTCTTCTTAATAACATTGCTTTAAATCAGACGTGTCAAACACAAGGCCCGCGGGCCAAATCCGGCCCGCCAGGCCTTG
>CM070038.1:66542414-66554762 GCA_036250615.1 Ptychadena robeensis
CCCCCCCCCCTTTAGTTCACCAGTCTCCTGGCTTAATTTTTGGTTTGCTTTTGGTAACAATTGTTGTGGTCTTCTGCAACACGTATGCATGCTTGCACATAAAATTTTATAGACTGCCATTAAAATGCATGTCAGTGCTGATACAATCGTATTTGTGCGAACAGGTCATTGTTGATTTAATCTCTAAAGTTGATTTAAAGTCCAAACAGTGTGCACTAATTCCATGTAAAATTCCATCTTGAAATAATTCCCCAAAACGGCTTGCCATTTATTTGATGGCCTAACCTGTTCGATCTGGTTTTGGGAGAAAAACATTGTAGTTGCAAACTTTTAGTTTTATACTATGTCCAAAATGAGGCAAAATTACGGTGGTTTTGGTACGTGCTAAAAAAAAAAATTGGCGCCCTGATAGGTCTCTTGCATGTGGCCACTAAAAGTAAGTGGGGTGAACACCAAGCAAATGACCTCTACAATTTTGCCAAAGCGTAGTGAAGTTTTGGCCTATAAAATGATTGTTGGGGTCCCTAACATTAGATTAGCAATGAATGTTGTCCTAATGGTTAACTTTGTTATTTAGTGATAAATAAAATGCTGCTTTTCTTTTTAGGCCAGCGCAAACCCGCTAGCTCTTATGAGAAGATTGCAATTAACAAGAACTCCCGTAAAACTCTCCGCAGCTTGCGCCACATTATTAGCAAGAATAACTATAGGAGGGACCTACGTATGGTGAGTATGGTCGTCATCTTCGGTTGAAAAATGCATTAACAGTCTCCTGCAGCATGCTGATACTCTTTACACAGGAAAACATTTATTTTGTTCCACTTTAGGACAGTTTGTGGCTGTTTTGGTTGAGAGACAGCTTTATTGTCAGTCTTAAATTCTAAAAAGAATCTCATCTGGATAGAATTGCAGACTTGAGCCCCCATACACCTTTAGATCACTCCATACAATTTTCTTTAGATCTACCAACATCTGTGTAGTGCCGAGTCCTCCCTGATGGAATACATAGTAATTGGAAGGTTTAGAAAGGTCCTCATATTACATGGTTTTGGTAGGAGGAAAGTTGATTGTACAGAAATTGTAAGGTGTATGGGGGCCTTGAAACCAGTGTTTGGGTTATATTAGAAATATTTTGTTAATGTTCTTGTGTAGTTGATCAAAATACGTGACCTATCAAAACCAGGATGGCGTTAACTGCTCTGGTGCTATGAAATGTGATCTGCTGGGATCCCATGGCATAGGCTGCGGTTTTAAATTCACAGTACCACTATAAGTTAATCCAAACAAAATCCAAAGTTGGAGTGCATTGAATGGCAACACGCTGCCAAATGCAGTGTGAAGTAGCCAGACTTATGATTTTTGTTTTGGTAAATTTTTGGTTAATTCAGGTTTTTGTTTTGGTTAGTTTTGCACATAGTACATTCCATGCTGAAGCATTCAATTGGTTGATTTGGCTCCGTACCTCATGCTGATGTGCTCTTGGGGCAGGATCATGGGTTTATTCATTGTTCATTTATTATTATTCATTCTTCATGCAAAAGCTGATTGTTTTACTTAATGCCATTTTTGTTTTAGGCGGCTCTTCGTCGTGCCAGTGCTATCCTGAAAAGCCAGAAGCCAGTTGTGGTGAAAAAGAAGCGCACCCGTGCTACCAAGACTGCCTAAACTTTCTGGAAGTAATAAAATAATCGAAACCAAAAAGATCTCTTATTTTTTTTTTGCTGGAGATCTTTGTGTTTGATTTGACATGTGTTGCTTAGTGTATTAATATAAAATGTATTGGCTGTAAATGAAACCTGTTGACCAGTGATGCTTACCCAGGCTGGGAGGTGCTAACTTCCTGGTTGTCTCTGATTATAGTACAGTTATAGCACCGATTATTCAGATAACCCAGCAAGTTTTTATTAGGAAACGGCAAAATAAGGTACCTACCAATTCACAGATAAAATAGGGGGTGCAAAACATTTTGGCTACAGTTCAAACCCAAATGTAGGGATCTGCCAGTCAGGAGGAAATACAAGCTTTTCCCAAAGAACCTGAACTATAGATTTATTTTACCTGAATAGATTCTGGTGAATGTGTGGCTGCTTTGTGAACAGTAGGTGGTAGTACAGAACCAAAAGCTTTAATTCCCTTATGAAGTCTTAATTGCCAAAATATACCAGCCAGGAGCTTCCCCATAACCAGTGCTTATGACTGAGGTAGATTTCTGAGGTCCTGCATGGATAGTTTCATGGGGGGGGGAGGGGGGTTGTGGGATCAGGTAAGTAAATTTCATTACCTCCCTGCCTATTGACACACAAGCCTCTTAGTGGGTTGAGAAACCAACTGACATGGTTTCAGTTGGCGATAGTACACCTCTTTCTACTGAGTCTGACCTTTTCCTGTCAGATTTTCCTTCACTTGCTCCTCATTAGAGCAGGCTTTATGGAACCTTCTCTCTTTTTTTTGTATTCCTTTTAACATGAGTGTAGATTCAGCTTTTTGAAGAAATTCTGTCTTTATTTTGTTTTGTAAATGTCTGTTACAGCACAAGGACTTAATGGTTGGCATTTGTCTTTAGTAGTAAGTCGCAGCTTAATGGATTGAGATCTAAAATAGAATGCATACAGGTACAGCACAATTAGCTGGGCTTATAAAGCCATTTAGCTGCTACCTTTTAATCTTCCTATCAAGGGGTGGAGTGTAACGGTTCTAAGAAGCTTGTCTTTAATATAGGACGACCTACAAAGTCACAGGGATTGCGCTGTAAAGTAGAAGGACAGAAAGCTGTTATCCATTTACAACTCAGACTAATTCTTGTATCACCCCTCACATTCTAGTATATTTAACTAATCAGATGTATATTTATGTTAAAACTCCTTTACATTTAATTACTGATCATGCCATGCAGAAGCTTTCCATGTGGTTCACAAGACCTCTAAATTGTCTATCGGTATAGACAAAACTATTTAATGGGCAAATACCCTTAACAGGGTATTCACACAGGTGTCTGAAACACTGCATTTCCAGCACCCGGATGTCCAAAAAGTGATGAAGCCCTGGGAAGATGAGGTGTCTTCTGGTCACGTTTTGGGTGCCTGCCCAATAGTGACAGAATGGGAGGTGTTCACCCATTTCTGTCTTTTTTTGTTGGTCCCTTCGCTTAAGGATGAGTTTAAACTGTCCAGTAAACAACCAGTTACGGCAACCGACCAGCCAATGCAAAATTAGGCGTCTGTTGGTTGTTTTTTGTGCTTTTGTCTGATACATGTCAAAATCATTATCTTAACGCAGACAGGAGCGCCCGGTCGTTTTTGTGGCTGCTTATGACTGACAGTGTAAATGTAGCTTAATGTTGGCTCAGTTGTTTGCATGATAATGTCAGATTTTTTTTCAACCTACTTGGAATCCTCCTGTGTTCCGGAGTCAGTCATTCCATGCAGGCTCAGTCTTGATTTTTCCTCAATGGCCAGTTAGCCCATCTTTAGCCTAACTAAGCTACCCATACAAGCTCAAACAGCGGTAAAGCAATAGAGGGCTTAACATTAAAGATGATTTTATTCAATTGAACTCTTGTCTAGAATCAGCCACTACATTTGAAATGTGTTCTAAACAAAAGTGCAGTGTCCTACAACTTGTTTTTCATGGTTTGGTTAGAAATGTCTGTCCACTGTTGTCAGCTTCAGAATGGGAGCCTTAGGTATTTTTACACTGTCAAATAGCAATCAATTATATATGATATGAACACACCTTCTGGAAGAGGTTTCTCATGTCAACCTTGTGACCTGACCCCCCCCCCCCCCCCGCGCTTTTTCCAATTTCTCAGGCGTCCGTTTGCAGTTGGTCCTCCCTTTCCAGCCATAACCTTTCACTCATTTGAAGAGGCCATCGTTTTTTATTTATTGTCTGCTTTGGTTTACAATGTGACATGCAGAGGTACTGTAAATAGGGTTCTGGTTCTATTATACCCTGCCTGAGATGTAGTCATTCATCATTTGAGTGAATTCTATTAATATTTAACCTTGCAAAAACCATATATGAGAATTACTAATGTGTTATGTTATATTCCTGAGCAGCAAATCAGGACAGTGACCTGACCCCTTACTCTGGTAGAGATATAACGCAGGGAGTCGCACTGGTGACAGGTTATATCATGTGAACTACTCCTAAATATAAACATTTACTTCTGGTGCTATGCCGTAAGCTTACTAATGGTTTTCTGCTGCACCAGTTATGATCGGATTTCTTACGATTTATTGTGTGTACATGAACAGAACATGTTTGTTCCTTTAAAATACAATATGTGGATGCCTTTCATGATCAGGCCAATCTATTAGAGTAGTCACTATCTTTTTTATTTTTTATTTTTTTGTGGTTCCACATTTTCAAAACTGATTACTAATTGATTTACTGACTAGCTACATGGCTTGTTCTGTATTTAAAGGTAGCTATACAAGAGGCGATTCTCCCTTGATAGGGATAGACTGCAACATGATGACATCATCCCACTGTAGCTAGCCCCTCAGCTGATTGGCAGGCACCCTTTGTGTGCAGGCCATTCCCTTGATTGGGGACTATCATCCCCATTCAAAGTAATGGAGCTGGCTGGAAATTTACTGTGTGATGCGACATGGTTGATCTTGCCAGGTGGACCCATCTGATTTTCAGCCGAGCGTCCTCGCCGATTTGCCTGAAAATGTTTTGTGAAAATCGGGCTGCGTATGGCTACCTTTACATAGGTGTCCTAGATATTGAAGCTACATATATATATATATATATATATATATATATATATATATATATAATTACACACACATACTTCCAGAGCTGTGTGACAAAGAATGGGGAAATGTACTCATTTCAAATATTTCGGAAAACTATTCCCACTTCAGTCTACATAGCAAATGAATTAATTGTACTACGAAGATAGTGGCACATGAAAAAACCCAGTAGCATATTTAATATACTTACAGTGAATGGATAAGGGAAGTTTATTCTGTTTTACATGCAATGCAAGTGATTCAACTTCCTATGCCACCTCTCCTCCAGCTTCCTCGTTGCACATAGGCAGAGAATTTTCTGTATTGTTGCCACCTGGCTCAACCCCATATTCTCGAAGATTAAAATCCATTGTATTTATTCCTTATAAAAAGTTTACTGTTACACAACAGAAACAAACACGTTAATAAACAATTTAAGTGTTTTATTCCAAATTAAGAAACCACTGAAATTCCCACTTCAAATAACAGTACACGTAAACATTCTTTTATTAGTAATACAATACAACATGGAATTCATATATTTACTAACACATGGCATTGTCTTGTGCACACTGTCTAGTAAAATGTAGATTTCTCAACATAACGGAGAAGCAGAGTTACTGGAACTGCTTGTTCATAAATGTTTGTAGCCTCAGGATTACAGGATTGTAACAGCTAGTTCTGTGACCACAGACTCATTTGTTGCCTTGTTTTCAACGGCCTAATAAACGAATAGTGTACTTTCGTGTATCTTACCCCCAAAGTGTATGTGTTACAGCTTACCAGTCTAAAAGGTGCTGGAATCAATTTTTTTCATTTGATTATATGCTGTATTAGGGTGACCATCACTCTTATTTGGACAACAGAACAGCTTTTCATTTCAAATTGAACAGGAAGCTTCAAGCTGGATTTCTTGAAGGATGCCGTTTTTTTTTTTTTTTTGCAATAGCTTTTGCAGATGTAACAAAGCCCTTTCAGCTGAAGATATTTATATAGGAGCGAAAGGAGAAGGACATGATGCTGTCCATCAATCTGACTATATAGCTGTGGTACTACTAATTGGGGATTCTGAAAAATAATTGTGGTACTGTGGGATTTTTACTTTTCCCTTGATCCCTTATATTCTTATCTCTGACAGTATAAGCAAACAAAATACACACACTGCTATTATGGATTTCTGAAACGAGTACCTTGAAGTCCAGTTGTTAAGTGAAAGAAGGCAACTATCCATGTACTACACAGTGACTCTACATCTGGTTATCATGGACTATGAACATCACCTGATAATGCTGGCCATACACTCTGAGATAAAAATTAGGATAGATTAAAACCAACCCGACAGCGCTATCTGTTTGGATCGTAATTTAGGAAAAACAGCCTACCCACATTGAAAATCCATTATTCCAATTTAGGATCGTAAATTTTTTTTTTTACGAGGATGTCATTGAAATTAATCGCTGTTTATATCGGCCATGTGATGTGTTTTTTACATTGTCATGTATGTAGTATATATATACATGTCTATCTGATGTAATGTGTAATATATATATATATATCCACATCTATATGATGTTATGTATATATATATATATAATAATCTATATACGATTACTTTATGTTACATATCTATAAAATAATCTCTATCGACATACATCTATGATCGATATTTTATACATACTACATCTAGTATCGCTGTCTGTGTGTGCTCTCTCCGTCATCTCTCTCTACTCGTCTCTCTCTCTCCTCCCTCTCTGTCGCTTTCTACGCTCCCATACCCCCCTCTCTCCCGCTGTATCCCTTCCTCTCCCTCCCTCCCTCCCTCTCCCTCACGTCTCTCTACCTCCCTCTCTGACCTCTTGCTCTCCTTCTCCGATTGCTGACATGCTGTTTAGAACCCATGTCAGTGTGAGCAACGTGCCGGTCCGGAAGTTTAAATATGCTAATGTTCCGCATCGGCAGTAATTGGTTGTTAAAAACTAGGAAACCACATATTGGAAGAAGTTTCCCGATGTTTGCCAGACCAATAAAAAAATTTTGTGAAACATGGTCCAATAAATTACACCGTAAAAAATTGAATTACGATCGAATATACTGCTGTACCATGTGGACATGGCAACACGATTTCAGGCAGATAAAATGCATTTATTGGTCGGATTTTAAATCGATCCTAATTTTTATCTCAGAGTGTATGGCCAGCATAACTCACAAACACATATGTACACACAATTATATACACAACGTTGAAATTCTTGGATGATTCGTTATCTTTCTTCAAGACTTGTTAGCTACTTTAGGGTCATATTGGATAAGCCGCATTATTTCATCATTCATCATAACTCCTTGAATGAATTCCCCTTCTGCAATTTTATCTGGATAAAGAGAAATGAAAAAAATCTAATCAATTTCGTAGGTTAATTAAGTATACTTAAGCCTTCAGTGGCTTTTAAAAACCAATACAATAGGATTAATTTACTTGAGTATAAAATGTTTCCTGCAAGGGACTTCATTAACTGAGTAATTGAGGCTGACTTCAACCACCAGCACAATGATGTTCAAGCATGTTTTATGTTGCTGGATATTCCAGAATTGTTACTTAAGGTAGCCATACACAGGTCGATTTCCACTCGTTTTTTGATTGATCAATCACTGCGTGCGTTCACGAGTTCGATCGGCAATCGGGGTTTGATCTCCCTGAACGATCGACCCCAAAAAATCGGAATCGACCAAAAATCGGATTGGACAATGAACCGACATGTTGGTGATTTTGGTCAATCCTTTGGCAATCGGAGTACCTTGATGGACCCACATAGCCCTGTGCAGCAGCCTTTCCGATCGATGGATTTTGTGGAATCGGCCATTTTGGAGATCGGCTCATGTCCAAACCAGCCACAAATCGAGTTCCCAAGGTGGTGTTGCATCTATTCCCAATCTGATCAATTGCTGATTCTTGATTGCCTGTAAAGATTGGATCAGCAATCAATTGGCATTTGATCGCTGACAAATTGACCTGCCTATGGCTAACTTAAGTCAAGTAGTATGAGGAATCTTGGTTGTCCTGGAAGTTCATTTTGTGGATGCAATGTGTACCAAGATATCTTTCCAGTCCTGGTACTATGTTATTTCACATTTGAAACTGCCCTGCTTTGAATCTTTTTTTTTCCGGCCCCCCATACACCTAATAATCTTATCATACAATTTCTGTACAATCAACTTCTACAAAAACCATGTAATATGAGGAGCTTTCTAAACCTTCCAATCACTATGTATTCTATCAGGGAGGACCCGGCACTACATAGTTGTTGGTAGATCAAATGGAAATTGTATGGAGTGATCTAAGATGTATTGGGGGGGGGGGGAATGGGTAGACTTTGGGCGGAAAAAAGACCTTTGAAACATTCCTAACTACTCAGTTTAGATTAGAAAAAGGTCTTAAGCTGGGAACAAACGGCTTGATGTTGGAGCCGTTCAAGGTTTCCATCATTGTGCTGCTGCCAGATATTGGAGGTCGATGCTTTGATCAGATAGCCGATGCAGTGAACATTGACTGTGGTTTACGGTCATGTCCGAAATCCAGTGCACGGCACTCAAAGCCGCCATAGATCTGGCCCATGTGTGTTCCCTGCTTAACAGTTGAGCTCTAGATGCAGTCTGGCTGGCTAGTATTTGGGTTGTTATTGGGAATTTGCCTTGGTCAAGGGGTGTACTACCAGATAAAAGAACTTTCTGATATTGATCAAATGCTTGGATTTCCGCTTTCATTCATAAATTTATCAGCGGAATCTCTGGAGTATTCCAAAGTAACCATTTACTGTAACCAGCCGCAGAAACAAGCTGTAATAGTAGGAGGCCGGGAAGCCTCTGGTTGCTAGAAAGTTCTTTCTATGCCAGTCATCAAAGAATGGCCATCTTTGATCAATTTCCAGTATATATATTATTCAAATGATGACCAACAATGCCATAACATTAAAAGATTGTAATTAAAATAGAAGTTAAAGGGAGGGCTGGTGGCAGACCTTGTGTTTTTTGGGTAATTTCGCTCCCTTACTTGGCTTATCCCAATACACCAGCTCATCTTCAGTCCATAAACAATCTTTAATGGGTCCAAAGTATCGGGACAACTCTGGAGCCCACTTAAAAAGCATATCAGGATTTTTTCACCCCGGTGATCTGGCACCACCAGACCAGGCCTCAAAGCTGCTCAACGGATATTATCCCTAGTCTGATTATTCCTTCTGTGATGACTGATCCGCACTCGCTTGGCTCCTCAGGCATAGATTCAAGAGTTTTGGTACCTCAGACCAGCACAAGTTTGTCAAAAGCATATTGACATCTATTCTGGTGCCCCAGAGGACTTGGGCCTTGAAATTGACAGAGTACACCATACCCTGTATATAAAGAACCCTGACCCAGCTAAACCAAGGAATGTCCTCTTCTGAATATTCTATGCACCAAGAAATATAGTGCTCAAGAAGCAGAGAACTTACTATTAAATACCAAGACCCTTTATAGCCATCGTGAAGGACAACATCCCATACTGGTTCCAATTCATCATCCAAAAGGGTGTCAAATGCCTATGTGCAGTGCTTAGTCTGCCCAACTTCTCACTACCTGCTTGGCCATGCTTGATCAACATGGAGGCGATCCAGCCACTAGAGGACTCCTGATTCCGAGTCTTAAAGGCTTCTTTCTCACATGAGGAGCTATTAGCCTTTTTCTGGCCTCACCTCTTGGAAAATGCAATGACCCTGATGGGTACACCCTTAAATTTAATAAAGCACTTCAATCGGAAATCAACCCTTTCCTTACTAAGGTCTTGAACTCTACTCTTTAAGGGATTTACAATATCTACATGTCTCGATAGGGTTTTGCCCTTTTTGGAAGATTCATTACAACAAATATGAATCAGTTCTGTTTTAAAAATAGATTTTGTTGTTAAATAGATTTATAGGCTTGTTCCATAACAGCGACTCTTAACAGTGGGGTAGGACTAGAGAAGGCATTGGTCAAGCTAGACCTATGCACTCCAATGGATTAAGTATAATCCAAATAACAGGAAACCTCCTGACACAGGTTCTTTTACATTTCCATGATTCCAGCACACTCTCCTCTCAGACGGGCCCATTGACGCCAGTATTTGATAATCCTGATATATTTCCCCATAAAACACTGGTAAAGCCCAAGAGACAAATTTTAAAATTTGAAAGCATTGATACAGGTGTCCTGCAAAACTAGCTGAATATGCTGTCTATTTATCTAATAGGTGTTGGCATTGCTGAAAGCAGGATGGAACCACAACCCACATATGGTGGAAATGCCCAACGATAAACACATTCTAGGACTCTATTTTAAATATCTGTAATACCATGCAAAACCTCAATATACCAAATACTCCAGCTATTTCTCTATTACCAAAGGTACCTGGATCATTGAAATCTATTAACATGCTGCTTTTGATAGCAGCAGCATGTCCAGTTATCCCACAACACTGGCTCACTACCACCCCTCCTTTGCATTTGGAATGGTTGGAAGAACTAGACTCCATTTGGAAAGGTTTATAACCAAAGATGATTATTGCACTGGGGGCCCTGGTCATAATTTGAAACAACTACTACATTTCGCTCATGGGTGTTGTTTAGCAGGCCCTCCTTAGTCAATCACTTGGAGCCCCCGAAAAGGAACGTTTGATGCATAGAGCATAGGAAGACTTCTGTCCACCGATCCCCAGCTGACATGTGCTCACCCAGAATCTTCTTAGAGCGGGAAGAGGGGAAGAGGCAAGGGACTCACTCAGGTGAGCATGCTAAATGGTGTACATGAAAGCCACATGGCACAAAATGTACATAACCTCACTACAATGTTCCCTAATGCTTAAAGTATCCATTAAAACAAGTTTTGTTATTTAAAAATACAAAATGATGTCTTCTTTTCATTATAAAATGCTAATACAAGTCAGTATAGATTGAAAATTTTATGTGCGGCCCTTTGGTGAACTCAGTTGCCCACCACTAATCTATGGTCTACAGAACATACCCCAAGAAGCTTTCATTATTCACCCATCCTAAGCAGGCCAGTAGAATATAAACATTTCTTGTATGGACTGCTGTACTTGTAACCAATGTTTGCCATTGCTTTATTGATCAATAAAAAAATACAATAGCAATATATAAATATGATATAAATCATTGATCATTTAATTACCATGGTCTTTCTTTTTGAAATAAGCCCACAGCTTGTCTGCTCTCTTCTGTGGTGTATTTTCATCCTCTGGAAGGTTCTTCTGTTCTGAGTCAGGAATCATCTTGAATATAGCCTACAGAAAGCCAAAATATATTATTGTAATTATTCCTATCTAATAATGCAGATCATTTTAACATAACGATGACAGGTAGGTTGTGTTACACATTCTTTATGTTTAAATGTTAAATGTGGGCTTGTTTCCATTAATGCGGCCGCCGGTCGGACGATTGCTGCCGCTAAGATTCGCCCCCACTAAGAACCGCATCTTTTGCGGTTGTTAGCTGGGGCCATTTACCTCTATGGCCGCGGTCAGTGCTCGGCGGCTGCGGAAGACTGCAGACCGCGGTCAAAAACTCAGTCGACCTAGTTTTTAGGCAGCGGCCGCCCCCTGACTGCAGCAGGGGACTTGCCCATTAAACTACATGGGCGCAGTTTCATCTGCCTTGTAAGCAACCGCGGGCCTCCATGGTAGTGGAAACAAGCACTAACAGATTTAGTAAATAACTTTTCTGGAACAAGATGGATTTTGGGGGGTTCTCCTCCATCCACATACAAATCTTATACTGTAAAACATCCTTAATGTACATGTATGTTGCTAGATATGTAAAATGTGTTACTGTTACTATTGGAGACAAGTTAACCAATTGAAATTTGCTCACAGAGCTGTACAAAGTTGAACTAAAAAGGAAACCTTCCAGCAATTGTCCACCACACACATTTCTGAATTACCGAATTGATTTTCCTGTGGTTTTTGGTGGGAAGTATAAAATGTTTCCTAATGAGTAGGTGCCATATAGCCAGGGTTGCACATAACTTGTAGTGAGCTCCTCAGATGAGTACCAGGACATGGTGTTTGATACGCACCCCATATGTAGGGGCAGGGCAGCCGTCAGAAATCATAGGGCCCGGTACAGCAAAAATATCACAGCAACTAACAACACCCCCCCCCCCCCCCCCCCCCCCCCCCCCCCCCCGCAGGTACTGCCTGATCGGTGCAGCAGCCAATAAGCCCGGACTGTCTGCAGCACATCGTACACAGTGGCAGTTCGGGCTGCTGTCGTCGGCTGCTGTGCCCCCCTAGCTGCCCGGGACGGGAGTCCCCACCGTCCCCCCTGACGGCGGCCCTGTGTAGGGGGGTCTACCTCACTGCTGCAGATGGACCTGTTCCTGATTGAGCCTCTGATTATCTGTCTCCATCCTCAGGTCACCAGCTGGCTTTGGGTCAAATGTAACAACAGTACAACACGTTTACACCCTCAGATCTTATACCTCAGTAGTACAACCCTGCAATTTTCTGAGTAATAAACCCCTAGCCATACACAGTCGGATTCCATGGCCGATCGATCACCCATCCGATCGATTCCGGCGA
>CM070038.1:66558296-66578284 GCA_036250615.1 Ptychadena robeensis
GCGCTTGTCGTCAGATCACACCAGAAGCAGAGCAGGGAAGACGGGCTACGGAAACTCCGTTAATCTGCTCTCTGTCTGTAGTCCGCAGATGCGATTCGGATGGACAGGACAGGTGCGCAGAGCGGGTTTTAAGACCTAAATGCATACCAGCGGACCAGTTATGTGCATCCCTGTATACAATAATATATTTAATGATACTTGATAATGTTCCACGTGTAGGATTTCAATCTTTTGCACTAAAATGAGCTTTATCTATTTCTAAATGTTGATTAGTTATTTGATACAAGTCTAGAATTACTGAGGTTTAACATTGAACATCGGTATCTTGATAGGATTAGGAGGCCATAATGGTTTACTCCACAAAAAGTAGAGTCCTATTAAATTGCCGGCTACAGCTGAATATCAGTGTAATCGCGTTAGGTTCATGGGTTCAGCGATTTGTTCTCTGTACATTTTGTTCTCTCTTGGATTATGTGACAGCTGTGTGTTGGTTTTAATGTCCTCAGTTTCCTTGTTAATAAGACCCTGAGCATAATGTACAGTATTTAGTCCAAGGCTTTTCTCCAGGGGTTACTGGTGTATCTTGACGTGTAACCTTTTCATATGTACTGTATGTGTTAATCTCTTGATGACCTAGGTACAGAAATCTTATGTTTATATCTAAAGTATTTTATTTGATTCCTCAACAAATGTCAAATGGTCTTCTTTATTGGATCTTCTGTATTTGCAATTCTCCAAAAAGTACCAGGAATATGGTTGACTCTTTCTGTAGCAATGGAAGCAAGAGAACTTTCCAGATCATTAACCATACCAAAAATTTTTTGTCCTAACTTGTCTTATTACTATGCTCATTGATAACAACTTAATGTGATGCCAGCTGTAAATATTAGCCTTGGGATGCATTGGGTTTCTAGTTACGCTGCATGTGTTTTTATATTTCTTTTTGGGTCTTAGATCTTTGCAGTGGGACTTATTAAATTTTTTTAAAAAATTTTTTAAATGCTTTAAACCATTATAGTAATAGGAATGGCAAGTTCTCCCAGAAAAAGTTCTGCAAGATCATGGAGAAGCACTCAATCAATTTGATCAGCTGATTAATTATTTCAGCTCTAATTGGCTGACCCTGTATCAGCCTACAGAAGAATTAGACATGATCAAATGATTCTGACCAGGAAATGAAAGAATACAAAATCAAGGAAAAGATTGGAGGGTAGGTTTGGTTGCTGTTCCCATCCCTAAACTATAATACAAAAAGACACAAAGGAGATTTCCTCGTGGGACTTTAATTGGAACAGCTACACCAAAGGTGTAGCTGTTCCAATTAAAGTCCCACGAGGGAATCTCCTTTGTGTCTTTTTGTAGGAAATGAAAGAAGATCACTTTGTATAACTGATTAAATCATCAAATACACCTAAACTCACCTACTGCACTTGTAGGTACAGTACATGCTGACAAACACCCAATTATAGGATCATTCTGTCAAAAAAGATGAAAAAATCCATACCTGTAATTAGATCATCCAGAATTTCTCCAAAGCAATGGGTGCTTTTCACACATCTTAAAACATGGCAGTCATGTCATCATGTCCCCTTTCAAGCCTACGGAGCTACATTTTCAAACCATCATATAGCAACATCTAGTGGCCATATATGTTACTGCAGTGCATTTTTACTTTATGTGTGCTTTAAAACCCATATCTCTTTAACCTCCCTAGCATTCTACCTGGACCGTGGCGCTTTTCAACAATGTAATCTGCTTGAAATTTCCGCCCTCCCCCCGCCTCTGTCCATGTCGGCGACCACGTGGGGTAGGAGACCGGGGTAGTTCGAAAACCTAGAAATGCTGCAGCGATATAGAGAATCGCCACAGCTTTTCGGGGGTATATGGGGTTCACCTAATCCCAGCACCACCAGTGTTTGGGACGAACCCAAACAACGAACAGACTGGGTTCGTCTCAAATTCTAGGGAGGTTAAATGATGATCACACATCATTCTGCTAATTCTGCTTTTAAACCCAACTATTAGTATGCTTCAGCACAATCTATTTGTAGTTTACACTTATGTGTAGCAGAGTAGAGTATAAGTTTGTTGTGCTCTGTAAAAGATCAGAAAGTGACAGCCAGCTTCTGAATCCAAGATGGTGGCGAGGAAGAAAACATTTTTCTTTTTTACATTTACACTGGCAGTCTAAATCTGGCCCTCACCCCTTACCCTTCTGATATTTACAGGTTATTTGCTGATATTGCTTTTAGAGATCAGGAATAAATAACAGGATCAGGAGGTGTGGCTCAGGCTTTCCAGCCCCCATGCTTGTGGACCCAGAGGGTGAAGAGTGGACAAGTTTCCCTTCTTGAAGGTTAAGAAAGAGCCACATATCCCTTGAAAAGTATAACCTTTAGCAGTGGCTCCCAAACCTTTCTTGCAGGGCCCCCCTTTTTTATTTAGGAACATTATCGCCCCACCCCTCCCTATTCAAACACAGGTAAAAAAGGGCCAGCCCCCCCCCCGGAATACCTTTGCGCCCCCCAGTTTGGCAACCACTGACTTATAGCATTGTATTTTAAACTAGAAGCAATAAATAGAGGAAGTGACATCGTATTAGATCTAGCCAACAAAAAAACTGAGAGTGATGTGAAAAGCTAAAGAAGGAACACATCATGAACAATGATAAAGAAAGGTCAAAAGAAGGATCCACCAGTGGAGTTATAAATGGGAAAAAGAGAAGACACAGAGAAAGGTATTTTCTTTAACAACAAGAAAAGGCAGAAGGTACAGGACCATGGATCAGGTGGAGAATAGCTTGATCATTACCATGGAGTCAGTCAAATGGAGATAACTGAAAAGTTATAGAAAACCTGACTGTGTTTTTATAGAGGACTAATAGGAGACTAGGTAGTAAGGGGATGTGTGGGATTGGGGGTAGAGAAGAAGATATTTGCATACCCCTCAGTATATTACATCACTTATATTTATCACACATATGTACATATGGGCCTTTACAAGGTCCAGTGGTGTGATATACTCCAAAAGGTGATTGCTAAGTGCTGACTAGTGAAAAGACCACTGTAAGTGCATTTTGAGGAAAACTGAAAGTATCGGGGAACCAATATTTGTGTTGACCTTCTCTTGCAGAATAAACGCTTACTGGTAAAATACTAGATAGCTGCTAAGTCTTCTACAACATAATCATATTTTCACTTCACCTCACATCTCCAAGAGACAAAACATTCCCTAAGTTTAATATCACTTTCTCTAATGTTTAGATTTATACTTGGTAAACAAGAGGGGGCCTAAAAGGCAAAACAGGAGGCATACCAAGGATCAATCCATACTTGCCATTGGACAAAGGATCCCATATGGCATGCATCTTCACAACAGATGAAAGGGGAATTATGAAAATATCAAAATGTCTGATGAGTGAATGCTAATCTGGAATATTGGGCATTCCCTGGTGGGCTGTACGTGCATGAATACCACCCGAGATAATGCCTACATGGAATGCGGAGGCTCAATGAATAAAAACCAATAAACAGAAATGGTGGGGCAGTTGTGTTGACCTGCTATAAACTAAGGGTAGCACCAAATGCAGCCATACAATAGGCCTGGGTCAGCGACAATTATATACCACACACTCCAATAACAAAAAAAGAAATATAATTGCCTAAGAAACACTACAGGAGGTGCAGTTATTTCTGCATCAGTCTTAGAACTGTGAAAGCAGAGAGGTGTAGATTTAAAAATATAGATCATCACCCAAATAAATTAGCTGAACGTATCCTCCATTTTTATGACCTGTATTTTAGTTTTTACAATACGTAGATACTGGGAGCAGGTTGGAATGGTCTGCACTGGTGTGGGCAGTAGAAAGGGCTTGGAGCAGCATTGTAAAGGTATTTAGGTTTAAACTATCTATAATCCATATAGCACCTAAACCAAATAGTGGTGGAAACCTTTTTTATTTATTTTTTTATCTAATGTACACTGCTGTTAAACAGCAGGTAAGAAAGTAAATGGAAATCTAAAGTTTTATAGTTTCCATGAGAGCTTAAGGTAAGGTGGAAAGAGACAAAAAATTCTGATTACTATTTTAAACCGTTACAACTATATTACTTTTCCTTTGGAGCTGTAGGGTCAAAGAAATATAGTTGATTATAGTTTGTTTGTACCTGTCACCATCAACAGGTACAATAACTATTTTATGATGGTGGAACACCTGTCAGACTATTTTTTTTTCTGAGCGTGCAGTATAGAAAATGTTACTCTGAGAAGGGTTATTGTCCTTTTATTAGTGTGAGATCTAAATCACGGAACAGATTATTGGTTCTATTCCCATTTTTATACTCTTCTTTTTACTTTAGTTGCCCTTCTCGTTTCATGTCTTTCCAAGGCAGGAGTGCAGACTGTACTGAACATTGTCCTGACTATAATAAAATGTATCTCCCAATGTCACACTGCCTTGTTAATTACATGAAGGTCACAGGTTCAATCTACAGTTTGGTATCGAGGAGGATTCTACTGAGAGATGTATCAGCAAAATATAATAAAGAATGCTGGATAGTCAAAATAAAAAAGCAAAATCAATTTTTTTTGGACAAAATCTAGTGCTGCATGGCTTAAAGCTGAACTCCTAAGGGAAACATCTATTAACCCATGCAGTGGGTCTCTCCCCCATTGCTAGGGTTAGATGGCCATTTACATCTAAGGTGTTAGGGTGAAAAGATTTACCTGTCTGAATGTTTGCTTCTCCTCTTCCATCTAGGGAAAGAAGGGAGCCTAAAATTGGATTAGTAAATCTCTTCACCTGAATCCCCCACATATTAACAAGTGGGTTTGGAGACCCACTGCAAGGGTTAACAAGTTATGACAGCTGTCTATGAAGGCAATTTCCCTCTTGCTTTGAATAGCTAAATCAGGGGGGCTCAGAATTGGTTGACTTGCTAGCTACTTTTAAAATGGCCAGTTGATCTACCAAATTGATAAAAATGTTTTTTATTTACAAGTATACTTTATATATATTGTTTACGTTGCCTTACCTTACAGCATGAACATGTTTGGCACAATATCATTCTGTAAATTTTTGGCTATTACCTCTTTGTGTGTAAATACAGATGAGAAAAAAAGAAAAACAAAATACAGGGCTCTGAGATCTACTCCATTTGCCTCTACTGGTATTTGTCATACCGTATTTGTCATACTGTATTATTTCTACTGGTATTTGGTCTACCATATTTGTCAGTATCGGCACCGGACCATAAGACGCACCCAGTTTTTAGAGCAGGGAAATCAGAAAAAAAAATATTGGAACTGCTCAAGTAAATTAGATCAATGCTATGAATCAAATCAATGCAATACCAACGGTCTGCCACTAGATGTCACTAGCAGCAGTACTATCATGGCACACACCTCATCTTCACTGATCGGGAGGAGGGGGCCGTGGGGGGAAAGGCAGAAGAGTCTCCTCTCCCTCTCTGGCTGTGTCAGTGGAAGCTGCAGAGTGATTGAAGCTCCCACAGACACGGAGAGAGATATAGATAGGAGTTTATCTATCTCTCTCTTCATTGCTTATACCAGCAGGGCTCTCGACTCTGCTGGCTTAAGCAATGTGATGTGAGATTTGGACCCCTGCTCTAGATAACTAGAAAGCAGAAAAAGACTGATAATGGTCGTAATCAGTCCCTACATTATGTGCCAGCCTATTTCTGTGTAATCAAGCATCGAATGGACTGAAACAGTGGTAAGTGGAGTGCTGGGATATATCTTGTAAAGAAACTTCCTGGGATTCCAGATAGCAGAGATGTGACAAATGGGAACGAGGACATGAGGCACACAACCTAGTACAACAAAGTAAGGTACTGTAAATATTAAAATAAAATAAAACCATAGACAAATTATTCGCAATAAAGCAGGTTTGCAAGAATTGATCTCTCTGGGCGGTGTGCTTACCAGGATGATGTCACTTCCTGGTTCCAGGGCTCAACAGGATCAATCGGACTGCTGGAGGGTAGGGCACTCCTCTGTGTGTGTGTGTGTGTGTGTGTGTGTGTGTGTATATATATATATATATATATAGAGAGAGAGAGAGATAGAGAGAGAGAGAGAGAGAGACCTACTGCCCCCCTTCCCCCTATAGTTGACAAAGAGCTGACGCACGAAGCGTGTCCCATTGATCCTGTTGAGCCCTCCAGCATCTGTAAGCAGGAGATGATCTCATCCATAACCAGGAAGTGAGGTCATCCTGGTAAGCACATGGCCCTGTAGCCAGACACTTTGTTTATGTTATGTTGAGTGATATTTATGACATGCTTAAGTAGTGTCTTTTAACTAGGACAGAATTGATACAATTACAAAGAGGGCACAAATGCCTGAAGAAGCCTTCTCTTCCTACTCCCCTGAATAATTATTTCCTTTTCATTATTAGATTGGGAGGAGTACTACGGATTTCACAGGGTGTAGACTATCTTGATATGTAAATCCCCAATTTTTGTCATGTAATGTGTCATGATTGGATTACAATGATTTAAATGTACCATATTCATAAATTACATATATAGCCAATACATATTTAGCACATTTGTACAGACAATATATCTTCGTTCTATGCCTTAAAACAGGGGTCCTCAAACTACGGCCCACTGGCCGAATCCGGCCCTCCACAGAGTTCTAACAGGCCCACGGGTACCCACCATGCCCCCATGGGTGCCCAGCAGCACATTGCGATGCTGGGCGCCCACGGGGGGCATGGTGGATACCCGCGGCAGAGAGCGGACAGAAGCCACAGAGTAGAAGCTGCCAGCCCGAAACTTGATTGGGGAGGGGCGTGTCATCCTCTGCTGCCACGCCCTCTGTAATGCTTCACTCTCTGAAGAGAGAGAGAGAGAGAGAAAGTGGTGTGTGTGATTTTTAGGGAGTTGTGTCTATGGTATTGATGTGTATTACAGGGGGTTTGTGTGTGTCTCAAATATATTTTGCCTGCGCTTGGGGGAACAATACAATATGTGTATAAGACTTTGCAACGACTACATCTGCCAAAAAGCAACATTCCTCCCCCCTTCATTGCCAATGGATGTGTTCTGCATTTACTATGCGCATACAACGCACAGCACTTACATTGACATTAAATGGGGGGTGCACAGCAGATGCAGCGTTTTTTACCGCGGTTTCGTCAAGCACAGTGGACACAAGCCAGTAAATATAGTCCGGCCCCCCAACAATCTCGGGTACCATGAACTGGCTGGCCCCTTGTTTAGAAAGTTTGAGGACCCGTGCCTTAAAAGTCCTAGCTAGGTCATCACAGCAGTGCTGTTGTTTGTCTAAATATAACCTAATCAATCTTATTTCAGGAGGCAACGTGTATGCAAATTTGCTAATCTCTAGAGCAGCCACTAGGATCATGCTAATTGCCTTGCTGTCATTCTTATACATTTGCGTCAGTACTGACACCAGTAGTTTAAAGACAAGGAACTCACATCATGCTGGGTTCATATAAAATTTACTGGTAGGTATTTAAAAACCCTGATATATCTGTGCCTACCTCTAAAATTGACAACAGTTAAATGCTCGGAAGGAGTAGTGGTCACACAGCACTTTTATTATTGTCATTTATGTGTGAATGATTTATCATAGGGGCCCTATATTGCTAGAATATTTCTTATTTCTTGATGAATTAATTTTTCACTGCGGATAGCAAATTAGATACAGTCATTTGGCAACTTTTTTTTTCTTGACGATTAAAGAATTCAGATTGTACCCTCAGACCCTTGGGCTTTATGTTGGAACCATGTAACAGGAATATGAAAGACTACATCAAATATCCTCAGATACACCATCTGCCATCACAACCTTGTTTTGCTAGTGGACCAGGTTGGCTTCAGTACACTTTAGCCTTGCTGACCAAAGGGATGTTTCCCTTCTAAACAGCTAGCTGCTACTTGCTCACAGCTATTTCTCCTGCTGGGGAACCTGTGTAGCGGGGATAGATGGTGTTTCACCAGGTCATCAACTATATGAGGTATATATATATATACAACTATATATATATATATATACAACTATATATATATACTAAGTTGTTACAATATCTGGAGCCCCTGCCAACCCTAAAGAACTGTATCTACAGCAAAACAGCAACCTCACAGTATTGGAATATCCAGATGAAACCCTCACTTATGGGGCAAAATCATTCGATTGTGAGGATAGGTAAAACCAGTTCATACTGATGTACAAGGTTTTTGTCTCTTTTTTAGACACAGAGCTATTTTTAAAGTCTTTAATAATGAGGGTAAGTTATTTATTTCTGTTACATGGTTCTAATTTTAAGTCCAAGGGTCTGAGGGTACCCACTTTTTACAATGTTTTGCTCTACAAAAGACTGTAGATGGAACCATATGTCATCTATCAAGGAAATCTACTTAAGATATTTTTTTTTTCTACATAGATCAAAGATTGATTGAAGAGAAGCAGAAATGTGGAAGATGCAATTCATATCTACCAGGACCTGAATATGCTTTACAAACAGCAACCCCACAGTATGAAATCTTTACTTATGGGGTGAAATGCATTGAAACCATTCGATTGTGAGGATGGGTAAAACCAGTTCATACTGATGTACAAGGTTTTTGTCTCTTCTTTAGACACAGAGCTGTGGAAATTTTGTATGTGATGTTGTAAATAAAGATAACATTATTTTAAAGTTATTGATGTATTCCTGTTACGTAGTTCCAACTTAAAGTCCAAGGGTCTGAGGGTACCCACTCTTTACAATCTTTTGCTCTACATTTGGTTATTTGGATGGGAAACATTTGTCAGGAGAATCTTTTTTCTACATAGATCAAAGATTTCACAATGAAGAGAAGTAGAAATTTGGAAAATGCAATCTACCAGGACCTGAATTTATGCTTCACAAATACATTTATTTTTATTCCTGAAATGGTTGTTTAAAAGCTATGTTTTGCTGTATATTAAAGAGTCAAGCATTCTACCCCAGGAGTTTTTTTTAACATGATCTTCTTTTAACATGAACATGGTTCATTGGATGTACATACATTTAGAAAAAGGCCTTCAAAATTACTTTTCAAATGATAGTTCACACACAAGAAGCATTGACTATTACTGTTAAAGCAAATGCTGTATGTAACACATTAAAATCAGCAGTGGTCTTGCTTATGTTAATTACTTTTTTCAGAAAAGTTTGCAGTTAATTAAAAAGTTTTTCTTCTAAAAGCTATGTTATGTTATTTGTCCTTTTTTCAACTCTGCACTATCAGATTACGTTGCATATCATTTAACACACGCCTGTGAATGCCCATGTTTAAGGAAATAGACCACTGGGTTTCAGATGATTGTACTTACACAGGAAAAGGCCTACTCCCCATCTACAATTGCCTATTCATATTGATTTACTCTCAGACAGTCTGGGACTTTATGTTAACTCCTTAGAAAGCAGGCAGGAAGACAGATCTGAATCGCCTGGATTGTATATTGTTAAGCAGTAAATTATGTTCGTAACTTTCATTTACTAGTTTACAAGTACACGTGTCAGTGGGTGCATTCATTTTTAATCAGAACATATTCGTCACTTTTATACTAATCTAGAAAAGTGTAAGCAATTGAAAGCTAATTAGTCAATTAAAGTCGTTATCTGATTACAGTCCTGTGGGCTTACTTCCAAGGACAGTGCAAAGTGAATTGTTAAGCCCAAAACAAGCCATAAGGCTAAACTTTTCTTTCATTAGAGCAGCTAGAACAACAGAGAGTAGTGATTTATTTATATAGGATATTGCACATGGCTGTTTATGATAATATATAAGGGTCATTTTGTTTCTCCTGCTTTCTTATCAAAAACTACAACTTTTTACAGAAATTCTATCACAAATCTATGTGTCGAGCTGGGAGTTCTTAATCCTTTACATTTACAAAACAACAGTAGAGATGGTCTAATTTTTTTTTAATTTGATTAGTTTAACTTAGTTAATTGTGAAGCCTCAGAGTCTGCTATTATCACCAACCTGGAGATGTAGACAAAGGGTTGAGGGTATACTACAAAAAAAGTATTGCTCTAACACAATAAGTAAATTCAGTTGGGCTTGACTTTTTGGTGTCTTCATAGCAGATCCTATGATTTTCACTTATTACTACAGACAAAACTTGGTTTTACTATCCAACTGAACAACTAGAAACAGAACAACTGAAATATTATATAGAAATAGACAAAAAATGGAATGGAAGTCTAGTTACTAACTAGATCATTAGTACATCAGATCACACATCACCGAAATTTCTTTTAATTTAATGTGGCATCATCTGTAAATATTTTCAAACATAGAAGAATTCCTATTTTACTACTTATGTTGTGATACCCTATAAATCACAGTGTTTTAAGTAAGTATTGATATATTATACAACATATTGTAATACAGATTTTTTTTCATGGTGGATATATATTTAACACCAGGCTGTACTTACTGTGATAATCTCAAGTACTTCCACTTTGCTGACTTCACCGTTCCTGTCCACGTCAAACAAAGAAAAAGCCCATTCTAGCTTAAGGCTGGTTTTCCCAGAAGAGGTAAGATGAAGAGCAATGATGTACTCTCGGAAGTCCAATGTGCCATCATCGTTGGTGTCAAAGCTCCGGAAAACATGCCTAGCATATGTCTTTGGGTCAGAATCGGGGAAGAAATTAGCATAGATCTTCTCAAAGTCTGTGCGGGATATCTTGCCATCTGGACATTGCTTCTTAAAACTCTCATACCAGTTGCAAAGCTCATCCTCTGAATACTTTGTGTTCAATTTTAAGTCTTCAAGGATTTCTTTTGAAAGGGCTCCACTTTTGGTGTTACCCATCTTGTTGTAAAACCTCACCCTATGCCTCACCTCTATTTGCAAAAAATATATATAATAAATGCTTCAATCTACTGCTCCTTACGGAGGGCTTAACTGAAGTAGAGATGTCAGGAATGCTTGCTTCTCCTTTTAAAGACTCTTAAGTGACTTATTACATCAGAGATTGAAAATCCAGCCCCTTCTTCTACACCTTTCGGGAGTGCCTGGGTAAAGGGCTTAGTGATACCTAGATCTTTTTAATGAAGGGGGATTGCAGCCTTGATCAGATTTACCCATGTCTCTCCAGCAGATGCTCTCTGTTTATATCCTATACTCCTCCTATTAACTACACTATTAAGTCACAACCATGCATCACATGTTTTTTTCATTATGTAACTTAAGTTTATACTGTTCTGTATATGTATTTTTTAAAATACATTGACGTATATTCATGCAGTTAAGGTTTATATATAGTAGCATAATTGTACCAGACTAAAGCTGGGAAATCCAGCTTATTAGTGAGCTTATTAGTCTGTACGTATGTACCAGTATAGACTTTAAACAGAACACAGTGTTTCACTTCAGTTTTAAGGCTAGGCCCAGACAGAAATATGTTTCTTTAGTAAATGGTCAGTTTAAAACATATGTATTTGTGTAGCTCATACAAACCAACCTTTGCACTTGCAACACCTGCTGGTGTAAAGTAGCTGAAAAGCCAACATTTTTGGAGTTTTTTGGATTAATGATCAAAACCACTGGCAGTTTTCGTTGTTGCTCTCTGTTTCCTATTGAATTTTTTTACTTTCTGTTCTAAAAACACAACAAACTGTAGAGGAACTTCTATTCAAATGAGAGAAAATCTTTTCTTAGGCAAATGACAGAGAAATAGGTGTCCCTATAAGAAGTATCACTGGTCCAGGCAAAACATATTTCCAATTATTGTCTGACCTTTAGTGGTCACTAAGGCTGTATCCACTGCTTCAAAATGGATGCATTTGTGGTGCCTTTTATAACTACATATATATCTACATATATTAGGACATTCGCGATCTTGTTGACTATTCGACTTCAACGTCACAGGGACAGGGACAGCTCTTAAGAGGAGTCAGAGACTGTGTATCAGTGTGCAGCTGGGGGTGATAAAACTTACTCACATCCTATTACTGTGCTGGTGAAATGTATACAAATCTATGCAGCAGCACCATCTAGTGGGTGTTCTGCTAATCTTTTCTAGAAAATATTTTATTGAATATTCCAATATCTGACATTGCAAACTAATTAACATATATACCTCTTTGAGAAATATCTCTTTAACATATATACCTCTTTGAGGTACAGAAATCTGGATCTAAGTGGACTGCCGGGATGGTTACATTTTTCATACCACATTTGGAACAGAAACCCGGACTGAATCAGACCACCAGGTTAATCCCTCTCTTTATGAGAGGCATACAAGCCAGTGTTGTATGTGCTATATTTATTTTATAATGACAATGTGCTATTTTCTGAACCACAGTTGACTTATTCATTCTGTATGCCTTGGCTGTCACAGTTTAAGCTGTCCCTTCTTTCTGTTTTGCACTTACATTTACAAGGAAATTCATTAATTAAAGTTGTTTATTGGTGGACTCATGTGAATTATTGATAAACAGAACCCAAATACTAACTTCTTGGAGTAAATGTTGCTTCTGTCTTCCTATATTAGTGATTAATCAAAATTAATCTAAGTGATTTTCAAGGTTGAAAGTAATTTTGTTGGCGTTATTTGGGTGTTTATTTTTTCCTATTAGTAAAATATTTATTGTTTTCTTTGTTTAGAGTTTAATTACCCTTTAATCAAAAAGGTTGCCTTATGCATGCTTTAAGAGATATGAAATTTTTGTTTTTTAAGAATATCTCAATTTGCCTTTAGTTATCCTACTGTAATCCTTAAGCATACATAGAACATACACAATGGACCCAGGCACATCAAATTTCCTATCCCTAGGAGCAAGGCACTAGGAGGAACTTTAATGGCACCGATATACAATTCCATAATTTAATTTACAGATAATTTATTGATCAATATACAGTATTATTTAGGTATTTACATTCCATTCACTTTTAATAGAGATTTCATACATAAAATGCATATTTACAGCATGCTGGTATCCTAGTAACATAATACATAATTGTTGATACAACAGGAAAATTTAATTAAAATTGCATAAAATTGCTGATTTTGCAATCTAAGGGCTTGTCCCCACAGGTGATGTTGGCCGCTACTATTGTCCCCACTTGCGCCCTTTGGCCAGCTTTGCCAGTGGGGACATGCCCTAACAATAAATTGCAAGGTTACAGTACCTGAACAATTTGATATAGAGTATATACCAGATAGGATTTAGGCTATGTTCCCACTACGGCAATCAGCCATGGGGCAGATGCGATTTTAACTGTGCGCTGTGATCGTGGCTGATCACTTCCATTTAGTTTAATGGGCTTGTCCCCACTTCAACAAAAGGCCGAGATCGGGCTCCCAGAATTGCAGCTCCCCGTGTTTAGATCTCGTGCTGCAGGTCCATTCATTTTCTATAAACGCGATCAAGAGGCAATTTTTTTTTAATCCCGTGAAAAAATCGCCTGGTCAATCGCGTGGTAACAGCATTATGCAGACTGAATATAAATAGGGTTTCTTCAGGTAAATAAAAAGTAACAAAAATAAATTGATTAGATATCAATTATGTAATGACATATGACATTGCAAGAGCGAAAAGACAATTATGAGATTACTTTCAAAGCAGTCTGGGAATGTTCCTGGACTGATAATATCAGTCCCTAATACATATATCTATTGTGTATATGTCCTGAAGAAGCCCTATATAGGGTGAAACATGGTGACTGTTCTTCAGTGGGAATCTTTCTATATAGGGCTGAATCTACAGAACTATTGATATATGCATTGTTTTTGTTAATTCATTAAAAAATAATGTGTAGTAAAACTTGAATACTTTTTTTTAACATGCCTATTTTCTCATCTGTTTTTAGATACACCCATCTTGCCATTTTAAGTCTTACTATTAAGGCTGCATTCATACATATGCTTTTCCCAGACACCCGTGTGAATTTGTCACATTCATGTGTCACATTCAGATGGATTTGTTTAGTAATATCATTTTATTTTATCTTTAACTATCAACATCTCTCTTCACACATTCTATGGTGGCTCTTCCTACTGCCTTGGGTTGAAACCTCTTCCATGACCTGGACAAATGAGAACTTAAACAGATTGATTCCCTGAGGAACATGGTCATTACAAATTGTGGATGAAGTTGGACACAATGGACTCTTTATACTTAAGGGGCACATAGTTAGCGATCCCTGGGGTATTTTTCTTATACTTTCTTCTTTTACAATTTTTTAAGTCCTCTATTTAATGCTTTTGTAATCGATTTTTAAGCATTTCAGGGTAATAACAGTATGACACTGTATCTGTTTTGAGGACCATTTGAATATTAATTTATATTTTTTCTTTGTGGCATGTTGATGATGCTTGGTTTTGAATATTTGTAATGGTAAGCTTCCATTGTTCTCTTATATTATCTAGTTCTAGTGTTCTTTTGAAAAGATTGAAAGGAGTAAAAAGTCTATGCACAAGTCAGAAGGTATTGTTGGCCTCTTTAGAAAACCTCAAAAAGTTCTGTGAACAGTGTAATGGAAAACCCATGTATTACCTAAATGTTTATTAAAAAATTAGTATACTTATAAGTGGCCAGTTTAAATATTTAAACATCTTAAATTTACCTTTTTTGAGGATTTTGTTTGTGTATGGTTGTTGAGTTCTTAGGGGTGTCCCAAACATGAGAAAAGTTATTTTAAAAAATGATATACAATTCGAGGTTGTGACTTATAGTAAATCACATTTACAGTTGTCCTTTTCTGTTACAGCATGGCTATTCCCCCGTTCAGACCTGTCCTCACAGAGCCCTGACTCACCCCCTTAACGCAACAATACATTTAGGATTACCCAGAAGCAAGATTGCCTTCCCATCTAAAAATAAGTGCCATACTGCAAATGGTTGACCAGCTCAATCCATGGTGCATTACATAGTTCTTTGAATTTGATTTCATATATCTCATATATACATTTTGTGTGCAGATGATTGCAAGGAGGGGATATGGGACATAATCAATATGTTTGCTTTAATCAGCAAATACCGTAAAAGCACCCTGGGGAGTGGTTTATCTACTTAGGTCTTTTTTACTATAATGTAATAGTTTTCTAAGTTTAATTAAGCTAGGAACGGGAAAGCTGATTTCTGTGGCTCATCCCATGATGAGCTTCTGGTGCTTTCCTACAAAGCCCAAGGCCATCTTACAAACCAGACCCTGCAACAAAAAAGGTTGTTTTTTTTTTAAAAAAAAGAAAAGGATTTACCTTTTTAAAGTGAATATAAACAAGTGAATATGTCCCACTTTTATTAACCACTCAAAGAGAAATTGCATACCAATATTTAAAAAAAAATCTGATTGGCTTTTGTAACATTCAATAGTTTAACTTATTCATGTTGCTTTTCTTTCACTGACACCATCCCAATAAATTGTAGTACTGAATGTATGTTGTGCGCCACAGACAACACACAATGCGCTCAGCATTGGTTGTTACTTAGCAGTTGCAAGGCAGAGTTTATTATGTATTAAAAGGGCGTGCTAGGCTACAGAGGTGGACATGCAGGGCAGGAGCACATGTACTGGAGGAACAGAACAGGCTTTATGCTGGAGAGGTTGCTTACCCAGAATAATATCATGATGTCATGCCTGCAAGCACTAACTGTGTGGTAGATGTGTAAGATCAAATGTGCCATCAAGCAGATAAAAATTATAGTTTTTTTTATGTTAATCTTCTTCTACAACTGATATTGCCTTCTTGCAGTAGGACTGATCCACCAGTGCAAATTTTAAATGCCTGTTTTTGGTTGGGGGGGTGGGGGGGGGGTATGTGAACTCCCATCTGGTGATTTTGGCTTTAGTAACTAATGTCATTCCTCACAATGCAGGGCTGTGGAAGACTCATACATGCCTCGAGGGACAGCAGCTTGTGAAGTGAGGGCAGAGGTAAAGTACAGCAGTACAGTGCAGTGAAATTACACTTTGAATGGCGTGTGATAGGATATATGCTATTAATAAAGGAATGCATACAACATTAAGATTTGTATATCAAGGCTTTATGACCATCAACTGATTACACTGATTACGATGATAACATTTTAAGAGGTTGGCAGCCTTGTACACTAATTCCAATCACAAATATTGGATTACCATATAACTACTCCAGAATAGCAGGTGATACATTTACATAGAAAAAATAAATTAGCACTATATTTGCAGTAAACATACTCTAGACAGCTGGTAGTCCCACATCCTGATAAATACAATTAGAAAAGTCCTACTTTGGCTTTAATTTCCACTAGCACATGCTTAATCTTCTTGTCCTTATTGATCTGTCACTAAAGCGGAATTAATGTCACTCCTTATCCATCGGTCACACTAAGGTGAGGAGTTCACTACTTTTTCACTCTCCTTCAGCATGTTACAGGGCATAAAATGAACCGTTCTACCATAAGGCAGGAAAGGTGGCAGGGACTCTGGTGTGATTGTATACGTTTCCTTTAAGCTATACCTGTAAGTTCAAAAATAAATATGTAGACCACTTTTACTGACTTGCTTCTGAATATTGTAACTAGTAGCTAGATTTTTCCAAACTAGGATTTTCCAAGAACATGTTAGCCAATCATGTCCATCTGTAATCTGTAATTTGTAAAGATCAACAGATCATAAAACTTACAACAGACTACTTGTAAATGCTATTTTTAGGCAGAGCTGTTTATGACAACATAGAACAGTTCTCAGGAACTACATAGCTATGATAGTGATGCAAACAACAGGGTTAATAGAAAAAAAGATAACAACAGGAAGCATCAGTTCAATTGTTTAGGCTGAAAACTAATGAGGAAGCCTGGTTGGCTCCTCTGAAGTTAGTTTTGACAATGATCTGGCCTGTATGCTTTTCTTATTGCCTAATGGATTTGACTAACACATCCTTTACATAGGTTTGATCATGGTAGTGCTCTTTGCTGGCATAGGCTGAGATCTACAAAGAGGCTTTGCTGGGATTTATAGCAGAGGGCAGTTACATTAGTGTGTACTGTAAATGAAGGTAGAGGTGCTTAACGTCGACAGAGGTCTTACAAGGGCTCTTAGTTGGAAGGAATTAGGTCAGCTCAGGTGCAGCCAATATGTATTTCCTGTCATCAAATGTTGCCTGGAATCAAAAAAGGCTACATGCTCTACTACTTGTTCCACCCATTTTATCTCAATCTAGTATATACAATAAGTCCAAAGAAGTCTAGGTCTAAAATTGTACAGCAATATCAAGTTCTCAGTAACAATACTGAAAAAAGCCACCATCTAGGGAATGCAACATTATGTGTTCCCCCAGTTGGTTTTTAGTTGGTTGCCCTTAAGCATTCAATGAAAGCTGTTGCCAGTATTTGCACAAAATGGCTAAGTTTACCTAATAACTTCTGGAAAACCTTAAAGCCCCATAAATGGGAGGTTCCCTAAAAACATAAAAAGTAGTATTTGTAGAAATCTCAGCGAGTAATTTTGGCAACATCCCACATATATAAAATTATTAGAGCAAAGGGTTAGCAGACCACACTAACAAACTGAGGTGGCAAGCCTCAGGGGCCTTCCCGGCAATTAAATAGTAAACAATGGTTTGGGTCAATGAGGTCAATTAAGAAATGGTTCAATTCATCTATTTATAAGTACATAATTATCCTGAACCACTACATTTACAGTCACTACGTGTCAAAAAAGAAAAAATATCTGTAATCACATCATTGGTTCTATCAACAGTTTGTATATTTCCATTTCACATCATATATCACATAACATCATTTATAAGAGTCTACATAGTCTGGTTTTCAGGTTCCCAAGTGACAGAAATGGTAGACAGGAAAGGAGGATCACACAGCACCATGTTGTAATAGGAGGTCCAAATTTGGCACGGCGAGCAAATATTTTTGGCGCATGTCAGATCTTCCTTAATCGGCAGCAACCCAACCAGCTGCATTCCTTTTCTCCTCTCTTTTCTCCACTCTGGTAGTAGAAAGCTCAGCAGTGCATTTCAGTGATTGTGAGCCTCCGCTGCCCGGATTATGTTGGCATCCATAGCTCTCTACTCCCAGAGTTGGAGGACAGAGGCATGGTGAGTGCAGCTGGTATGGGTGCTGCAGGGAAAGCAGAGCTGGGGAGAAGGATACCAGAATGGGTCTGGGAAAAGGCAAAGTACACAAACTGTACACACAGGGATAGGGGCACACATGATCTACACACTCATTGTACACACAGGGATGGGGCATACAGTACATGATCTACACACAGGGATTACTCTACACACTGTATGCACTGTACAGTTTATTTCTATTCCATGTGCCCAATCCATGAGCCTACAGTGTATGTGTGTGGAGTCCAGGGTTGTCAAACTCTGGCCCATGAGTAAAAAAATGCCTACAGTGTCATTATATTTTCAAGTGCATGTATTTAAATTTGGCCCATTCAGTTTGACACCCCTGCCTTAAAATGTAACATCATCTTTACCTTTTGATGCTTGGCATCATCTCTGCCCCTCTTAATTACTGGCATCAACTCTACCCTTTTAAAGTTTGATATATTCTTTATATCTTGAAGTCTGTCATTACCTTTACCCTCTTTACCTTTTCAGATTTTTCATAGATTTCATGAGTGCAAAGAGTTATAAAGCCTCTTATGTTTTTATTACTAGTTGTGTTTCTATAAAAGTAATTTTCTGTTTTATATGGTCACGGTGACATAAGACATTTCTGCATAGTGCGGAGAAATCCCAGCACATCAGTGGGACCTGTATTTTAATTGGAAGGTATCCACTTTATCCCTGCTATTTTGGCAACTGTAGAATTATGGATTTTTTCTCTTTCATTGACAATGGACTTACAAAAACCATATGACAGTCCAACCCAACTGGAACACAGACATCGATAGAAATGCATCTACATTTTTCTTACTCTATTCAACACTCAAAATAAATTTTTACCTGATTGAATCTTTGTATCTATGAAAATTTACTGTTTGACCTATTCCATTCCCTTAATGATGATATTCTTCTGAGTATATTCAAAAACTAAATGGGCACCATTAAAATAATGCTTCTCTCTCCTTCTTTTACAAAAAGTTGTTATTAGTTAGTTAGTTGTTGTTTTTTTTTACAAACGACAATCAACACTTTAGAACAAAAAGGAAGAAAAAGGGAAAGGCAATAAATAAGCACAATATCTTCAGATATATAAAGAGAGTAGTGCGAATGTCTCTCTCCTTCTTATAAAAAATGTGCTCCTCAAAGTATTACCATGAAGGTTTGAATTGCATCATGGGAGCTAGACTTTTATTTCTTATTTAGCTTTGAGGAGTGAATTAAATTGAATTATCTTCATCATGGTCATGAAATTTACAGGGATGCATAAAGTCAACTTTTTTATAACTATAAAGCCCCCCATACACACTTCCATTTGCACCAGATTTTTCGTCCGATAGACCACCGTGCATGCTCACAGTGGTCGATCTGCTGCGAAATCAGGTGCAAATCAAAGCTTAAACTTTAAATTCGACCAGAAATCGGTCTCCGAATCAATCTTTGCCATAACGGACATGTCTGCTGGCACACAAAGGGTGCCCGGCTGATTCTCGGCATGACCGTAGCCGATCTGCCAGGAGAATCTAAACGTGAGTGGGGGGTCTTACTATTAGTTAAAAACTCTTCTATGCAAAGACAAAACCATATATATACAGTGGTGTGCAAAACTATTTGCCCCCTTCCTGATTTCTTATTCTTTTGCATGTTTGTCATACTTAAATGTTTCAGCTCATCAAAAACCATTAACTATTAGTCAAAGATAACATAATTGAACACAAAATGCAGTTTTAAATGAAGGTTTACGTTATTAAGGGAGAAAAAAAACTCCAAATCTACATGGCCCTGTGTGAAAATGTGATTGCCCCCCTTGTGAAAAAATAACTTGTTTTAATCAAGAAAATCACTTAAAAAGGAGCTTCCTGTCACAGAGAAGTAGACCAAAAGCACCTCAAAAGCT
>CM070038.1:66585227-66596428 GCA_036250615.1 Ptychadena robeensis
GGAGCAACCCATAGGGAGGCAGCGGTCCACGTACCACTCCCCCTTGAAGCGGCAGCCCAACAGGAGGGACAGGGCATTATGCTGCCTCCTAACTTCCCATCACACACATCATTTGCACAAGCGGGGTTGGAAAAAATAAGGGTAATGGCTGTTTTCGAGCAGCGATGGCCGAATATTATATGGGCCAGATAGATGGCCATGAGCGCGCACTGTGTTCGAATCAGCTGGCGGCCCGTATCTACATGTCTGTACCCTGCTTTACACTACACTTACCTATGCTGGAAGTGACACTCGGCAATATCACATGGTATTTGGAAGTGACAATCTGCACCTGCACTTCGGCATTCCAAATACAGGAAGTGACACTTTGTGGCGTCACTTCCGAGGTCGCGAATCTAACAAGGTTGAGAACCACTGCATTATACAAAAGATTTTTACCACCCACTCCAATGGTATGGCCACCTTTAAAAAGAACACGTGTTATGTGTTCCTGAACATAAAGGAATTACATAATAGAATCTTATACATTAAATAGTCAACTTATTGTAAAACCAAAGAAATAATTGCAGTATCTCAGAGTATCTTTCTTTTTTTTACATTGGGTAAAGGGTCCATCCTATTCAATATTCACTTGCAATGTTGTCTTATACTACATCCTGTTGCCCCTGCACCCACCTTTTTGAGTACAATAAACGGATTCCAGAGGCATTCTTCTATAACTTGCATTATTATTTATTTTCTTTTCTCCAATCTGATGACTACTCTTTCTATCAGCTCCTGCTTGGGAGGAAAAGCTCTGAAAGCCTGGGCAGCCCAAAGAGCTGTCTGCGCGCAGCTAAAGGAACTGGCTAATTTGTGCTTTTATCATTTTCATCTCAGTCTGGACTGTAACCGAAATGGGAGGGAACTAGTACTGAGTGATGTGTGTATAAAAAAACTTGGGGAAACTTCTGAAGCTGAGAAAATACAGAACAAGATACAGATTGCTTTCAGAAGGAGTAAGAGATGCAGCACGGCACTTACCTATAGCTATAGAAATACCATTAGTAAATTATATATACGCATCTATTTATTGGTTACTATGAAAGGTAAAGGCGCTTACTAACTCATTCACTAATCATTTTGGAGAAAATACAGAGCTGCAATCATATGTATTTATGTGATTCTGGAAAAAAAACTGTTAATTGGCGTGGCTAGAAAAGGAAAAAGAAGAAACACGCTGTGGCTCTTTAAAAATCAGGTGAGAACATTTTGGTTACTAATACTGTTGGCTTTTATTATGATTTTGGACTTTTTGCTTTACATATTGCTATGTGTTGTCTTGCATAATCTTATAGTATATGATTTTATTAATATAAAGTATACTATCGTGTTTCCCTGAAAATAAGACAGTGTCATATTTTTTCTCCCAAAGATGCCCTACGTCTTATTTTTGGGTGATGTCTTATTTTTCCATGAAGAAGAATACGGCACTGGGGTATCAGGGTGTGGGGTCACCGGCACCAGGGGAATTAGAGGGGGAAATCAAAATGGGACAGGAGACTTAGAGGGGGGTTTACTATTTAAGTAACCCATTCTGATCCTCCTGTGTCATTTTGATTGCCCCCTCTGATCCACCTTGTCCAGAGTTACAGTACCGTATCTTTGGGGATGCCTTATTTTCAGGGGGATGCCTTATATTTCAGCATGCGGCAAAATTGTAAGGGTGTCTTCGGGGAAACAGGGTAACTACTATATACAATATTATGATATACCGTAGTTACTATATTGTAGTTATTGTTGCAGTGCTTATTAAATGGACAGGTGCCTATAGCAACTAGTTGAGTGTTATCACAGGTGCACATTACCTTTCTTGCTTTTAAAATTTTAGCAAAACGTAAAATGATTTGTCTTAAAGAGATGAGTTGCTCCAGAACTAGCAAAGAGCATCAGACTTTTGTTATATTATTTTCTGATGAAGAGTTTTTTCTGCACACTTTCGGAGATGATTTGGCTGTTTTTCCAAATTGCATGACATGAGAAACTATAATGGCTTATGTCTAGACTAAGTTGCAGAACGCAACGCAGGGCCAGCAAAATCCTCACGGCATGAATTTTTATGCCACAGTGCTTGATGTCATACAAGTGTATAAGAGATGCCATGCACATGGTTTCTCAACGGCAATGGGTGAGTTTGTTAGTAAAAACCGTCAGAACAACTGGTGTTAAAGGGAATTTTAACTACAAATGTTACTCCTATTCACTCTCAATTGGCAAGGTTAAGTACTTCTACTGCCAGCCCCAAAACACAATCATATGGTGAACAATTGTTTGTGTACCATTTTTGTTCTTGGATCATATAAATACAGATCTAGGAGGTGCATACTGGATGTGTTTACTTGTAAAATTCCATACAATGGGTCTATATACAAATAATTATTCTTAAGTATTGTCCATTCTGGTTTTATTTTAAATAATTATTTAGAGTTAAATAGCTTTAGCTGAGTGACCTAGAGCGGCAAGTGCTATATAGCCTTACATTTTTTATCATTAGAAACTATCAAGAGGTCAATAAAAAGCTTAAAAAGTTAGGACTGCAATTATTAAATTGTCATTTACATCTCGTATGACATTAGTACGTTTACTTGCCTCCACCTCTGTTTAACTTGTTCCAGACAGACTACTCCTCAGGCTGCTACGTGTTGTATGGCATTGATGCCATCACTACCATACAGGGTTAATAGCCCAGCATAGTATGTATGGGCACCAAGGTAAAGCCCACCGCTCTGAGTGACCAAATATGAAAGAAGTAGGCTGGCTGGGAAGTGAGGGGTGGTAAGATAAGTACAGCAGCTCTAGTATTCCCCCTTATGATACACAAGATTCATGTTCAATTACTGAGATTTAAGTTCAATTACTTTGTTAACAAAGATATGCCGGGTTAGAGGAAAATACCATTCTTATGGAATAATTAGTGAAAGGCACCACTCAATCTTTGGAGACTTGCTAGTGAGGGTTAGAGCATATTAAATGAAGATTGGTCCAGCTCACAACTTTTACAAGTTGTATCCATGTGTTTTCTCCGCAGTTACTACAAGCTCAATGGCATCATCGCTTTTACCTGCGGAAATATCCGTGGAGCTGGATGAAAGTGAAAAAGTGGAGGGCAAGATTTATGACAAGGAACAGCCAAACAAAAGCACAATAAACCCTCATCTGATCAGCACTACAACTGGTGGGATGGAAAACTCATGTCACAGCTGTTTGTTAGGGTTTGGAATAGTGACTTTATTGGTTGGAATATCAACAACAGGCGTATATTATGTAAACGACCCATCAAATCTTTCCCTCTCCATATTGGGCCACTCTGTCCTTTGTCTGGGCATTGCCTTTATTGTATTCAGCTGTGCATGGAGATACTACAGAAAGAAAAGGAAGGCCAAAGTCATGGAAGATATGGCAGAATTGTTCTATGAGAACAAAGTGAAAAAAATCAGAATATAAGAATACCTATACTGTTAAGAATAACATTTACTGTGGATTCAGTTACATGGCCAAACAGAAGTAAAACACAATGGTGTCCGTCCATCAGGAATTATCATCAGACTGTTACCAAGGACTTCACTCCTCCATTAAAGTAGCCATATACGAGACGATTCTCCCTCGATAGATGGATGACGTCATCCCGCTGCAGCCGGCCCCTCAGCTGATCGGTGGGGACCCTTTGTGTGCCGGCCATTACTTTGAATGGGAACTGCTGTCCCCATTCAAAGTAATTGGATCGGCCAGGAATTTACCAGCATGTCTGATCACCGTGCAATCCATCATACAGTAGATTCGTGGTTGATCTTACCAGGTGGACCCAATATTTGGCTGACCAACCTCTGGGTGATAGGGTGAAAATCGGGCTGTGTATGGCTACCTTGAGCCAATAGTGATGGTCTGGAGCTGGAGGAAGGGTTGTAGGAACATTTTTGCTCTAACACATGTACATTAATTAAGTTAAGTCAAGCCAAAACTTCACCCCTAAAATGTCAACGCGCTGAGCATTTCTGCTAGTGGGATCATCTCTGTTCTCTGCACCCGAGCAGATCCGGAAATAGCCGAGGTCTTCGACTATTTCCGTAATCTGCGCTCGTGTGCCGATGACGTCATCCGCCGGGCGGGAGATTTAAAGGTACAGAAAAAAAAAATTTCTTAGATTTTTTATTTTATTTTTTTACATTTGTTTTTATTTTGATTGGATTGGATAAATGTTTTATAAATGTTTTATCCAATCCAAATCAAAAGAAAAGAAAACAAGTGTAAACTAAAAAAAAAATTTTTCTGTACCTCTAAAGCCGGCCATAGCACTTCAATCTCTGGCCGATTTTGCGAATGATCACCATGCGCATTCGGGGTGATCGCTTGGTGATCAATCGCAAAATGAACGCGCCCACCTGGAGCAACCGTTCGTACTCGCACAAAACTTTGATCAGCCAGAGAACAAACGTTTTTCTCTGGTCGATCGCCAGTACTTTGAATGGAGACAAGGGTCCCCATCCAAAGTATTGGTTGTCAAATCGTAAATGGTGTATTTCGAACGATTGACCATGGCATGATGATGTCATCATGCTGCGGCCGATTGTTCGATAAACTATGTGTCTATGGCTGGTTTAACCTCCCTAGCGTTACGCCCGAAGTAAGTACTGGCGCAGTCTGATCGTGAATCAAACTGCGCCCGTGCCGGAATCAGGCGCAACCGCTGGCTCTCTGTGTGCCTGCAGCATTTCTACAAAGCTGCAGGCACACAGAGCCTTTCCGCCGGTGACCGGTGACGCCGATGGGGGCGGAAAGGCAAAACACTGTATCACTTTTGGTACAGAAATATGCACCTCAGTGAACCGCCAGGGAGGTTAAAGCAGACATGAGCAAACAGGAGACATCAGAGTGAGAAGAGAGACAAACGAAAAGGACAATTACGTATAATGTAAAAACGATTTCTCACCAGTTTCTATTGTACAGCAGATCAAACCAAGATACAATATAGTTAGAGAAGGGATGTCCCATTCCAGTGGATTTTGATTGAAGTAAGTAAAGCTAGCCATACACCTTTAGATCTCTCTGTCAGATATCCTTTAATGCTAGCCATACACATGCCAATAAGCGGCCGATTTTTAATCTGACCGACAGGCGTGCGCGCCTTTAGTGAACAACCTAAACGTCTCATACATACACGTGCACCTGGTCGACGCCTGGTTGATACTTTGGTCCCCATCCAAAGTAATCCAAAGTAATGACGATCGAACAGGGCCTTACCAACATGTTGGTTCCCTGTTTAATTGTCATTTCTTCCTGTGGGATAGATCAAACAAAGGTTTTCGTGTTTGGTTCCTGAATGATTGCCACAAAAGTGCGCGACAATTGATTGTTCGGGTACCTTTATATTTGAGTCATACTATATCAGAGTAATTGTGGGCTGGCTGTAAGCTACGCCAAGGTTCATATATGGTGGGATCTGTGAGGAAGCACTGAACTCTAGTGGTGAAGGCTGTTTAGAATCTTTACCTGATGTCATCAGCAAATCACTATGTAGTTTAATAGGACCTTTAGGTATTTTATATCTGGTGAGAGCTACCCTGGAATATTGCCACATACACATGCATGAACAGCCAGCAAATTTGAGCTTTTACAATGATTATTGGCCTCACATGTGGCTGGCTGCTTAAGCATGAGGGACCAATAGATGTGGGTAGGCAAGAGAATGCTGCATAGGCCCCCCATACACCTTTAGATCAATCCATACAATTTCCTTTTGATCTACAACAACTGTGTAGTATAGTGGCCTCCCTGATAGAATACATAGTGATTGGAAGGATGTTCTCACATTGCATGGCTGTGGTAGAACAAAAATGGATTGTGTAGAAATGATATGGTAAAATTGTAAGTTGTATGAAGGGTATGGGGTAGTATGTATTATTTATTAGAGTCGTAGTTGCAGTATTTCTCAAAGTTTATATCTGAAAGGTAAACTTATGTTATCATTATTCTCGCAGTGGAAAAATCATTGCAGGTGAACTATAAAACATAAAGTATATATATTATATTTTTTTAAGATTTTGTTTTTTCAATTTTCTTTGTGTTTCCTTCTAAAGGGTGCTTTTTTGGCTTGAGTCGTATCATTGAAATATGTTTGCTAATAGATTCTGTTCTATGTATTTTTATGAGTTAGCTTCAATGAGAAATATTTCAAAAGTGTATAATAAAATGTTACAGTTCCCTGCATGGCTTTCCAGTGTGCAGCTTCTTTATAACATTTTTCATGAATTTATCATCTATGCATTTAAAAAGATGGCTTGGAAGAATGATGTGTAAGCAAAATGAATAAACAGTGGAAGAAAAACTACTTTTGGTGGGAACAGATGCTGATAAAACACAGAGAAAATGTATTCGCTGTACTGTAAGGTTTAAAAGATCTGATAAGATTTTCTTATGGTGTTTCAGAAGGCCAAGCATCTTCTATATGCTATATTTATATAAAAAATACAGTTCTTTTCTCAATTTAGATTAGTTTATTTTGAAGCAAACTTTGCTTTGCATGTTTTGCATAACTTAATATCATTGTAGAGTATTGTCATCTTATCCTTGCGGACAAAGTTGCAGAATACATGGCTGAGCCCAAGGAGAACGGTCTTGATTCTCATGCCATTCTCCGGGCTTAATGGTACCAGCCATTGTCCTGCCTTTTCTAGGTCTGTGTCCCATCTGTAGGTCACTGCTTCTTTCTCTGTTAAAACTGCCCTTGTCTCACTATTTCACCCTATAAGATGCACCCCATATAAAGTATATATACCATGGGGGGGGGGTCTTAGTTCTAGCATAGGGTCCAGGGCTGAAAGTTTAGCATGTGTCTATACATTGTTAGTACCCATTCTCTGAACCGATTGACTAGACACATGAATAGACACATTTTCCAATCCAGCATTAACAACTTACTATAAGCGCCTATTTACTTATGGGAGGAGGGATGAGTCTGTGCCACATAATTTTTTATTGCAATGTAGAATTTAAATACACAATGCTATCTAAAAAGCCTTAATTTAATCTGCTGAAGGGACGCACATAACAATTTTAATTTATACTGACTTGTATAAGCATTTTATAATGACAGCATGCATAGCTAAAATACATTACTTTTAAATTTTTATATAACAAAACTTGTTTTAATTTATTCTTCAAGCATTAGGGAACACTGTACTATGGTAATGCACATTTTGTGTCATATATATCATCAAAGCCTTTGATGATATCTATGGGGCACATAAGCTATGATTCAAGTAGAGGACTGAAGGGGGCCGCTGAACAACACCCAAAGGGCAGCAGGTTGGGCACCTGGGCTCTAGGCAATGACCTTATGGCTTGGCTGGAAGGAATGGTGCAAGTTCCAGCCTACTGGGATGCAGAGTATTTGCTCCCAGAATGCTTGGGACTTGTGCCTGTGCATAAGACGCGCAGGCATTTTGCTATTGATAATAATGGGAAAAAATACAGTTAGTCTCCACCTCATTTGTATCAGTGCCCTTAATAGTTTCAATTTGTTCAGCTAGGGTGGTAATATTTTGGAATGTCTTGACCTTACTTCTGTCTCATCCTCTGGCTTATCCTTTCAGGTGTTTGCTCTCCTGGATATGACCATTGCTGAGTACCTGAACTTGCTATTTTTTGGTTTACTGGGACTTCACCAATCTGTCTAACCTCAAAGCTAACATCCAGGGGGTAACCAAGTAAGGCAGCCCGCATTTTGACTCCTGTTCCTGCAGGAGATATAGGTGAAAACCATGATGGCTCTTTTAGTATTAGAGTTATAAAGAAACTGGCGACCTTCTAGTAGCCCCTACAATGTTTATGCTGGTTTAAAAATAATAGGAACTGCCTGGAGGCAAGATGCAAGACACACCGTATTTTATTGTAGACACTATGACACTATAAAAAAAGCTATTGTTAATACTTATACTGTAATGTACAGTGGATATAAAAAGTCTAAAATGTAAAATGTCAGGTTCCTGTGCTGTATAAAAATGAGACAAAAATAAATAATTTTCCACCTTTAATGTGACCTATACCACCTTAATTGAAAAACAAACTGAAATCTTTTAGGTGGAGGGAAGAAAAAATATAAAAATAAAATAATGTGGTTGCATAAGTGTGCACACCCTTAAACTAATACTTTGTTGAAACACCTTTTGATTTTATTACAGCACTCAGTCTTTTTGGGTATATCAGCATGGCACATTTTGACTTGACTTTTGATTTGCCCACTCTTCTTTGCAGAAACACTCCAAGTCAGATTGCGAGGGCATCTCCTGTACACAACCCTCTTGAGATCACCCCAAAGATTTTCAATCGGATTCAGGTCTGGGCTTTGGGCAAAAGAACACCATACCCACAGTGAAGCATGGTGGTGGCAGCATCATGGTTTGGGGCTGTTTTTCTTTAGCTGCAACTGGGGCCTTAAGCCTGCCATACACACCCCGACGGGTGCAGACAGACCAGCTCCGATATGTACCGGAATGCAAACGTGATGACGCCATCACGTTTGCACCCTGGTGCATTATGGGGCCCCTTCAGACGCCGGTCTTCATTGAAGCTAATGCTATCGGCTTCCATCGGCCAGAGATTATCGGACATGTCCGTTCTCTGGCCGGCCGAGCTGTGGGGCGACAGGGATCATGTGACCATGTGGGCACATGCCGATAAGCGGCCGATTTTTCCGCTGACCGATGGCGCGCGCGCGCACGCCCGTCGGTCAGGTGAAAAATCGGCCGCTTATCAGCATGTGTATGCCAGGCATTCCTTAAGATCAATCAGTCAATATTGGCACAAAAAAAGGTGAACATCAAGAGGAACTTTATCTTTAGCATGACAACGACCCAAAGCATGCATCCACATCAACAAAGGAATGTCTTCACCTGAAGAAGATTAAAGTTTTAGAATGGCCAGAGCTCAGACCTGAATCTGAAAATATGTGGGGTGATCTGAAGAGGTCTGTACACAGGAGATGCTCGTGCATTCTGACAGATTTGGAGTGTCTCTGCAAAGAAGAGTGGGCTCATACCCTAAAAGACGAGTGCTGTAATAAAATCAAAAGGTGCTTCAGCAAAGTATTAGTTTTGGACTCTTATACAACCATATTATTTTATTTTTATATTTTTTCTTCCCTCCGCCTAAAAGATTTGTTTTTCATTTGAGTGGTACAGTTTATAAGTCACATTAAAGGTGGAAAGAGTTCTGAAATTATTATCTTTGTCTCATTTTGTACAGCACAGGACATTTTACCAGGGGTGTTTCGTCTTTTTATATCCACGGTATGTCATGTCAAGGCTAAGCCAGACTATAAAATATTCTAGAAAGAAAAGTCCCGAGATAAACCACTGGTGCTTATTTAAGCAGCAGATTGCAGAATGTCAAGAATATCAAATATTGAGACTAAGATTTATTTACTTATCATATGTCAAGTATTTTGGGTCCATAGGACTCAAAGCTGTGGTTTACCAGCAGCATCTGAGGTATGCACTCAACATATACTTTCAGCCAGATGTTTGTTAACATAGTCTAAGGACGGCTCAGCCTAAATATCTGTTTGGTATGTGAAGCCAGAGTGCCCAGAAGGAACTCATTCAGGCATGGGATGAGCATTCAAACTACATGACGATAGTGTCCTGATTAAAATGCTACATTTTCATAACTGCAAATGATGAAGTGATGTTGTTTTGTCAAACCCCTCCCCAGGCAATAATTGAAAGTGACATATCATTATTGTTCACATATTATGATCAAGCAGTAAGCACCCTATAAAACAAGCTGTAATTCTGTATTTGCATTTATAAGTAATGGGGTAAATATATTTACAACATCCATTGAAATTTCTAGCTAATTTTTCTAAAACGACTTGTTATGAATGTTTACATTACATTAAAAGTAGAAAGAATAGCTGGGGATGGTTGGTTGGGTGGTTGGTTGATTTGGGATAGGTTAGGCAGGAGTAAGAAGCAGGAGGAAGGTAGAATGGGATTCTGCATCTCTTTATCAGGGGTACCCGGGTACATCCTTGATAAGGCGTCTGCCTTACCATTTTTCGATCCAGGACGATAGGTAACCGAAAACCAGAAACGTGAAAAGAATAAAGTCCAACGCGCCTGACGGGAATTTAGACACCGAGCCTTGCGTAAATACTCAAGATTTTTGTGGTCGGTAAATACAATGAACGGGTGTTCTGTTCCCTCGAGTAAATGCCCCCAATCTTCCATGGCCGCTTTTATGGCTAAGAGCTCCCGATCCCCTACATCATAATGACGTTCTGCTTCAGACAATTTCCGGGAGAAGTAAGATACTGGGTGAAGGAGATTCTTGGGTCCTACTCTTTGGGAAAGTACTGCCCCGATGGCTTCTTCCGAAGCATCAACTTCTAAGATGAATGGTAAGGAAGGGTCAGGGTGTTTTAGGATAGGAGCCGTGGTAAACAGTTGTTTCAGCTTATCGAAAGCGATCTGGGCAGATGAGGACCAGTTGAAGCGGTGTTTAGTGCTGGTTAGCGAGGTAAGTGGGAGGAATATTTTTGAGAAACCTTTGATAAATCGTCTGTAGAAATTGGCGAAACCGAGGAACCTCTGCACTGCCTTACGGGAAGTTGGTAGCGGCCAGTCTTTGACCGAAGTAACTTTTAGAGGGTCCATGGAAACCCCTTCCGGACTCAGTATAAGCCCCAGAAAACTTGTCATTGTCTTCTCCCACTCACACTTGGATGGTTTGGCAAACAAGGAATGCTGGCGGAGACGTTCCAACACTGTCCTCACGTGGGTCCGGTGAGATTGTAGGTCTGGCGAGAATATTAAGATGTCGTCCAAATAGACTATAACAAACTGATCAAGAATATCTCTGAACACGTCATTGATAAAAGCCTGAAACACAGCGGGGGCGTTACAAAGTCCGAATGGCATGACCAAGTACTCAAAATGGCCTAGGTTGGTTCTGAAGGCTGTCTTCCACTCATCTCCGGGTTTAATACAGGTTAGGTTATAGGCTCCACGTAGATCAGGTTTAGTGAACACCTTAGCACGGGACAATCTTTGCATTAGGTCAGGCATTAGGGGTAGAGGATACCTGTTTTTGATCAAGTTTAGTTTTCTGTAGTCCACAATGGGCCGTATAGTCTTGTCCTTGTTGATGACAAAAAATAGGCCGGC
>CM070038.1:66628178-66646801 GCA_036250615.1 Ptychadena robeensis
TTTTTAAGCCAATATCGGCCGATCGTGATCGGCGGCCGATCAATCGGAGCATCACTACTTTTTACCAAAATCACTGAGAAAGTAGCATGAGTTGTGTATTTAAATTAACATTCTGCATTGCAATAAATACTTGTCACAATCATATGTAAATAGCTGCTCATGGATAAGTTGTTTAGTGCCAGAGAGTAAAATTTCTCTTCATAAGTTTATCAGTATCGGGTACGGCTAGTGTTTAGACGCATGCTAAAGTTTCAGCTCTGCAGCCAAGGCCTTCCTCCTGGCACTGGCCTTTTGGCTGGAGGAATACAGTGGATACCTCAGGGACTATTCCTGCCTACTTTGCTGGAACATTCTGTATATTCAATTGGTATTAGAATGGCTGTCTGTTTTTTTTGCCCTAATTTTGAGGTGCGTCTTTTAAAAAATATACAGTATTTTTCTGACTATAAATATGGTTGGCCGCACCACTTTGTTCAAGTTATTTAATCCAAATGCATAGTAAAGGTTTTGGGTCCGCACTTGCCGTGTTCCTTAATGTGTGTATCAGACTCCCTCTCTCGCCCGTGCTCCAATCTGATGAGTCCGCTGGGTTATCCAGGTGCAGGAGCTCTCCACATTGACCCCATCTCTCGGGTCTCCACCAGACGTATATCCCAAAGCACTGAATTTCTGCACACCGGATAAAATCCTCAATGTAGCTTTGTTACATACATAATGATGCATCCTATTCTGGAATTATTTGACTGTACTATCACTCTGTCACCTCCAAATCTGGGACTTTTGCATCAAGATCTCTATGAATAAATCCCGGATTGGGGGATGAAACTCATCAAAGAGTTGGTGACCCCCTGAGGGTGATAGGATGCATCATTGTGTATGTATTTGACTGTACTATTTTGGAATGAATAAAGCTACATTGAGGATTTAATCTGGTGTGCTCACTGTGTATTTGAGTCACCCCTGTGTTAAAGCCTGCCCAGGCTACATCATTAGCCTGGGTCTACACGGATCAGCTTATCCATGGCACCCACCCGCAGTTTGCCGTTTTGGTCAGTAAAAGTTGTTGTATTGGCGTCCTTATAATTTTAATGAACAAACCGTGTGTTTATCATTGGGCGCTCTGCATAGGGCAGATGGACCCAGAATGCCTGTTGTGGAATGCTTTGCAATTGTCGATGACACAGCAGTATAGTCATTTGCCATAGGGGATAGCCTATTGCTAAAACTGGAAGTATCAATAAAGTACTTGTACTCTCATACAGTGGGATCTCTGGCTGAAATTTGCATAGCTCAAGAATAGGAAGGGAGTAAATTGGCATGTAAAATGTATTTGGACTGATGTAGATATTTTAGCATCTCATAGACCATTTCTAAAAGGGTTTGTGACTAAAGCTGGCCATATACCTTTAGATCTCTGTCAGATATCCTTTAGATCTACCAACAACTATGTAGTATGGGGTCCTCTGCGATTGAACACAGGTAGACTTGATTGTTTAGAAGGTACCTCATATTACATGGTTTTGGTAAAACAAAAGAACATCTAAAGGAAATCTGACAGAAATCTAAAGGTGTATGGGGACTCTTGAAGCTAGCCACACATGGTTCAATTTTGGTTAAATCAATGCTCGATTAGATCGAGGAATTCAATCGTCTAATCGAAAATCGATCTTAATCGCATCAACATACACCCCACATTGAGTTTGCGATTGTGGTGAGATTTCGATTCCAAAATATTACTAAAATCGACGATTTTGGTATTGAAATGTTTAAATTCCAGATTGAAGTGGTCTATGTTATTATATCTAATCTAATCGATCCAGGAAAAACACCACAAACATCGACGATTATAAAACGATTTTGGCACAATCTACGATGATTTTCCAACATGTCCAATCAAAATTCGATCAATTTTTCTGCCCTCATCGAACAATTATCGTCGATCGTACCATGTGGGCATTTCTTGATTTTCGTTCAATCGATGAAAAAATTCATCTAATCGAGCATCGATTGAACCAAAATCGAACCGTGTGTGGCTAGCTTTAGCCTCCCATTCACCTTTTAGATCAATCCATACAATTTCCTTTAGATCTACCAGCAACTATGTAGTATAGTGGCCTCCCTGATAACATCCTTGGCCACACGAGGTGAATACACTCACCTCCTCCCCCGGTGGAGGGAATTGCGGTCCGGCGTGTGCTTCCTGACCCCGCTTGGTCACCCTCAGCCGGACCCTGGGTTTGCTGCCTCTTTTTGGCATCTCTGAGCGCATGGTGGAGGCCTGACAGATCAATACCCCAACTGTAAGTACGATGTCATATGTATTTATAGATTTACAGAGACTGCTACTGTGTTTTATCTACATACTAACCGAGTGATGTAGATATGTAGACATGCAATATAGATGTTTTTAAACTCTTGATATAACCAAAGATTAGATTAAAGGATACCTTCCTATGTATAAAAGACAAACTATGTATGTATTTAATTGCTGTGCAAGCATTGAAGACATGATTTTTGTACATCCAATATCGACAATTGACAAACATCAATGTATGATTCTAATATAGTTTATATTTACCACAGAGATACCCTCCCTGAGGAAGCCCAAGTGGGCGAAACATGTAGGAGGTCTCGTCTGATCTGTGGAAGTCGATCGTTCGGCATTTTCGAACCAACCACCCATGTGGAATCACTATATTGATTTGTGAATGTAACTCTATCGATGCCTTTTTAATATACTTTTTATATGAACTGAACAGTCCTATTTTTCTAATAAAGACTTTTTATGACTAAGTATGAAAGCTCTTTGACGTTAGTTTTTGCCAATATACCCTTACAGGATCACCTCATCAGAGCCTTCAGATTCCCTCTGATTAGTAATTTTCACATCTATCCTTATTCAGTTTGGCCTATTCCTCTTTGCAGTACCTCTCAAGCTCTATCAGGTGGCATGGGAAGCCATTTTAGGATCTCACTAGAGATGTTCATTCTGATTCAACCATTTAAGGACATTCTTAAGCTAGCCACACATGGTACAATTTATCATTCAATCGAGGTTCGATTCGATTTTGTACTTTGATTTAAAGATCGAACATCGATTGTCATTTAATCGAAGTTCTCCACATGGGGAGCACGATAATTGAACAATTTCGACTGAAATTAAATCGAAGTAATCTAAAATCGTCAATTGGATCAATGCTTTTTTTTAACAGGAACTTTTTTTTCCCCAGGAAGTAATCATATGTTAATAGCGCACATCGAGATGATTGAATCAAAACAAACAAAACACTTTCAGAAATGTAGTTCGATCATTGATCAATCAAACAAAATTTTCCAACTTGTCCGATCACTTTTCAATCGACGATTTTACTAAAATCGTACAATGAACATCGATTGTACTATGTGGGCAGTACATCGATTAACGTTCAATCGATCTTTTTTTTCATCGAAAATCGACGATTGTACGCTAAAATTGTACCATGTGTGGCTAGCTTTAGAGTTTTCCTGAAGCCACTTCTTTGATATCTTGACTGTGTGTTTAGGGTTGTTGTCCTGCTGGAAGATAAGGAGTAGGTTTTCATCCAGGATGTCTCTGTACATTGCTGCAGTCATCTTTTCATTTATCCTGACTAGTCCCCCAGTTCCTGCCACTGAAAAACATCCCCACAGCATGATGCTACCACCACCATGCTTCACTATAGGAATGGTATTGGCCTGGTGAAGAGCAGTGCCTGGTTTCCTTCCAAACGTGATGCCTGACAATTACACCAAAGAGTTCAATCTTGTCTCATCAGACCAGAGTCCTGGTGCCTTTTGGCATACTCCAGGTAGGCTGCCATGTGCCTTTTACTAAGGATTGGCTTCAGTCTGGCCACTCTACCATACCGGCCTGATTGGTGGATTGCTATAGAGGTGGTTGCCCCTCTGGAAAGTTCTCCTTTCTAAGCCTTTCAATCACTGTGTATTCTATCAGGGAGGACCCGGCACTACATAGTTGTTGGTAGATCTTATGGAAATTGTATGGATCGATCTTAAGGTGTATGGGAGGCTTAACAGAGTGGCCATCTGGTTCTTGGTGTAGGCCTCGTGGATTTGAACTTCTTCAACTTACTGTCATTTGACTTTATGCTTGATTTCTGTTCTGACATGAACTGTTAACTTTGGGACCTTATATAGACAGGTGTGTGTCTTTTCAAATCTTGTCCAATCCACTGAATTCACCACAGGTGTACTCCAACTAAGCAACAGAAACATTTCAAGGATGATTAGGGGAAACAGGATGATTCATGGCAAAGGCTGTGAATATTTATGTACGTGTGCTTCCTCCATTATCTTAATTAATGTCACATAGCAAAATGTGGAAATAGTGATGTGTTGCGAATATTTTCTGGATGCGCTGTAGCTGGGCATAGACAGGACGTTTTCCTGTCGACTGCCGAGCCGACCTAATGGGCGTAATGATGTCATCACGCACGGCCGCTAGTGCCGAGAATTGGCCGGGCACCCTTTGTTGGAATCAGATCACTGTGCCCCTTCCCATGTACCCACAGCCAGCCACACCTGAATCAGTTGATGCGGAGTGTCACCAGATTCAGATCGGGATTGGTGGAAGGAGCGAGACCAGAAGAGAAGTCTGGAGGACCGGACACTCCAGGCATGGCACGGCGGGAGTGAGCAGGCAGGAAAGGTGAGTATTTTTCTTAGGGGTCGCTGTCCCTGGATGAGACTGGATGTAAGTAATTTATGTGTATATAAGCCCTGTCAATAAGATATGAGTTTAGTTCTGTAAATAATAAAAGGAAGCGGTTATGTCGAAGGTAGAAGGCTTTTAATGTGATTGATTACAACAAACACATGGCAATGCTGCTTTCAAATCAACCTGGTTGGGTCATATGATAAAGACTTAACATTGTGTCCAGCAGCAGGTAATTTGGAAACATTCTAGACATGTTTAACCTTTTTGTTGTGAGACTTTATTAAATGTTATGGAATTTAATACATTTTTGAGAGTAGTTAAAATAACAGTAGTAAAATGGAGTCGCACAAGGTAAATTCCTCCAATTTTATTTCCCCTTTTGCAAATTTAGCAATGTTGCTTAGTCAAACCAAAATACTATAACAGCAATTAACGCAAATTTTATTTCAAAGTTAAATAATTTTATCCATACAGTGGTACATAGTACTTTAAAAGAGAACTCCAGACAAAACATAAAGCTCAGTAATAAATATAGAGAAATGTATCTGTGGTTTTTTTGTGTGGATGTACTGGTTAGCAGAAAAAATGTAAAGTTCTGTAAAAGTTTTTCTCTGGCAAATAAAAGTACACACTGCTGGAGTGACACAAACACAGCAACTCCTGTCCCCCGTAGGAGACCACTATTCCTTGCTAAGTCTTCAATAAAGCTCCATTTTTTTGAACGCAATAAAAACATTTACTTTACCAATAATAATTTTGTTGCACTTGTCATGTCCCCATGTCTGTTCTTTTTCCTATCTGGCACCTGGTTGACCACTGCTCTCCAATATAGATGATGAATTAGATGCAAATCATTCACCATGATCATGCAGGCTGAAACTTTTTTGATTGAGATTTTGATTGGCACAGCTCCAGTCTCCATGCCAATGTTAACTTTTGAGCATCTCATTGTCAATCTCTATTCTCCAGCAGTCTAATAATCTCTATGCAGTGCTCCAATCAGTGCGATAAAATAGGCATTATTATTATTATTAGTGCACGCTCCACTGTCTGTAAGAACTCAGGAATAAAGATGGTCAATGAGATATCCAAATATATACATTAGCACATTGTGTATGTCATATAGAGTGAATGTAAAAAAACAAAATAACATTCACTAGTTGTAGAGCCACTGCTAACCCAGGGACTTAACGTTTTCACTGGCAGCTTACCCTGCAACTTACTATTTATTAATTCACTCTGGAGTCACAGCAGGTAATATACTCACTGGGAGTCTTTTTTTATTTCCCTAATTTCCCCCCTAAAACCATGGGCGTCTTAAGGTCCGTGGGTCTCAACTTGCGCGAAATACAGTATATGCTATGCAGATGAAAACGTAGCCAATCATGCACAGTAGAAGTTAAATCTTATTGACTAAGTTTCAGTTTTCATACAATTTGCATGCATTTCCTCCTTTATGTCAATATTTCAGCATGATATTGACCATCTCTACTGAGGATTAGGGATGGCACCTTCCCTACGAAGAGTTGAGTTCTGTAAGAGGACTCACAGAGAAGCACATTAATTTGCTGGTCAGAATCATTTGATCGTGTCTCATTGTTGCTTCCTGTGTAGGTAAAAACAGGATCAGACTATAGAATTCATCATGTTCTCCATGAGATCTCTTGTAGGAAGATTTTTTCTTGGAGGACTTGCCACTTTACTCAGATTCTCCATCATGTTGCTGGCCCAGAATAGCTTAGTAGTAGTAATTCTTTACTTATATGGCTGCCTAACAGCAGTAAGATACATGGCTTTATCTAAGCTTTAAGCATGAAGATTAACAGTGTGAGCTAGTCAGACTGTACTGCACCATACAGTGACATTAACCTGACATATTTCAGGCACTGTGGGGTAAGAGGATGGAGGGGGAGGAGGGCCAGTGAGATGATGCTCCCATATGATCTGGTGAGCAGGGTGGTAGCAGGTAGGGGGCACAGGATATTTAGATCCTCAGCAGAGGGATTACCTTCTGGCTATACAGTGTATTAAAGACTTGTGACTTCACAAAGTAAAACAGTTTACATTATTTAAATGAAATTTTAATTATATCTTTAAAATTTTGAGTTCTGGCCTTTCACCTTAAGGAATACATCTGGACTTCCACCTTAAGGAAAACATATATAAAGTCCCACCATAAGGAAAACATGTACTGAAATATAAAGGGTGACATTTGCTATTCTCCCAAAAATGTCTTTGGCTTCAGTACTGCTTTATTCAGTGATGTGGAACAAACATGCAGCAAGTAAAGTCAACACTCTGCATATATGTTACATGTAGGTGACTCAGAAATCACTGAAGCTGTGTTAGGGTGCGCATACACCTTTAGATTTCTCTGTCAGATATCCTTAAGTTTTCCTTTTGTTTTACCAAAACCATGTAATATGAGGGACATTTAAACCATCAAGTCTACCTGTGTTCAATAGTAGAGGACCTTATACTACATAGTTGTTGATAGATATAAAGGATAGCTGACAGAGAGATCTAAAGGTGTATGGGCACCTTTAGGATAGATAGACAACTCAAGAAATTAGTACCCATATTCTAATTAAACTGTTTCAATTTCATTTAGTTCTGACTGGAGTTTTCCTTTAATGCCCAAGCTACCAAAAGTCCTTTGGATATGACAATTGTATTTCTTATGTAGCAAAAAGGTTAAGTGTTATATTTCTAGATGATTGTATAGTAGCATGCAATGCTTCTAGGTGCACCCACGATATTGCAGGATATAACTGTACTAATATCTGTGGAATCAGAGTTTTCTTTTTACCTTCTCGTGATTTAAGATACTAAAGCAAAGTTTATTTGAATACTTTGAAGTTAAACAATGATGTCGAGGGAAGCACAACAACTCCTAGAGTAACTTTGATATAGTTGCATGCAAGCATAAAAATAGACCCTTAGTTTAAACATCAGGTAGACAATTTGACAATGAAGGCTTTAACTAGTGACGGATCTGTGTTGTACGGTGCGGTGACAACACAAAGCACCCCACTGTAAAGCAGACGAATGGGAAGAACATTGGAGTTCACTGTCCTTCTTAGATCATTAGGCAAGGGGAATGAAGAAAAAGAAATCCTTAAAATCTACATCTGTGCTCAATCATACATTTTGTTTTAAAGAGAAAAAAAAACCAAATTCCAAAATATTTTATACAAAATCTATTTTTCTAAATTACCACGAGTATGTTTATGTACACAGAGAAATCAATGTATCTCAACATTTCTAACATGTCTTGAAATAATACAAAAAAAGTAAACAGTAAAATTACGGGGACAAGAAAAAGAACACTTTGCACGCTGAGGAATGGACACCCAACAATATCTTCAGGTGCCGATTGACAGCAAAAAAAGGTTTCAGTAGCATTTATTAGCCCTTACAAAGTTAAACAGATGACTGCTTTTATAGTCAGCCTCTGAATAACGTATATATTTATAAAAGAGATAGGAAGAAGTAAAAAGCTCTCACAAGTCTTAGAGTAACAAAGAGGAATGGAAATAGGAAAATGTACATGATACATTGTGGTGCATACAGAGCCATGGCCATCTGTCTTGGATCCTGTTGGATTTAGAATTTCCTAAGCTGGTGCTCATAGGATACACACATAACTAAAAAAGTGCCACCACTGGCCTTGGTAAGATTTCAAGAACTACTATAGATGTAGCTAATGCTATCGCTTGGTCTGCAACAAGTCAGTTTTTCATGATCTTCAAAATAAATGAAGGTTCCTATACATTGAGGGAAAATTTTTGAAAACGGTTGACCTTTTTAATAACCAGTCCTGTACATGTAGGGAATACAGCAGCAGAAAGTTAGAAAGCGTTTTTTAAGGAAAGTTTGGAAATAGTTTGTATGTTCTCAGTTGTCATCCTTACCGGAAATATAAGCGGTAGTGGCAATCAAGCCAAGTAAAGCCATAGAAATAGACATTGTCCTAACCTCCTCCTTCACAGTCCATTTTTTAAACTAATTTGTCTCAAAAATTTACTTTAATTGGTCATTTAGAGCTGATCAGATACATGCTCATTCCTTCTCTCCAATACAAGTCTGTTCTGAGGGGTTTGAATTCACAATTTCACACCCCCTTGTTTCTATCTACCCATTTGAATTAAACCTTAGTAGCAAAAAAAAGCCAAACATTAGAAAAAAGCATAAGATAATCACATTTATTAAAAAGCTATTTTAAATAAACATTTTCTCCACAAATCATACACACGCAGAGATAACTTATAAAGAGATGTCAACGTTTAGTTTGCCCTAATTGCAATATTGAGAGGCCAGTCAGAAGACTACTTATGTCTATTGGAAAGGTTTGCAGCTTGATCACAATACCTGCTCATGGGCAGCTTACTATGGTTTAATGGGCAAACTTAGCAAAGAGAATTATTTAGGTGTTTTGTACAGTAATTGTTGTTTTTCAACGGTGCAATGGTCAATGGATTACAGATTTGTTTTATAGGCCAGATAATAAACTAAAGACCTAAAGACACAAAGACACAGATGATTGCCTTCAGCAAGCTTACAAAATAGAAAAAGCTATTTGACCCTTAATTTTTTGTACATTTTTTAAGTTAATAATTATCATGTAGATTTAGTAACAGATTGTATATAGGTGTATATGTCAAATACAAATGAGGTTCTAGCTTTTTGCAGAGGCATCTACCACCAACTCTTACATTTTCCAAATGAGGAAACTAGTTTACCAAGTAAAAACGAGTCATTTTGCAGAGCATATATGGCACATATTAATCTCTAGTATTATGTTTCCCTCTAATGGCCTATATAATTTACACCACCTATATTTACAGACCTAAATAGTACCCTGATGACACCTGCAAACTTTGATGTTCAGAGTTTTTTTCCAGCTATCCTCCTCATCGTGGACTAGTGAAAAAACTATAAAAAACTCAATGGGACCTATTTATAAAGAAGATGGTTAATCATACATCCCCCCCCCCCCCCCCCCACAAGAACTGTAAGACCAGATGTGTTCTGGAAATATGGTGTGCTGACACAAAAATGCAGATTGTTTCAGGAACATTTTGTTAACTAAATGCCAACCTTAATACCATATTATCTGTAAGTAAATAACATGAAATGATCTCCCAATCTAAAGAGTCAACAGGATCATTTACTTTTAGTTAGCTAAAATGGACTGTGGAGGAAACAAAATAACTGACAGAGCATCATCAATATTAGGAACACATTGCTCCTCTGAAGTTTAGAATTAGATAGTTTAGATATGACTTTTCCTTGCAGGGTGAAAACACCTTGCATTGTTGCCACCATGCTTGTCCGTACACCCTTAGTTTGGCATTGGACTTTCTGATTTATCTGATAAGCAGCCCATTATCCAACTGGAGGAACACAACACACACACCAAGATGACTACTCATTTCACAGTTTCTTAGAATTGTCAGCCTGAAACAATACATTCTATGACTTGCTCAATCCAAAGTAAAAAAAAAAGTTGTAGCAGTCAAGAGATGCATCATACCAGAAGAATTTTTTTTTACATATCATTTAAAATCCCCCAAAACAGTCTTTAGTGGAACCCGATGTTCTAGACTGGGTAGGTTAGTCCGTAAGACATATTTAGCATGCTGTGTTGCTCTTTTGTTTTGTCTAGCCTGTTCTAGCTTAACTCTTTATTTGCTCTTATGTAAGAGAAAACGAAACAACAACATAATTCTGTCCATCCACATGAACATTTGACTATGTCTGACAGAGTATATCATATAATTAGGTACTCCTAGTGTTACACTTCTATAACTTATTTTAAGCTTTAATATAGAAAAGCACATATCTTGTCGTGCTGTATAGTTGTGTGTTTCAAGCATTAAATATCATTTTATTAGATGTATTTTGTATTTTTAATTTTCCTATTAGTTAAACTGGATGAACTTTCAGCCAAACTACTACTACTATTGTGTAGTACCCTTTTCTGCAATATGTCTAATGAATTAAGCTGGCCATAGAGGTCTCAATCTTTCATATGATTTCTGACCAATCTCCATGATCGATCCTTCACAAATCGATGCATGCATAAAGTGTGCATAAAGTCGAGAAACGATCAGGCAGGGATCGGACATGTCTGTAACTTGTAGTCAATCGATCAGGAATCAAGGGAGGTTGTTATAGACATGCGATCGTTTCTATTGATTGGCCCATGCAGGCCGTATCCCACTTCCATATTTTTCAAACACATTTTTTGTGAAGCCGATATTTACTTACATCAACGATCGATCAGTGATTAATCAGCGATAAATCGCATCCTGAAAATGGTGTTGTTTTCAATTGATGTACGACTTATGATCGAAGACTTAATCGCATGTCCCGATCGTATAACAAATCGATCTCTGGGAAATCTAAGCATCTATGGCCAGCTTTATCCATTTATACTCATGGACACTTTTACCACACTAAGCTTAAGGCCTCCATACACGGATAGATTTTTTGTTACATTCCTGAATGATCATTTGGCATGGTGTCCCCATCCAAATTATTGGCCAGGAATCTATTGCACAAAGTGGTACGCATCGGTGATCGCATGGCTATCTTAAGTGTTATTAAGCTCTTATTAATCTTTCAGTTGGTATTTGTCCTTGATTAAGGTAGTCTAAGGGCCCCATTACCAATCCTTTATGTCTGATGCACCACAAAAAAAATATTATTAGACTGACACCAAACAAGTATTTTACAGCACTTCGAAGTTGTAACAAGTATAATTTATTTAAGAACCAATGGGGTGTAGGAAAACCTATGCATTCCAAACACACTCTCCTTTCACAGATTTGTAAGCAGAAAAATGGCTTTCAATGTTACAGCAGTCAGTTACTGCTAATATACAGTAAATCTAGAGCGACAATTAGTAAAAACAAATCAAGAAGCAAATACACGTTAGCTTAATCTGAACAAATTTGATAAAAATACCATTGGATGCTAGTTGGAGACAATTATTGACATGAAGTTAGCAATATATGTTATTTGAGAACGTTTGAATGGACAGCTTGTTTGTTGACACTACACTTGGCACTTTGGTGTGTGACTGAGTAGTGTCTGCTCTTAAGTTTTCTGTCAGTCAGTACCTATGATTATACATACAAAGTCCAAACTAGGTTCTGTACAGGTAAGTGTTATCGGCAGCAAACTCCAAGAGGAGCACATATATGAAAAGTTGGAGAAGGTTAGTATTGATAGGGAGTTTCTGCTGGACAGCAGGTTACATGATCAGGTGATATGAATGGGTGATGTCAAAAGCAGGTCCTATGATTGTCACATATGTGAGTTTTCTTTCATACATGTAACCGACCTACGTTTAGACAGATATACAAAATCTAACATAAGCTAAATACCATACAAACTTGTTAGTAGTAGCCACAAGTTGTTGTAACATTTAGTAAATTAAAAAAAATATTCTACTCCACTAAAGTCCTAAACACACAAGCTCCATTTCCACCACTGTTCCAATTTGGTTTCTATAAATTGTTACATTGGTTGAAATTGAGCTTATCTGTTTGGCCAGTAAAATGTATAAGACCTGTATATACATCAGTCAATGCTCTTGTAAAAAAGACCAAATAAAAAAAAAAAGATTTGCGTTGACATTCAAATATAATGAGCACTGAGATCAGCTATGGAAAACAGTCACTATTATATGAAAATAGCTTGAATGAGATTGTCTTTGTGAGGAGAACTTGGCTATCGGTTTTGTTTGCAAAAGTGTTCCTGAGTTTAAGTACACTTTGGGTCCAACGCACAATTTATAAAATAGGTACTGTGACAACAATAACCATTGACTGGTGATGAATCAATCTCAGGCACCTAAAAAAATCACCTGCAGTCTTTGATGGATGTAAAATTATTTATAAATGTGTCCTTATGTGCACCACTTGGTAACTTTGAGCAATAACATGGTTAACAGGCTTAATTCACAAAGGCCGTAAGCTGTTCCTGTTCAATGGCCCCCGGGTGGCTGCTCATACAGTTAACATGGAGGCAATTGGCCAATAATTGACAGAAGCCTGACAACCACCAACACAATATTACCAACCACTGTTCACATGCCTGCCAAGGGCCCACACAATGCGCGCAACCGCTGCACACAGGGCAGCATTTTTACAGAGGCTGCCGACTCTCAGTAGCCCAGAAACTGACCATGTGAATTAGCCCTAACTTGTAACTTACCATGTGAGTTTAGGCTAATTATTCCAACCACACAATTATAAACTAACATTTGGATTGATTAGTTCCTCTAAATAACTGTCTACTTTTGCTCATTTATACCCTAGCCCATTAAGATTACATTTGTTACATGGCTTAGTATTTCTTCCAGCTATTTTAGAATAAACAGTTCATGTTATAAAAAGCAGACTTATGAGATTGCTTATAATCAACCTTCCTTGTAGCTTAGGGGGCAATCAAAAAAATACAGTCATTCTTTCTACTTAAAGTCCCCATACCAGCAACCAAAATGTTTAAATTAGATCGACCAGGCAGCAACTTGCTTATTAATATTAGCTCATATTGGCTAAATTGAATAGGTATTTTAGTTAATCTGTTCATGGGAGTAAAGTCATGGATCTTCTGGGGTCTCCTTGGTGGGAGAAAGGGTTCCCTTGGCCTGGATTTGAGAAGCTTAATCCATTGTTTAGCTAATTGTAGAATTTTTTTAATATTCCAGCTTTAAGGATTGGAGAAAAGGAAACCAGGAGACATAGTAGGTAAAATCCTATTGATGATATTTCCTTGATATGAAATATTTCCATCATAAGCCACCTTTACTAATGAACACCATTTTAAATTAGATTCAACCTACTATGTCTTTTGGCGCCCCAAAAAGTGGCATACTTGGCAATGTAAGTCTAAGGTCTAATTTAAGCTAATCAGTAGGCCCTTCTTCAGTTATGGGGCCTTTGGTGGAAGAAGTCTGGAAGCAACATCCTATAGTCAGTACTCAGAGTATCAAATCTAGGCATTCCAAAAGACTGCAAATAATATCTAACTAAAGGCACCTCCTATAATATGAACATCTGTAATTTCTTAAGTACAGTAATCCTTTAAAAGCATCTATTTGTATAACAGGAGACAATTATAAGGATAGAGAAATCAGACATGGCATATACATACAAATACATGATAATGAATTACAGAAATGGTGCCAGTAATGGTCCTAATACACATCCATTGATCATGACATCCTCAGGTTCCTGAGACAAATTTCTAGTACTAAAAACGACTTTCTTCTAACATGACACATTTAATAACACAACTAATTTCACAGGGAAATGATATGGAAATGAAAATCACTGAAATGCTCGGAAAATTCCTCTTTTTAGAAATAGTTTAATTTCTATTTTACACAGTTCTTCATAAATAGGCCCCATCATTTACATATGAAATCTTGTTTTGTACTGCTGTAGGTTATTCACTGCAACCTGTTTTATGAAATGATAGTTGTTCTCTGCATACTAGCTGGTTTCAGATCAATATGATGGTAGAAGTGTCTGCAGTGGGCAGTGAAATGGGAGAGAAAAGGCAAAGCAGACTTGATTGGCACATAGTTCTATTGACAGTCTGCCATATATACAACTCTAACAATGTTAGATATCATGCCCTGTCAGTGGTTAGGGGTGTTTAGGCAACTTCAGAATTCTGGCAGATATCCAATACATTGATATGTATAATAACTGGAAGTTTTGACACTGAAAAAGTAGCAGAACATACAGTATTTTGGTTAACAAAAATGTATTGTGTCAAATAAATGTTAATGCAGAATTACAGTTAGCAAGACATAACCTATTACCCATATACCTATTGTACTGCTTTTGTCCAAATGCAATGTCATTAGTGTAGAACCTCTTCTATTTCACAATACACTTTATGCAATGATCATGCATTGTACATGTTTAGGTCATAATATTGTCTGATAGATTAGTACATGTGAGCTAGAAATAGCATTCTGTTTCTTAAGATAAATGTAACTGTCACCCAAGGGGCACTCCTGCTTTGTTTACAAAGTAATCAAGCCTATCTCCTGTTTTTCTACATCAAGACAAATCTGGCATCAATGTCAGATTAGCACAGTGCTAGAGGAAGTTTCTCACTAACAATGAAAGTACAAGTATTATTTCTTGTTAAATACTTATTTAATTCCACAAGGGATTTATTAACATTATTTATCTCAAGAATCCGCATGACCAAATGCTGAACATTGACAGTTTTCTTTTCAAATAAATGTGCAACTATAAAGTGCTCAGGATCATCTCTTATTCTGGCACAATGCTACTTAGAATCATGTATGTGGTGCTGTATGACGCATGATATGGTGCATGGTACAGCATTAGATGGTGACATGGTGCTGCTGCGCATTGGTGCCACTCCATCTAAATAACAGCCCAATGCACACTCCCTGCAGCTAAAAAAGTTGCTGAGCAGTATGCAAAGCACAGTAATGCACACATTCTATAGTACACACATAGGTTTGAAAAAAGTGGAATTTATTAATAAAGTTAATAAGGTAGCAAATCAATTTCATAAACTGTCCTACTGCTCTTGTTCATCACCTTCTTGTTGTGTGACTGATTTGATGCTTAGACAAGGTATTAGATCATAAACCATACAGTATTATGAGCAGAAATATCTGTGTTTATAAGTCAAAGAAATTTCAGAAATAAGAAAGCCAGTGAGATGACTAGTGATATTACTACATAAGTAACCTATATCAGCGCTCAGCAATCCAAAGCTTCGGAGTCACAAGCGGCTCTTCAGCCTCCTTGCCGTGGCTCCCTTCGCATGCCTAGCTAGAAGGAAGAGAGCTCAGCCAAGATTGGCTGCAGCTCCTTGCTATCCTCTCTTTCTGCCCCCCTCCGACTGATTACTCTTTTGCTAAAAAAAAGGTTGTCCCCTGATCTAAATGAATAAGAAGACAAGAGACATATTTTGAGCATAACTATTGAGTCTTAAGTAGGTCTTTACTGAAATGAATAAGCTAGAGGGCAAGGACTGAAAGCAAACACTGCTTGATAGGGCCATCATGATTGCATGAAATTATCTTTTATTTTTTGCAGGTGAACTCTGTTTTTATCTAATAGATTTGTTGTGAAGACATCTCTAGATCAGCAATGATATTAGAGTTTGACATGGGTGTGAGACAGCACTTGTGATTAGATGTACAGTATACAAGGAGGCATTTACAAATCCTCAGTTCAAGCATCGCTTATATGTATAAATAAATCAGAAAAACCTGCTACAATTATATCACATCAGCTGAAAGCACTGGATAGTGCAAATGACAATGCCACAGTGTTGATTAAAGATCTTCGGCCAGTTGTATATTCATGACATAATCCTGGGAAGATTTGCATTACATCTCAAGCAGTAGAGGTCAATAAGCTTGATGGAAGGTTTGAAAGAATAACACAATTATTTGTTTATAGATTCATGTTCCACAATGGAATCTCCCTCTATTGGTTGTGAATCAGTCTTTACAGCTCTTCCAATCCACCATAAGATAACAGAAGTGTATCTGTGGTATGATCATCGGTGAATTCAGTAACTTAGCAATGTAACCTTAGCAGCAAAACTTCTGAATGCAGGATGGACAGTCAATCAAATGTCAGGAAAAACTACATTTTCAGTACAATTAACTAAGCCCACTAATTACAAAACCTGCAATTTGGATTTTCGGGAAATGAGAGATTTTAGCTTATTGACATCTAAGTTTGGTAATGTGGCACAAAGAAAGAAAAAGTACTTTCCACGCACGGCAGATCGGTAAGTTTTGCCTGGCAGAGAAAATAAAACCTGGAGGCGATCGATTAAACCAAAAGACTGCCTGAGGGGAGATATTATTGAAACAGTTAAGGCCATTCCTGTTTGAGAGCTCTCCATGGAAGTGTATAGAGTAGGAGAAGGGGAAATTTACAGGTCGTGAACCATCAGTGATGGTCTGAAGATAAAAGTCCAAATAGCAGTCTGAAACATTGTGATGTCATCGAGTTAAAAAATATAATAATAATCATAATAATAATAATAAAATAAAGATTTCTTTATGGCACGATCCTTATTTTCTATTCAAATAATACAACCAAATCATGTGAAGCATTGATAGAGCAACATCAGGAACCAGATGGCTTTCTTTTGATGCAAAAATTGTTTTTTTTTAAATTGGTTACGATGATGCAGACAATAAGCACTGCAAACAGTAGAGGAGAGAACTGTTCAAGACGATTAAACCAATCTTTTCTAGACAAGTCCTTATCTGTTGTGATGGCAAGAGCAAGAAAACTGAATGCAGTTAATTGTAGCCACTTAGAATGTAAGGAAACCTAATTACATTAATATTGTTGTGAATCCCTGGCATAGTTTGTGCTGTACCGAACCACCTGTATTGGCTACTAGATTGGATTGCACTTGACCAAGTTTCTTTGCTAGTAAAAAGTGTGAAGTTATAATTTGGGGAAATTCAAGACCATAAAGTCTAGTCCTCGCAGTGACATCACTGTGTTCATCCTATACATAAATGTCATTGTAAAAAAAAAAAATGTGCAACTTCTTATCTTTAATCAGTTGGTGTCATATATTGACCTTACCCTGAATGAATTCTGATTGCTAGTTGTTCTTGGGGATGTAATCTTTCACTGGCATAAACGCCATCAGAAATCAAAACTTCCGTTACCATGGCAAAACACACTTTCCCATTGGGTTAACCAATCTGTACCTGCCAGCTACATAAGGTGCTGTATGCTCCACATCCCTCGGAGAGTCACAGCTTTCTGTCCGCTTGTAAGCGCCATCATCATTGACATCATTTGGTGCCATTGACTTCATCAACTTGGCAGTGGAGGCAGCTGCATACATTAACAGTAAAACTAAGGTGAAGAAACAAAATAGAAATATTTCTTATTCGTTACCCCAGAAAACTGGAGTGATCCTTTTCTTTGTTTTACTTCTGTATGAGCTGATAAGTTCAAACTAGCAATGCGAAAACAGTAAGGAAGCCACAGAATGAAAACCAACTGCCTTTTTTTCTGATTAAGGGGAAAAAATAAACAGTAAAAATATGCAGCTTAAACAGTGACCTCATTCTTGCTTCCAGTACGCAGGTGTTGGCTGGGAAGATGGCCAGGAATGAACTGAAGTTGCTCAATGGTATTCTGACGCTTAGCAGCAAAGGCTTGCCGTCGATTGGCTGTGTGGTTGGCCATATCCCATGTGGTCTTGGGGGAATTGGAAGAAGAAGGGTGCGAATTCATTTTGATCATGTGATGGCGGTCTAGCATAGGGGTGCTAGCACAGACATTGGTGTGAGACAGGGCCTTCTGGTGTCCAAGACGCATTTCCTGAAATGGCGGTGGGCCACGGTGGTGTATCCTTTCAGGAGACAGCAGGTGCTCCTGTGAGTGCAAGATCTCGCGAGAAAGAAGACGTTCTTGAGAAATGAGGCGGTCTCTTGGTATAGTATAATCATAATGAACTGGGTAATGATTGTCCGAAAGGATGTGCTCCTGGGACATGACTCGTCTTGGTGTTTGAGATTTTTCTAGGTATCCATCTCGTTCATAGTTCATCTTCATGACATGCACAGGAAGGGTACCACGTGTTAATTCTGCTAGATGTTTCTTTAGATAAAAGTCATCCATATCCTTCTCAGCTTTTTAAAACAGTAAAAACATTTGAAAAAATTAGTAAAAGGAATAAATTCTATGCTGAAACAATTTTTATACTCAAAGTCCATCACACTTATTAGTGTTCTAGTTTTATATCATTTATGTTAAGGGTCTTTTAAAGGTACAGCATATAAAAACAAGTAAAAACATGAAAATGGTATATACAAAAAGATACCCTAAACCTGTGTATGTATATACCCAGGGACAAACTAGTGATC
>CM070038.1:66654183-66664905 GCA_036250615.1 Ptychadena robeensis
CTATCTATCTATCTATCTATCTATCTATCTATCTATCTATCTATCTATCTATCTCAGAATAAAGCCCCCCATACACCTTACAATCTTACAATACAATTTCTGTACAATCCACTTTTCTTGTAATATGAGGACCATGTAATATGAGGACCTCTCGAAACCTCCCAATCACTATGTATTATATCAGGGAGGACACTATACTACATAGTTGTTGGTAGATCTAATGGAAATTGTATGGAGTGATCTATAGGTGTATGGGGGGCTTAAGATAAGCTGATATCACTGCTGTGCTGCTAACCTTCCACCTTGATGGAGGTCTCTGACATGATGAACTAAAGCCCTGGCTGTTCCTGGGCACCATCATACAGAGACTGAGAAGTGCAGAGCAAGGTATAAGCCAACAATGAGAAAAATGTATTAATAAAAATATTATTCAGGGAGGCCACACCAGAAAACAAAAGTTTATGGGGTTTAAAGTTAAGGAAATAGGAAAATATTTCACGGGTGTTTTATTTACCCTTAAAAGAAAGGCAGATCCCAGAGGCAAATGTTATACCAATGAAATTATTAATATTAAAATAAAAAATACACAATTCAGATAGTAATATAATATAATAGAAATTGCTTAATGTAATGAATTTTAAAAATTTGTAAATGCAATAGGTTAAACAACGTTGGTGAGTAATTCCTCTTTGTGACCACAAGGTGTCAGTAAATGCACATAAAGCATCCAGACTTTACTAGGGTAGAAAGAACCAGGGAGGACTCCATCGTTCCTGTACCCCTAGGCCAACTTCAGTGTTCTGCCCCCTTCAGCCCATTCAGCTGCAAATGTTCAGCATCACATAATCACAAGATCAGATAGTATCTGAGAGTCAGTTTGCACACCTTGATCCCATAGCTTGAAAAATAGGCAACCTGTACCCCTAGCAGTTTGTAGATGCCGATACCTTGCATTTTAGAACTGTAATAAATAATTATGTACGAAAAATACTTAAACTGGAGAGCATCTGGATTGCGGTAGTGGGAGCCTAAGACCTTTTAGGATATACTGTGAGCCAATGAGAGCACCATGATGACTATTGAGGTCTTCCATTTAGTAATGCAGAGCTGCTTCAATAAATATCCCCACCCACCCCCATTATAATTTATCTATGTCTATGCTCTAACTGGAAAAAACATATGTGTCATAGAGTTTGGGGCTTAAGAAATGCCAGAGAAGGAGATTATTTACATTCAAAGTAAGCAGCAAATTTCTGAATTTTGATCACGTCTCCTTTAATGTAGGTGTCTTGTACTAACACGTATCTCACACAGTTCTCACATAACTCTACACACTTCACATCAGACTGGTGCGTGAAAAACAATGTTAACAAAGAAAACTGTGAAATGTGCTGCTTAGCAATGTAATAAAACATTGTGATTTAATGGAAAGAGCTAAATGTTTTCTTAAAGCAAACCTATACTCACATAGGGTACCTGGGCTCATATGTCTAAGAAGTCAAGGTATACCACTATAGCTGTGTCTCTCAACATGGCAAAGCTTGTTATGACCTTATTTGCAAAAAAAAAAAAAAGCACCATGAAGATAACTAGGGTTTATAGGGGAGTATGACATCAACCCCAACCAATCCCAGGACTAATGTCAATGAAAAATGTAGCTAATGGCTACATCTACAGTGCCACACACAACATGGCACCTATATAGTGGCCATGTTAGATTTTCTAAATGAATAGTGTTACAAACAATGCATTTCCTTTGCCATTCCTAGAGACCTTACTGTCCATAATTGGGCATGATTCTGCAAAGAAGGCTTTAATACATCTTTTGGGAAAATGAAACTATGCACCTGTATTTGTGCAGGGCTGCCATAAGATACTCATGTACTGAGACCAGATACCCATGGGATCCAGAGCTGTGGCATAGGAATAAGGGTTGCAGAGGTTGCAAGTGGAACCTGGCCATTTGTCTAAGAGAACCCTCCTTATGGCATGAGCAAAGGACTTGTGCATTTCAATGTTTTAATTTTCATTTGGTGTACCTCTACTTCTTCAGGACCCAGAATGCATTAAACTAGTCAATTAAAAGAGTCAATACCATGAGAACATTATATTGATGTGGATTTTAGAGGGCAATTGAAATGTCACTTCAACCTCACATCAAAAAAGGACCTCACTATGTTTATGGCCACTTATTATGTTTCTCTTGCATCTCTTAGTCAACCATAACTTCAGATTCAAAACCACTAGAAATACAAGATTCTACCTTTCCCTAAAGGACATTAGCCAGTGTATATCTGAACAGACATTTAAATATATTTTTATGTGGATATCCTCCCTCTAAGGGGAAACGCTTTATTGGGACCCAGCATGGATATGATAGTAGAACTGAAAGAATCCAGGTACCTAAGCACCCTAATATGTAAATCTTATTAATACGTCCTCCATTAATCTAACACTATGGCCGGCTGTTCCCTGTTGTCATTTTCAAGAATGAGCTAGTCGGGTATTCGGCATCTATATGTTCCCACCTTCACACATGAATGACCTTAGGACCTACCTGCCAGATCATTACCACTCACTTTCCTAAGGCTACCATGATGTCATCCCACCCTGGGACAGATATTGAGAACAAATGTTGGCGCAGATGTGTATTCCCATTGCCTCAACCTCCCGGCCTCCTGGGACTGATAGAACTTTTGAACGGTTGTAAATGGGAATGGGCCAACAATGGTTCTCAATTGGACCATGGATGAACATTTGATTGATGAGGGACATTTCAGTCCCCTTTTTTTCTACCTCCTCACATGATTAGGAATGGGAAGGTGTTATAAGACTATGTAAAATTTTTATTTTTCATTCTGTACTATAGGGAGGCAAATGTTTGCACAGACACTTTCGGCCTTTTTTCATATAATCGTCAAATTCTCAAACTGAGGTTCTTCTAAGGAGACCCGTATATCAGGAGAAATGCGGCGAGAACAAATTGAGAAGTCTATGCACCAATAACTTACAGGCCAGTACTGCTAGACAATCATATATTGACTGTGACTCATGATTCCAATTGCGATTTTATATATACATTTTATTCATTCATAATTGTGTTTGGATGAGGATGTTTGCCGCTAAAGTCCCCTGAGGCTGGCCACCTCATTTTTGGTCTGGTTTAGCCAAAAAACGTTTTATTTCAATATACAAGATTCTACCATTCTCATTACATGACATACATAACAGTGTTAAATTGCTGTTCCCTTATAGTAACACACAACCATTAATGTGTAAATCATTGGCAACATAAGTAAGTGTACCCCTAAGTAAAATATATTTTTTAGGACTAGACTTCACTACTACAAATTCCCAAACATGGAAATTTTGATGTGCCATCAGTGCATACATTAGCATTCAATAGATGCCTTTCCACAGATGTATTTGGACAATGTTACATTGCTCAAAAATCAGCATAGAGCACCATATTGACATTGGCCCAATGCAACGCAAGAATGGGCGCATTAACCTGTACATAGTGAATGCATTGTGCAAGTCAAATACACTGCGCCTTACCCACTATCCCTCTTATTTGAAAAAATATTTCCTTGAGAGGACCCCTGCGTTAACACTACCATCTCTATCGCATAGCTACCATCTCCATCGCATGTGTGGAGACAAAGCCTTAAGTGATCATAATTACTTTGCAATCCTTCATAGTCTTTGTGATTGTAAAATTTTGTACTGTACAAGTTTCCTTCTTTCTCATCTCAGTTAGATGAATTGATGATCTTGTGATGTTTTTTAGTTCCTGTTCCATCCCTAGGAAGGAAACCTTCGTGTTGAATAATTATTCCTGGTTGGGTTGCGGAGGAGGGACAGGAGACGTGGTGTGAGGTGGCACAGAAATTCTTGGCATCCGTTTATCTCTGAGGAAACAATAATTATAGGACACCGTTTTCTAATCTGCTGATCGTGTTCTTTCCTAAGGCTGTTTAAGGTAACCTTTTAGAAATGAGATGTGTATAGGTTCCATCTCTAAGTCCATATTTCTATGCTACAAAGCTGACCAAAATGGATGTTTTTGTATTTCTATCAGTAAATAATATTTATTTTGTACATGTATTTCCTTTGTTCATTTTTCTTTTTTTCTCATTGAAAATGTTGAATGTAAAAAATTGTATGATGAGTGCTGTTGTATGTGCATATATGTATGAAAAAAATCTTTAAGTGTCTAATAATTTTCCATTGTCCAGTATTTTAATGCAGTAACACTTATTTTAATAAGTAAAAACCAATAGAAATGCGCAACATGTCATAGCCTATCCAACAGATATGTCATTTAAGTCAGCACATACTTGGCTTGTTTTTAAAATGTAAATGATCTATTCTCTAATGAATACGACCCTTCAGAAATAAAGATGATAAATGAGTCTTTTAGTGTGGTTTACAGGCTCCTCCATTTGGAGCTCTTCACATTTTCTGCACACACTGTTAGAATTGCAGCTGTAACTGAAGCAGTCAGGATAGGATTAGAATCAGGATCATTAGGAGATTAGGAAGATGAGATTCGAGGAGGTCTGAGCTGTACATCACACCGCAGCTATATATTGATTTATGTGTCTCAATTCATTTGTTTCTGTCAGAGGTCAAGAGGAGCAAATTATCGGGATTTGTATTGTTTTTGAGAACCTCCCCATTGGGTTTAAGTATTTTAAAATTTCTTTGTCTTCAATAGCAGTGCAAATGAAGGTTTTAAAAGGAGAGCTTGCAAAATTACAATACATCTTCAAAATGTTTAAAGGAAGTTTATATACTGAATACACACACTTAAATTCGATTGTATCTAAGTTTTTTAGTAAGGCTTGGCCTGATTGAAAAGATGGCTATGCTTTGCAAATGGTACTCCATTTTGCCAACAAGAATTGGAGAAAAGATGTTGAGTCCCTTTAGGTCAGTGGCTCTCAAACTGAGGTCATGGCCCTCTAGGGCAGTGGTTCCCAACCTTTTTTCCTTAAGGCCCACCTTGTCTGTGTCCTAGACAAGCCAGGCCCTCCAACCGCAATTCCTACGCGCATACACTTTTGTGTATAGAATTGTGACATCACAACGCTCCCGTCCTGGGGTAATGTCCCCTCATTCCTAACTTGCATGCCCACAACTCTTCTTTATGCCTCCAGCAATTGTGATGTTTAGGGGCTTTGTAATAAACTCACAGTGAAAATTTTTTAAATAAATTCCCCCATCTAGTTAAAATATGTAAAACGGTCATAAGATGGCGCTTGTTTACATTTCACCAGCTCAACTTTCAGCAAGCCAAGAGAGAGATCTTGCGCATTGCGCTACTGCCTGGCTTCCCTGATATCGGGAGCCAGCTGTCAGCCCCTCCTATACTTTGAATATGGAACCGCGGGTCCCCATTCAAAGTATAGGATATTGAACAACGACGGCCGAGCGAGATCCATTGATCTTGCTCGAAGAACAGCATACACAGGTTGATTTTTCCCCAGATTTCTGCACAGCTCAGTGCCGTGAACGTGCAGAAATCTGGGAAAAATTTGACCAGTGTATTTCCAGCTTTAGAGATAGAACACGGGGAGCACAAAGCCTCTCTCTTTTGAACATTCCTCTGACAGCACTGATGGTGTGCTCTTCCTGCCATCTCTAGCGTCCCCCAGGTGGGGCATGAGCCCTAGGTTAGGAACCACTGCTCTAGGGGAAGGCAAAGCAGTTTGGGGGGACTTTAAAGGATGACTTGAAATTTTGCCTATTTGCGATTATTGTCACGGGGCTCCACTTCCTAAGGAGGAATCCGATTTACTTCCATCCCATTGAATGTACATTTGATGATGTAGATTGCTTTTTATAAATAGTTGCCAAAAATATTTTGGTAACAGAAGCCTATGTGTTAATTGTAGTTAATGTAAAAGAGTCCACAATCTAAAAAAGAGACCTCCACACAAGAAAGCCTAAAAAAGTTTGAGAGCCACTGCTCTAGGTATAGAAGGTTATGTGAGGCCCTGTGTCCACTGTTGGCAACTTAGGCAACCAACATTGTCAAAAATTTTAAATTTGCACTGAAAACATTCAGAGGGTTTAAATTCAGTTGCCAGCCAAGTGGAATATCTTGGAGGTGATAATAGACAAATACATGCAGCTTGTAGGATCAGTGTTTAAATAAATCTGTCACGTTGCCATAGGCAAATCATGTAAAGGATAAATATGGGTATTATAGCAGCCAATCTAATTCACTAAAATACAGAAGACCACAAAAAGGGGCCTTTGTGCATCTATATAAGAATACAAATGACTGCATAGCTATGTAAACAACATTAAATGTAAATTTACAACTTATACATCTAGTTTCCTATAACAATATCTACTTTTGCTTCCTGTGAGTTGTTGGAAGGTTTCTATGGAGAAAACGCTCCTCTCCAAACAAAGGATCAATAACATGTCCTGCCTATGGCAGTCTCCAGCTCCTCTATGCATTAGCTGTGTGTTACAGGGCAGAAGAGTGGACACCCCCAGACTTACACAGGATGACCTTGTCAGAGTTAGGACCCCCCTGGGAAAAGTTGGAGTTAATCACACTGATTGTAATGGCGATTGTGGTTTCTATGGCTGCAGTGAATTTTAATTGTATTGATAAAACACAAGACAATATTGTCTCCTTCTGATGGATTTGGGGCGATTCTGGGTATTGTAGAGTAAAAATTCAACTGTTTTTATGAGAAGCACTGATTGATATGCTGATTTATTCATTCAGAATATGGATATTGATGCTTTAATTCATGACATTCATCATATAGTATGCATTGCTTTCCAATGATTCTTTAATATATGTTGGCACATTATAAGTGAGGACAAAAAACTGTTAGGTTGCTGCCCTATATTGTCTTATTACCTTATTTAAGCGAACTTGGCCGAATATATACAAAATTTACACTTGTGAGATTATTATAAAATATATTGCTTGTTCTTTTCCCATTAATACTTAAAAGCTAACTGTCCTGTCAGAAACAACTTTCTTGTTACAGGTGTTAGAAAGAACTGAAACCCGAAACATATTGTTTTTACATTTTGGCAATTTGCATTCTGTAGAACCAGTTTAGGCTTCATTGAGTGATATTTTAAAATGTATGTAAGTGCTCCATCAATACTAATATTTTTTCTCTATTTCCTGTTGTTCCAGTCAGTCTCTCCCCCATCTATCTTTGGGCCTGCAAATCAACTGAATTTTTGTCAGGCTGGTCCAGTTTATAAATTCAAAAATTAAAAAAGCTGTATAGTAATTTGTTGTTTATTTTTCACACCCAGTTATTTTTTGCAGCTCACAAAACATCTGAAAATTGCTCTGCAAAGTCCTGGTGGGCGATTGGAGAGGGGTTTCTCATTAAAGCCAATGAGGGTAGTTGAGTAGCCAAACGTCAAATGGAACATTAAGTGGACTGCTTTAAAAGGGGCATCACTATTGTGCATTTTAACCTTTCTCATAGGCTGTAATGATCATAAGCATCTTAAAGGTTCATAAAATCATAAGAAAAACAACAATGTGAATTAGTTCACGCCAGCCAAATGCTGGTTAACTCCCTTCATTGAATTCTCAAAGAACTCAAGCTTCTCGAATTCTCAAGCTGTGTCATCAACACAAGCGCCATAAGCTTCTTGACACAGATCAGGTATATCTTCATCTATGACCACCCTTATCATTGGCCTTATTGTTTGGGAGATTTGACACTTATCCATATGATGTCTTTAAAATAATATCTTGGCATATTATGATTAATTTGATACTTTATATTATTGTTGGTGGTGCCTGGAGTTCAGCTTTAAATATATTGAGTTTGTGTTAAAAATACCTTTACCATGTAAGAGCGACAACACAGCGGCAAGATGCCGTAGTTCCAGCTAAGTGCAGTGTAAATTAGTGTTGCATTCTGGGATGAGGTTCGGTTGCCACAGTAACCTATTAACTGCTAGTGTCTTCAATCTATACTTTTATATAAATAGAGAAAAAGAAATGTAAGAATCGGCAGACATATATGTTCAGGACATAGCTTGGCGGTTGGCTGAGCACAAGACTGCACACTTACATTGTAGCATGGAATGAAATAAACATTTGTAATGCGTTCCTCATCCCTATATTTGTTGTGCCATTACATAAGCTCCGTCTCAGCTTTGTTCTACATAAAATCACTAACGGAGAGACAGAGCACAACAGCGTGGTAATAGTGTGCTATAGCTTAAAAATCATCTGAACATCTCTGGCTGTCTATCAGCTTAGACATTCATACCGGCATTTTATTTCCATAATAAGATTTTTATGGATTTACTTAAACTTTTTTTACTTTTAAGATCTTGCCTTACAAATGCTTCTAAAAAATCTACATTAACTCCACATATATGCAAAGCTTTTGCATTGGGTTGCTCCCCAGTGGTACCATTTTTTTTCTATTCTTTTAATTGAAAGTGGTATGGGAAATACAAAGCAATTTTCACATAATTGTATCGAGGTTTAGGGTTACCACAGCTGGTAATGAAAATCTACCCCGAAATACATTCGAGATTACCACCAGATTTATAATAATAATAGATATGTGAAGGTTCTCATGCATCCAGGTCATGGTAAATTTGCAGTAATAAGTCAACTGGGCTTGCTGTGATATTGCACTATGCATTTAACCATATTTTTTCAGTTCAGATGACGAAACAAACTGACTCGTGAACTGTTTTACCATTGGAGTGGATTTCTCAAATACTTGCTAATATTGGGGTTAGAGAAAAGAAGTATTATTTGCCTAAGTCTATTAATTTCCCCTTTCTACACTCTGCACAGCCAAAGTCTTTGCATTGTAGAGAGAACCTGTCATCAACCATATACCACACCTTAGAATCCCGGAAACCAATGACTGAGAACTATAGCAGTCTAGAAGAGTTGTAGCAGGACTATTGGGCTTGGTAAAACTTGTTTTGCAGGCCTTCTAGTGCTAACTGAGCAGGTAACTTTTTGTAGTATGATGGAGGACCCACTGGAAGGGTAGAAATCAGACAAACTATAGGGTTAAGTTAAAACAATAGCTCACAGTTTTGACTTTACTTTACTTTATTATTGACTGTATTTGCTTTAAACATACTCTATCTATAAGACATGTGTGGCTTGCTACAAGTCTAAATGACCTACCAACAATATAATTAGTAAACATATATTGATTTATATCTGAGTATAAATTAAAACAATTTATAGATTGTTTATCTTGCTTAACAGCATGCATATGTATGACACAATTTGATTCTGGACATACAATTGGCCTAGTTGTAAAAAAAAAAAAAATGAGAAACAAAAAAGAAATAAATAACCCAGGTCTCCAAAATCTACTCTCATTGCTTTTCGATCTACTGGTAGATTGTGGCTTGCGTAGGCATCAGCGGATGCCAGTGCATAGTGGAGCCCAGGGCTTAGGCTTTGACTCCACTATGTGTTAAAACCCTGCATTTAGCGTATGTCAAATGCAGGGATGAAAGACAATGGATGTGTCTACACATGTGCTGGTGTGGTCCATCAGCTTGTGTTGCGTTAAAATCAATGCAGAACACTGCTTGACATTAACACAACGTAAGCCACCGCAAGTATGGGTGCGTTTACTCGCCTATAGAAAATTATTGAGTCAGTAGAAACACAGTGGTATGCATTTTTCGATGCATTGATTGAGTGTTGTGAGGTCAATATTAGTGTGTTTATGCGGGTAGGAGTTGGGGTTGGGGGGCCTGGCTAGCTTTGGACACAGGCAAGGGGGGCCTTTAGGAAAAAAGGGTTTGGAACTACCGATTTAGACAATATCTGATTATTCTGTAATACATCACCATTATGAACATGTGTCTCATCATTTTTTGTGCTGGCAAGTGGCAAATTCTGTAATACTGTATGAAATATACCAAAAAAAACAACCAAAGAAATCTTATTAGTAAGATTGATATGATGCATGACATATGAATGTCGCTCAAGGTGAGTGGTTCATTACAGAATCCACTGCAACATCCACTGGTGCTGGTCCAGCTCCTTGCACTCTGGTGAGTCTGTCGGAGAAGAAAATGAATTATCATTCTCAGGGCTGCAGCAACTTCTCTATTGAACACCAAGAACAGACCCTTTACACAACATGTAAAGTCACATGCTGCCTTTAAAAAAATAAAAGTTACTATTCCAAGTCTACTGCTCCTTAGCATCCGCTATTTTCAGTAAACCACGTTTTATAATCTTTCTTTTTATCCTTAGCCAACAACCTACTTTTCTTCCCTAAATAATTAATCATATTTACTCACAAAAAGATGCTCTGGAAGATAAGACGCTTTCCTGTATACAGCATGTGTGCTCTCCCCACTGCCTCCTCCTAAGTGTTGATAGACAGCACTTATTAAGAGGGAGCACTCCCTGCTCCCCCCTCCTTCCACCTAGGTACCACCTATCATAAGTAAGAGGGAGATCAGGGAGGGATCAGAGGGAGACACACAGCTTAGAGCTTCTGGTTGTAGATGTCAGCAGCCAGTTTTTCTCAATTGCCTGGACATACAGTGGCTTGCAAAAGTATTCAGCCCCCTTGAACTTTTTCACATTTCGTCACATTACAGCCACAAACATGAATCAATTTTAATGGAATTCCATGTAAAAGACCAATACAAATTGGTGTACACATGAGAAGGGGAACGAAAATCATACATGTTTCCAAACATTTTTTACAA
>CM070038.1:66669143-66684977 GCA_036250615.1 Ptychadena robeensis
ACTTGAGACTGGGGCGGAGGTTCACCTTCCAGCAGGACAACGCCCCTAAACATAAAGCCAAGGCAACAATGGAATGGTTTAAAACAAAACATAAAGTCCAGATCTAAATCAAATCGAGATTCTGTGGCAAGATCTAAAAACTGATGTTCACAAACGCTGTCCATCTAATCTGACTGAGCTGGAGCTGTTTTGCAAAGAAGAATGGGCAAGGATTTCAGTCTCTAGATGTGCAAAGCTGGTAGTGACATACCCTAAAATACTGGCAGCTGTAATTGCAGCAAAAGGTGCTTCTACAAAGTATTGACTCAGGGGGCTGAATAATTACGCACACCCCACTTTGCAGTTATTTATTTGTAAAAAATGTTTGGAATCATGTATGATTTTTGTTCCAGTTCTCACGTATACCACTTTGCATCGGTCTTTCACATGGAATTCCAATAAAATTGATTCATGTTTGTGGCTGTAATGTGACAACATGTGGAAAAGTTCAAGGGGGCCGAATACTTTTGCAAGCCACTGTACATAATATTTTTCAAGGCATTTGTTCTTTAAGCTGCACAGAGATTTTCCACCCAGATTTGTAGGGGGGAAAAGTGTGTCTTAACGTGGGTTTAGATGTGTAGATTTTATCGTTAGTTTTTTTATTTTTTGGCTAATCCAACAAAAATCTAGATTGGCCAAGTTGTTCGATGGATACATTTTGTTCGGCCTCGAACAAAAAATAGTTTGAAAGGTCATCGAACATGTTGGTAAACTTTTAGCTGTCGTAATTTCGAATGTATTTTATTTCGATATCGGCGATGAACGAACAAAAAATCTAATGTTACATTCGATAAATGAACGAACGATGTTTGGCAACGACATCGAACAAAAAATCTAATTGCCAGTTTATTAAACAAAAAATCTACACATGTTAATCTACCTAAAGACGTGTTGACGATGCATCAAAAATGAGTAATGCTTCAATATTCAATATTAGTAATGCTTCAATATTCAATATTAGTAATGCTTCAATATTGAAGATATTGCAAACCGAGTATGGGCTTCAAAAACACTAGGATATGCATTTGGTGGAAATTTAAGGGTGAAATTCAGCGTGGAAAAAAATCCCTCCTGTCTTTTAGATGCATTAAAGCCTTTTACAGAAAAAAAAATAAGATTCTGATTATGATTCCAAATACTATCATAAATATGATTCTAAATCCTATTCCAAATTCAATCGTAATTATGATTCTAAATATGATCATAAACAAATCGATCGAAATACCTAGAAACCCGTCAGATAAGCTAGGCATAAAACTGATCCCACTCGAAAAAGCTCGGCCGAACATGTTTCCAACATGTTGGTAAACCTTGTTCGATTTCCATTACTTTGGATGCATACTGCAGGTCCCCACCTAAAGTAGTGACCAATATCAATGATGAAGCAGTGCTGCGCCTTAATATATATGAAGATCGAGCGTAGAGTGGGCGAAGATCAGTCGCACAGGGATCTACCCATGTATGACCAGAAATATTTGTACTATTAATGAAAATTAACCAACATGTCCTATTGTTTTTTGATCGGTTTTATAATAGATTTCGTTTACTTTTGGTTGGTCATACCAGGTGGATCGATTTTTTGTTTGATCAAATTAAAAATCGATCGGTTTAAGTAGATTGAACGGAAATATCAAACTATGTATGGCCACCTAAAGGAACTACAATATCAGATGACTCAAAGGAACTCCCAGCACATCATATTTTCCAAGTTCCTCAATTCTCTTCTTTCGTTTCTTCTTTTAAGGTCAGCACAAATTACACTGCAGAACCCAACACTACTTTACCAAAGCGGCACAAGAATATTCTTGATTTTCTTAATATTAATTCTAGTATGTTCAGACTATGAACGTGGGTGGAATATAGTAGGTTTATCATATCTCCTTAACCACTGCCATCTGCTTGTAAAAAATATACATATACAAAAGGCACAGGAAGATTAATTAAGCATTAGGTCTGCCCGTTTAGCTTGTAGATGGCATATACTTGAAACAGTTCAATATTTATTCACTCATGTTTAAATCCCTCATGATAAATTAGCCAAGGTTTGCCACTAGTGGGCTAAGTCTTCTAACGCTGGCAGAATGTATTCTGCCGAGGAAGGTATAGCAACTATTAAGGAGGGATTTTTTTGTAAATTAAATGTGAAATGTCCCTATTAGATTTAATGACACTTTACTACATGCTCTGCTCTCGAGCAGATCCCGTTTAGTTGGACTGACCATTTTATTTTATAATCAAGCAAGAAGTCCCACAAATTCTTATCATCAAATATATATATATGCCGCTAATATATTACAGAGGAGTTTATAGTTAGTAATTTCTCTAACTGCCTCTTATGCCCCCCATACATGCAAAGATTTTAATGGGCGACGGATGAAAAGCGATAAATTTTTTTAAATCGTTCAATTAGCGATTGATTGATTGAAACTGAAATGTAGTCCACATGGAATCAACAATTTTTGATCGATTTTATTATTTTTGATCGCTCAAGAAATTGATCGTTTAATCGTTATTATTATATATATATTTTCCATTGGTCAGATCCTAAAGGTGTGTGGAACTGACACAAGCAAAATAGTTAGGATATGCTCCATGTAGTGAAACATTTGGTTGCTTAGTAACATTATAAACAATCACGACTGCACCCGGAAGTACTATTATGCAAATGTTCATTAGCGATCAAAATCCGTCGGTTATGCCAGAATTTGTAGTAAATTTTTAGTCTACCGATCAAAATTTTCCAACATGTTCGATCATGTTTTGATCGATTTTTAATAAAATTACGATCAATTAAAATTGATCGGACCATGTGGGCATGTTCCGATTTTCAGTCGAGCGATCAAAAAATTGATCGCTTTTCATCCGTCGCCCATTAAAATCTTTGCATGTATGGGGGGCATTAGAGGAGTTTACAATCTAAGTTCTTTACCATATGTCACCAACATGTTTTTCTTAGTGGGGGGTGGGTTGCTAATTAACTTACCAGTATGCGTATGAGATAAAACCCATACAGATACAGAAAGAGCATACAAATGACTTGCAGATTGTAACACAGCAAATATTTAAACCTGGGACTGTCCAAAGTTCTAGCCTCAAAGTCACTATAGATGTCCTTTTGAAAGCTTAAAGTGATCTGGAACAGTCATGATGGTGAAAATCCCACAAATGTTTAAAGAATCCTTCACAGCCTAGCTAATCAAATAAGAATGTATATTATACATACTGTATTATTTTTCCTATTTCCATTGATAATGACCGAAAATATATTAACCATGAACGATACTCTAAAGTCCATATGGAAACTGAAACTACGAAGTGTGTACATTTTTTGGTGATTGCCCAGCTATTAACTCTTAATTTCCATGTGTACTAAGCTGAACTTAGTGTACTGTGTACTAAGCTGGTCTTAAGAAAAGAACCACAAAAGCTGTGGGGGATCCAGTAAGTTGATACCACAGAAGAAGGTCCGTGGAAGACAAGAGAAGTGGACAGTGGACTACTTTTCCATATTACATTTAACCTACTGGGGTTTTTTACCTTGAACCTACTGGGGTTACCTGAGTCCTGCTCTGGGTGATAGAACGTACTGTTCATTAACTGCTGTGGTGTATTTGTGATGTGGATATTCCAAACCACTTTCCAATCCATAATTATTTATGATACAGACTGAGCTAGCCTTCCTTCTGGCCAGCAAAAAAATCTTCAAATTCCCATTCCGCTAACTTGACATCACTACTTAACATCTTGATTTTGTTTCAAATTGGGTAAAAGGTCAAGCAAGAAATAGAGGTTCTGTCTACAAATACTCTCCTCTTCTTGCTTTAACCTCCCAGTTGTTTCACTGAGGTCCAGATTTATGTACAAAAAGTGGTACAGTGTTTTGCATTGAAAAAAAACTAAAATGTGGTAGAGCTCCTCTATATCCCCAGCACTTTGGAAAATGATGTCATGTTCAGGGCTTTATACTTATCTTGCAAATTCAGTGGATCTTTCAAACACAAATTCAACCATTTCTAGAAAAATGTGCCGTCTACCCTAAACACCTGAAGCCCTTAAGCTTAACCATGTAACTCCAAAAAAGTACGGCTATCTGTGCCTGCGTAGCTGTAACGGTAGGGAGAATCTCACAATAGAAAAATGTCACAGGACACCAGTGTTCTGACGATCTGTCCTACCCTGTCAAGATGTGTTGCCCTCTACAAGATCGTACATTTAACCTCCAAAACCCTCACCCTAACCCCCAAAGCTCTCACCTAAACCCCTTAACCCCAAGAACCCCTCAGCTAAACATCAAACCCTTCACTCCCAGCATCACTCACCTGAACCTTCTTACCCGCAGAATCCCTCAACCTTACCCAAAGAGCCCATCACCCTAACCCCTGAACTTCTCAGTGTAACCGTAACCCCTGACCAGAAGCTCCTAACCCAAACCCTCCAACAGTGAAATACTGTAGTATCCCTCTGCTGTCTGCAAAAAAAAATTGACAGTGGAGATCACTCTGACCCATGGACATCTCAATCTTACCAGGTTTTTAAAGCTGTGACCACTGTTTTCTGACCTTGTAAGTGGTGGAAAAGAACTTTTAGCTGTCACCAAAACAAGAACATGAGCACCTAGGGACTAGAGGTAGTAAACAGAACCTATGGTGTGCTTGATCGGCAGGTCTGGGACTGGTTTGTGTTCTTTGAGTTATTTTGCATCTTAACATTACAGGAAGTTTGGAGTTCAAGTGATACCGTTTATTGGCAAACTAAAGTCATTAGAGAAGCAAGCTTTCGGGATGTCGCAGATTTCTCTTCAGGCTAATTAACATTAAAAAGCATCTGTAAATCATAAATTACCCATACATTTAGAGTTTCATATTTTCATATTTGTGCTCATCTTTAATAAGAAATTAGAACTCTAAAGTCTGAATTTTAACATCAAGATACTGACACCTGTTGCCATGCATAAAAAGTAATATGTTCATTTGAAAGTGATTACTCATAAAGAATTCTGATGTATGCAGCGATCTATTGGTCCCAGCAATATGGGTTCATCTGATACCTTATCCCTATTTACACATCAAACTTCTAGGTGATTTCAAAATGTTATATATTTTTTTCATTACAAAATTGTGTTATGTTTTGCATTAAGTTCACATCATGCATCATATTAATTGCACCAAGCAACTGGGAATTACTGTAATGTATTGTAGAAAATGATCATGCTATGGGTTTAGCTGAGCACAAAGGACCATTCAAACAGAGAGGCAATTAGCAGAAACCACTATGGAAAAAGACGTATTCATTTACTTTGTGTTCACACTTCTTTTTCTCTAATGGGTAAGCTGGAGCTCAGTTAATTATAAAAATTAAAAGCTGCTCTTGGGTCCTGTAAGACAAGATAGAAGACGTAAGGTGCTTAATATTACAGATGTACCTCATCAGCTTGTAAAGTGTCTGGAATATTTAACTGTTTTGAACCTGTAAAGGCTTAAATTATGACATTATATTGGGGTACTGTGGTAGGGAGGAGTTTAGTTTTACTGGACAAAATAGCTCTAAGCGTTCTTAGAGATACTCTGTCATCAATTGGTAGATTTGCCTGGGTCTGACCTGTTACATATAGATCTTCACATGGCCATTTAGGTTTGAAGAAAGAATGAGTTGTTATAAAGTGTAGTGCCATGTACTGGATAGGATGTACCCACCTGTGACTTTTTGTCCATTAGAAATAGAGATGGTAGTGCAACTTAAACTAGTTTATTTGAAATTAAATTGAAAAGCCTCTGATCAAGGTTTTAATGTATAAGCCAAAGTCGGCCTGAGATAATGTGTGGTTTTTATTTACTTGGACTCCATTTTGTGCACACTATAAACTCCACCTTATTAATTAAACCATTCTCCCCCAATGCTACAGTATAGAAAGCGGCTAGTGAAAGACACTTTGATATAACACATGTACAAAGCTGTATTTGAGCATACTGCCTACTCCAATTATGAAATACATGCTAAGGTACTCCCGTAAATGAGTTCTGAATATGTTAAGCTGCAGAAACATTGAATGTTTTACTTTGATCATGAATAATAAACATGTTCGATAAAAATCTTGAGGTTGAATTTCCACTGGATAGTTTTGACTTTTTCGGCAAAAGTTTCCTGTGAAAATTGGACTACTTTAATATACAGCATATTCCAAAAATGTGTGCAGGTCTTGACCATGCATTATGTACCCTATATTCCTCCAGTCAAGCCAAAAACACCAGCATCCCAGGAGGCAGGGCTTTATTTGACTCACCCAGGTCAAGCCAAAAGGCCAAAGCAGGAGGAAATTCAATATTAGTATAATTTAATCAGAGATTCATTCCACTATATCAGCTGTAGTGAATATATTGTATGACAAAATCTCACACGTCTGATGTAAATAGCCGCTCATGGCAAGGCATGTGCACCTCTAGTGCTGTACAGGTTCAGGATCAGCTACGACAAGAGACAGGCGTGCTGCTGATTCTTATTTATTTTATCAACAATAGAACTCACTGACACGTGAAACGGATTCAGAACCCAACAGGGCACAAAGTCCAAATGTCCCAACACAGAAGGATGCACCTATCCCCTACTTGGTAGCACAGGTCTTCTGCAACAACCAGGGATGCCATGGCAGGATTCTGTAAGGCCCGACTGGCACAGAGTAGGCATACTGGGCACGCCACCAGTCGGGCCTGGATGCCAGGGAGCTCCCCACCCCCCTTGAAGAGGGGCCTCCGGGTGACCCCAGCTGGGGACACTCAGGATGCAACTGGGTCCTATGAGGTTAACACAGGCTATTAGGTCAACCAGCTGCCTGCATGCTGGGATAAACGGTGGAGGGCTGTATTCCTGGAGAAGGCTAGTGTGCCCGGTTGCTGCTGTCTCATCAGGAGTCACACCTCTAGACTGCCCCTCCTCTTCCTGGGCCACGGCTATGTACCCCTCAATTCCCAAGGCCTGATGCGAAGGCAAATTAAAGGGGACAGTGCCTGAATAAGGTAGGGTGATGGCATTTCGGCTTGATGAAGTGGAACAAAGCCCTGCCTCTAGGAATGCTGGACTTATGTTCTGACTGGAAGAATATATTTTTCACCCACTACCTGGACAGGTAGTTCAGGGTAATGTTTGTAAAATATATTTGCTATTTGAGATTTCTGTAAAGGTAGCCATATACGGGCCAATTTGTCACAGATTGATTCCTGATCCGATCATTTCAGGCGATCTTGGAATCAACAATTGATCAGATCAGGAATCGATAGCGCACCACCTTGGGAATCCGATTTGTAGTCGATTTGTACATGGGACGATTCCACAAAATCCATCAATCAGAAAGGCTGCTGCATAGGGAGCTATTGGTCCACCACTGTACTTCTATTGCCAAACGATCGACCAAAAAAAAACAACAACAACATGTCGGTTCAATGTCCATTACGATTTTTAGTCGATTCCGTTTGTTTCAAGTAATGTAAGTTCAAGTGGGCATTCATTAAACATAAATGTACCCTCTCCATCTTTCCTAGTATGGAACAGGTTTTATGTGATTGATTCCTTTGACACATGTCCTTATATTTTTTATATGCCATGATGGTGCCATTTCCTGTAAATGTGTAAGATTTGTGTATATGAGAAATATCACACCTTCTGTTAAGCACAAGAAGACAAACCCTCTCCCTGCTATGCCGTAGTTGTTACTCACAAACATGGCTTTGCCACGGCATTCCGCGTTTCTCTGTGCAAAATATGTCATCTCCTGAAACATCTTATTTGTAGAACGATGCCGGGTTGTGTCACTTTCTACACAAGCAACACATCTGAATTGCTGGAAAGTGCCAAGTAACAAGACTTAATATTAGTAAATGCATGAAAGTTTGATGAAAGGAGACAATTTCCAATGGAGCGGTGAGCTGATGCGTAAAAATTGAAAGCAAGGCCTCAGGAATGGTTATTGTAGATAGCAGTAGAAAAAGAATGCTGAACTGTATGACTAATACATATGAGGCTAAGGATTTTCATCACAATGTGTTCACTGGGATATTATAAATTAACTCTCTGCACTCTCCGGTCTACTAGAATAATTCCAGTGTAGTGAAAAAAAAATAGCATGATATGGTGTTACAATGAGAATCCACCTAATGTTACCAATTACCAATCATTTATAAATGGAGGAACGGTTGGCATATTATTAAAGCTCTATAGTTCTCTACATTCTCTTAGGCTTTATAAGTTAAGCTGGCCATAGACGCTTTGATTTTTTGTATGATTTCTGTATGATGCATGTTTAACCTCCTTAGCGTTCATGACAAGCCCAGCTCGTCCAGAGTTTGTGTAAAGAACAAACTCTGGATGAGCTGGGCACCCATGAAAGCTACGGCGATGCCGCTTCCAGCCGCAGCATTTCCGGGGTTGTGGGGCTTCACCAATCGCATCACCGTGATGCGGAAGGGGGCGAGGGTGGGCAGTGCCATAGACCTCCATGTTAATGGAGGGGCGTCTGCTTTCCAGCTCTTACAGCCGGTGTCATGAATACCTTGTACACTGCTGCCATTGTCCATACCACGCTGTTAAAAACGGTGCGGTACAGGCAGTGCGCTAGGGAGGTTAAAGCATGCGATTGACCGAAATGATGAGAAATGATATTTGGGCAGGGATTGGACATGTCTGTAATTTTTTGTCAATCTTTTGTGATTTCAATGTTATTGGATACCTTAAGATCTGCTCTTTCGATAGACTCATACAGGCCTCATCCCACTTCCATCACTTCCGATCACATTTTTTGTGTAGCCAATCTTTACTTACTAGAGATGGTCGACCTTTTTTTATAAAATTCTAGCATAATGACTATTTAATTGCAAAGCCCCTGAACATAGTATCATCACAAAACTTGCTGGAGATGTAGAGCAGGGTTGGGGGTATACTACAAAAAAGTATGGCTCTAACATAAATAGTTTTTGCACAAATTAATTTCAAAGTCAAGTAAAAATTTCGAAAATCGGAATTTCAACTTTGTATTTGAACTTAATTAATGCATAAACTACATAAGCTAGAGCAAAAACTTTTTTTAAAAATATTTCCACAATCCTTCTCTACATCTCCAGCAATTTCGGTAAGGATACCATTTTCAGAGGCTTTAAAATCAGCTCACAAAGTTAGCAAGTCGAAAAATTCAACCATCTCTATTAGTTACATGCTCTGCATGGTATGCCCTTTCAAGGAAGCCCAGCACTTAAAATGTACTGACTTTACTATTGTATCAAATATAAAAGGACTTGTAGAGGGATTCTTCAGGTTAGAGTATTTTCCTTTAAGACCTTCATATAAAAAGTTATATACTGTATATGCAGAAACACTAGCACGCCACTTAAAATCTCATTTTAATTTCGCAGGTGTTACAGATTTGATTACTTCAGGATTTGGGTTATTTAAGGTTTAAGGTTACCTCATCAAATACAAAATGTGTTAAAATGAGTTTTTATAATCGCCTCAAGGCAGGGATGATCTTTTGCCTATTTTCTGGTGAGCAGCAAATAAGTATATTGCCCTCTTTGCTTCGGTACCTATAATTGTCGAGCAAGAGGGTGGAATCAGATCTGCAGTAGGTATATGGATTTTATGTTCAAAGCTCTGCTATTGTTAACGAAAAATAATATATAAAAGTGCTACACAAGTCATTTGTAATGTAGTGCTATTAGACATGAAAAACTTAAATGCAATCTGAAAACCTGGCACAAAGGATGTACACAATGCCCCCTAAATGTTATTCTGTTACTGGGATTGGGTCCAATTCCTATTTTAGTCATTCCATCCAATTTCTGGAATTCAGTTTCTGGGGGTTATAGTCTTATGGAAATGGAGTTTGAAATTATACACTAATCTTTTATAAGTTTTCTGTAGAACTAATAGTCAAAAAGTTAATAAAACCGAACAAAAACAGGCGAATACCTTGAATTTCCAGGTAAATGTAAGTGCAAAACAGAAATCGGGTACAGCTTAAACTGTGGCAGCCAAGGCACACAGAATGAGTCAACTGTGGCTCACAAAGGAGCACATTGTCATTATCCTCCCTAGCACTCAGCCCTTACTGCACCGTATTCAATGGAACACTAAGGGCGATTGCAACAAAGTACACATCAATTACCCTCTCCACATCGCCGGCGTAATCAATGAAGGCTAAGAAACCGATGCCTATGGCACCCCCCGCCACTTCAGCGTTAGCAATGACGCAGAAGTGCTGTGCCAGAACCGATTGGAGGGTGCAACTGGATGGAGAATCGTCTTCGCTTTCTAGACCACAGGTAAGTTTTGATGATCCTGGCTCGGGCAGAGTTTGTTTTGTAAACAAACTCTGAATGAACTAGGTTAGTCTCAAATGCTAAGAGGGTAACAAAATAAATATAACACATTAACTGGCTTGCTTTTCAAAAAGAGAGGGGTTAACCCCCCTGGCTGTCCGATTCAGTCTGATTTTCTCTGCCAAAAGCAGTTTAAAAAATGTAACCACCTAGGTAAACTAACTCACAAAATCAGTTAGTGGAATATTCTAAAAATTACCAGAATGTCCACAAGATGGCGTGGCCTCCTGTTTGTTTACATTTCACCAGCCGAGTCCAGCTCCGGAAAAAATGTCACACCTAGCTGAAATAATCACCTCCCTTCCCCTAGCCATAGGTTCCATAGCAATCTAATACATTAACCTCCCTAGCGGTTGAGACGAACCCTGTTCGTTCGGCGTTCAGAGTCGCCCCAAACGCAGGGGAAACCAACATCGGGTACACCCGATACATTCCTGGAAAGCTGCAACGATTGTCTTCATCGCTGCAGCAGTTCCGGGGTTTCGGCACCGCCCCGATCACGTCACGGTGATGTGGAAGGGGGCGGGGGGTGGCAGCGCCATAGACCTTGTTCATGGAGGAGCGCGGCTTTCCCGCCCACACAGTCGGCGTCAATAATGACACCGGCTGTGTCGAGAGGGGCAGAGGGAGGGAAGAAATGACAGGCAGTGTACTTTGTACACTGCCTCGATTGCCCGTACCACGGAGCGATATGGGCAGTGCGCTAGGGAGGTTAAACACCCGTTATGTCCCAATCTCTGATCACAGACGGTCACATCGGGGAAGCATCATACTGTCACTAGTCAGGTGGTCTACTGTGGTGTAAACGATAGAGCGTCATATGAAACAATAGACATTTTCTACCATCTAGACGATATATACGTCATACCGCCCACCCCTAATTTCTGGTGGATCAGGAAGTAGTTTTCTATACCTGCAGTGTTTTCATTGAGAAATCTTCACATAGGCAAAAAATACAATTTTACCTTTTACTTATTCATTAGTGGTCATATATTTGAATATTAATTTCAATATCTTCTTTACAGCCATGGCTTTGAGTTTGCCACTACCACTGGCTGTCACTGCATTTTCTTGAATTTTGCAGTTCTTACCTATTCATCCTTCCATAGCACCATCAAAAAAGCATAGTGGGTTGGAGTTAGAAGTTTGCACATGCCAGGATGGGTCCACTTGATGAATGTAAGGACAACGGGCTGGGTGACAATGCCACTGCTGCATTACAAGGCCACACACCATCAGAAATCCCAATGTGAAGCACCATGACTGATGAACATAATTATGATTTACAGGATACTTCTATCTTAGCAATAGTAGAATGTTGTACCATGTAAGCTATTTATTAGGATTTCAGAAGTATCCTATAGAGAGTTTGGAGTTAAAGTGATAACTTTTATTGGCTAACTGAAGTCATTAGAGAAGCAAGCTTTCGGGATGTCGCAGATCACTTCTTAAGGCTAATCTTATATGGGTTATATATGTGGACCATGAATGCTCAAAAAAACCCATAAATAGATCTAGAGTTAATATGCCTAAAAAAACGGTCCTCATCATTACCAGCCCTGAGGAAGGGAGACTGCTGAGCCCCCACAATGTGCTGTCTTCTATACTTTGTTACTTTTTCCAGACATTATACCTTGTACTGTGAAGCTGCTGTCAGAAATCTACCTTTTTGTCTTCTTATTAGTTGGGACAGTAAACTAAGCAACTTTTAAAAAAACATACAGAGATCTGCTGAGCACAGAAGGTGCAAATGATGCTAAGTTACCAGGACAGGCAATGTGTTAACAGTTGCTTAAGACTACATTAACACATTGCTTCGTGCATTGCATTAGTTTATTAAATCCAAGTGATAATGTATAATTCATGTTATGTTCTAGGCTTCTGTAAAAACACATGAAGAAATGTAACTGTGGAAATTCAAATCAAATCACTGATTAGATAAGGAACACTTGTTTTTTAGTTTTGTGCTTTCTCACAGTAATTTTAAATGTAGAGTAGGGCAGCTGGAGGATCTGTCTGGTTGGTGTCACTATTAGGTCATAAACAGAGTACAGTACTGGGGTTTCATTGGGGCTCAATATTCACATGGTGTGAAATTGTGTGTCACCTTGTTTTTCTAGTCATTAAACTCACCTAATGTACTCTGTGAGAGGGGCAGTTAACATCACTGGAGCTACACGCATGAGGCCCCCTTCATGAGACAATTGACCCTTGGACGCCATGGGAAGTAGATGAATTACATTGTCGGATGACAATGTGCAGGGAGTATGTAGAATGGCAGAAAGTAATAAAATACTTTTTCAGTATGTGTTGTATTATTTTTAGGACTATCTGTTCCCTTTCTGAGAATGGGCAGGAGGTCCAACAGAACTCTCTACTCATTACATATGGTGGGGTGCTAGGATCCTGGGGTCTCCTTGTTAAAAGGGACCCTCGGATTCACTCTCGGAAGACAGGTTTTCTTGAAATCTGACCTGACAGCATGGGCTGTAAAAATGTGTCAACAGTCCCATTGAAGTAAATAGCTGTGTTTTACAGTGGAAGCCCCAAAAGCATGCAGGCAGCATTTATGGGCTTCTTAAAAACACCAAAAAAAAGCTAAGCTGAAAAAATGCCTGGGGTAATTGCCAAAAAAGGCCCTCTATAGGCTATGTTTCTACATCGGTCGGGACCCCCTCCGCTAAGTGCATTGCTTGGCCGGAGGTCCCGACCAAGTACATAGACTTAAACTGCTCGGACTCTAACTGCAGACATCCACCGATGCAGGAGTGCAACGTTCACTACGTTTAGCCTTGCATCGGCGGAATGACTCAGCACTGTGAGAACACAGAATCCGCCGAGCAGGTAAGCGGAGGGGGCCCAACGGATGTGGAAACCTCCACTTAAAATAAAGTATTGCTTATCTTTTCGTACTATGCCAACATAACACTTCTTATGATACATGTTATTACGGTTTATGCGATACTTTTAAATTTACACATGTTCCAATTGGCCGTGACAAACTTCTAGTGCTGGAGCTTCTGGTTAACTGCAATTTTGTGCAATACATATTTGCTTGTATTGAATGTTTTTTACCAATTTTTCTTACAATAAAATAGGCCTTCGTAGAGCTCAATGATATTCCAAACGCTAAGGGCAACTTTTAACGCAAAATCATGGATTGTGAATTACGCAAAAGAGCCTGTGTGAATCTAGCTTTGAACAGGTTCAGCCAATTCGATCAATACTAATAAATCAGCTGATCAAATTGATCATATTCTTGAGTGCAGAAGAACATTTCTTAGGAGAACTCGCTGTCCCTTTTCAAAGTTAGCTGGAAAAAATAAACCTGATATTTCCAGAGGTGCCTGTAACATGGAAGATGATTAAAAATTGACTAAATAATACACTTAATATACAAAATGAAAGGTCTTTGTATACCAAATCCAATAGTGCGTCCTATAAGGCAAATGTGTGACCACCCCCGGCCGAAAGATTGCAGAGGTAGAAGCTCTCAGAAGGAAAATCTGCCCGCAAGCGGGTCTTTCTTCCGATTCTTCTATTCTCAGCCGATGGCTGGTAACTTCATGCTACCTGCAGCCCACTGAGTGGGGCAGGATTTCACCAGTAAGCTTACTGCCCGGGTGAATTGTCCTTGCAGAGCAGGACAGGAATCCACTCAGCTGGGAAAACTCCTTAGAGCTCTGCTCCATATGCACCTCCTTTAACTCCCGCACTGCCAGACAGATGGTCGGAGCTCCCTGGCAGAGTCTTTTTTTTTACTCAAAAGAACTTTTGCCTGATGGAGTGTCTTATCAGCCAGAGAGTCTTATCAGCCAAAAAATACAGAACATGAATCATAAAGTAAACTGACATCCTTTATATCCCTTAAGTCAAGTACCCTGGGAACTATAAAAGGTTTAAGCAAAAGAAGCAGTGCTGACTAGAAGGAAAGGAACTGTTCAAAATTCAACAGAATTGAAAACCAAGCAAACACAAAAGAGATAAAGCCCCCCAAAATCCTACAAGACATAAAACCTGCAGAAGCAAAATAAAAAAAAACACTTTCCCAAATATTTCATACGTGTGATGCTTTGCACTTTCCATATGTTTTCAAAGCTTAATCTTACTACTTTGTTAAAAAAACAAAGCCTGATATTAACATAGCTCAATACCTAAAGCTCACATTATATAAATATACAACCTTTTAGAAAATCTGTATTTCCCAAATTAAGCACTGAAATACTCCTGTTAAATACACATTTTTAAATAAGACACTTGCAGAATGGATTTTATTTAGGCAATAATGTACTCTATATGAATATTAATTACATTGACTTAAGTATTACAATCTGGTAAAATTCCCACTCTGATGCTTCCCCAATTTACTCACCATGGTTGTTCTTTGATGACTTTACGGGATTATAGAGGTTTTTTGGAGGACGAGATGGTCCATTGTCATGTTGCCCTGAAGTCAGAGTTGTGCTGTTATTTCTTTCTCCATGGCTCCCTGCAACGGACTGGTGGCGGAGAATATCCACAAGAGCTCTGAAAGAGACACCCATGTTAACACCATACATTATATCATATCAAAAATACTAATTATTACACTGTATGCAGGGAAAAAATATTTCCTGACTAGGTGAAAATGTAATTAGGGAATCAGCTTTTCTCAATTTAGCAATACATAATGTTACAGGGATTTCAACTCATCCTCACTAATATGAAAATATTTAGGGTTTTTTTCAGATTAGCTCCTTTAACAGGTTGATTTGAAAGTCCTACCTATTCTACATAGCTGGGAATTTGGGACATGACATCACTTCCGGTTTTCGGACAGACTCTTCTGCGTTCCAGATCCTGGAATCCAGTATCCGGAGATTAAAGTCCCCTTCCTCTTATTTTGTTCCTGCCTAACTTAGGAGGGAGAGGGAGTTACTCTGCCTAGTAATGTCCAACCCTGCACATCATCTGCACAAGCAGGGTGGGAACTATCCCAGGAACAAGCCCAGGATTTTGTCAAATCTGGATTTGACCAGGAAAGCCACAAAAAAAAACATGACTTTCCCGGCCAAAATGGGAGGGTTGACAGGTATATCTTTGTTAACAAAGCTAAATTGATTAATCTAAACTGTACACAAACAAATAAGTGAATTGGGCTACTCATCCCCCTTCCACCTCCTTCTGTGTGGGGGAAACAAAGTATCATCCAGAGCCTGAAGGCAAAATTGTCTTACCGAATGTGCCTGTATTTGTTACTTATATTTATATGAAAATAAAAATTATGTTTAGAGTTTGCCTAGAGTCTCCCAGACCTCTAAATATATTATAATATTTTTATTACATTTTGACCTTTAACCGCCCTAGCGGTAGCATCGGCAGCATCTCGTCAAGCGCTGCTACTGCTAGTATAGCACTGGACGAGATGCTGCCGTCCAGCACACATCGGGGC
>CM070038.1:66691243-66706392 GCA_036250615.1 Ptychadena robeensis
GGAAAAGTTGGGGGTCGTCTTATACGCCCAGTCGTCTTATATGCCGGAAAATACGGTACTTGAAATTCATATTAATCACAAAGCTTTTACTATAGAATTGTCTTAACATGGCGGATTAAAATAATTGTTTTCAGATGAACAGGCTGCTTGATATATGTATCCTTTGATTGTTTGATTTGATTGTTCTGTATGTGTGAAAATCAATTGCTTATGTAATTACTTGGTGATCAAACCAATCATCCGGGAAAGAAGAGATCAATGCACACGTAGTCACCATCTGTGCTATGTAATACAATCCCGAGGTATGTTCCAGAAATTCTCTATACTTTAATCTGTACTCAAGTCCACAAATATAGGTGAGCTTTGAAATGATGATCAAGTATTTACATAAGGGGTGTAAAAACTTTTTCCAGGAGGGCCAGGTTTTGTGGGGTGAAAATAGCATTAGCATGAGCATTCAGCCTAACATTCTTTGAACAATAAACATTAAAAGCAAAGTAACTATATAATAGACCGATCTCTTCCTTCACACATATTTGGCATTATTGTTGTTCAGCATTAGCCATTCACTGCCACCCATTATGGATGCCCCTAGGCATGCTGGGACATTACACCTAACACAAGTCCGGACCATTCCCATAGTTATGGCAAATGAAGAATTATTGAGAATACTGCCCAGCACTGCTCACCCTAATGTCCCTGGCGGTGCGCCCGTACCAAGCTGTTTTCAACAAAGCAATCTTTCGACTAGCTGACTTTGTGAGCTGCTTGCAAAGCCCCTGAAAATGGTATCATCACCAAAGTTGCAGAAGATGTAGAGAAAGTTTTGCTCTAGCACATGCAGTTTTTGCATACATTAATGAATTCATTTATGCAAAAGCTATTTGTGTTAGAGACATACTTTTTTCTGTAGTATACGCCCAACCCTTCTCTACATCTCCAGCATACTATGTTCAGGGGCTTTGCAACTCGAAAGGATCGAATTTGTTTAAAAAAATTCAAACATCTCTACTCCCCTCTACACATCGCCGGCACCATTGATGACATTGGGGATGTGGGGCGGGAAATCGGTGCCTCCTAATTAACATGGAGGTCAATAGCACTGCCCCCCTCCTCTCCCCCGATGCCAGAAGTGATCAGTGCCAAGATGCAGAATCCTTGGACAGGTGAGTATCCCCTAGTGTAGCTCAGTGTGAGTTTGTTTTTGTAAATAAACTTACCCTAAACTACACTCAGGGTAACCGCCAGGGAGGTTAATGCTGTGTCCTGATAGGATAGTAGTAGTGATTGGCTGCATGTTGAAGCAGCCAGCACAGACAGGCCGAACACATTGTAGCAGACAGAGCATTGTGTGTAAACTTAGGACTGTATCATTTGAAGCGAAGAGGGCAAACCAAAGAGATTGCTGCAGCTGTCACATTCAAATTGCAAATGCACTTGAGCAATTATATAAAAGAAAAGCGGCAATAGTTGGAAGTGTGGCATGTTTTGGCACACTTATCCTATAAGCATAACCTAATATTTGATGCACACAAGCCCTACACTACACAGAACATGCACCTTCTTGGAACAAAATAAATGAACTGCCTCCACAGTCCTCATAGGTTAGGAGCCGGGATGCTTATTATGGTTTTCTACTTTTAAGTTATGGTTTTCAACTTTTAAGTTATGGTTTTCTACTTTTAAGGTATGGTTTTCTACTTTTAAGTTATAAAAATCTTTAGTTAGCAAAATGCACAACCTTTTTTTTTCCCCAAAGTTTGTTCTGTTTGATATTGCAATTTGTTTGGGTATACTCCTCCTTACATGGCTCCTGACAACTGGCTTGTCTAGCTGCATCAATCACAGGACAATATTACCCCTCCAGGAATTTGTTTTATGTTATACTCATTTTGTCATTTGAGCTTATAAAGGGGTTAAAAAAAGGGTTGGGAACCACTGTTCTAGGGTACTCTAGGCCCAGGGTGAGTTGAAGCATTGGCAAAGTTTATTTATGATGGTGCATTCAAACTTGGTGGATAGGACCGACATAAAAATATATATTTACAAGCTTATGTTTATGTCATCATAATTATATCATTATGGTTATATTTTATTTATACAGCAACTACATATTATTCCTACATATACAATAAATAAGGGGTAAAAATGATAAACTAGCATCCACATAAGCACAAAGTATAACCAGATAGAGATTACAATCTAAGGTTCTCACATCATCTCTATTCTTTCTAGCTAAAACTAGACAACAGATAATATATGGATTGAAAGGTTGGCATGCACAGTTTGATCTTAAAAAAAACATCATTTGGTAAGATTGTTTGAAAATGAAATTTATTTTAAAAAAATCAATCAACCAAAGTAATGGAAATGGAGTATAAAATGGAAAGAGCAGTGATGAAGGTTATGTCGACAATTTCAGTTGATTGTACAAGTATCTGACGGGTTTTCTATGTATTTGGATGGACTTGTGTCCGATCCTGTTATGTTATGATTATTGATCAGTGTTGCATTGATTACACTGTGTGGTGGTATGGTCAATCCAAGAATACAGATATTAAATACATCCTGTATAAGGGACCTGTTTCATCTGCTAATGATTTGTGTTTCTGTCATTTCATGGTTTCTTCCTAAATTCATAGGGATCAGTATAGCATTTACGCGCTCTTTACAGCTTCTACTTTTCTAAAGCTTGCCATACATGGGTCCTTATTTTGTGTGAACAAGAGATCGATTGAACTGTGACCCGTCATATTGGTATTTTCTGTTTATTCGCCATTACCAAAGTACCGCATTTCCCCAAGGTCGATTTTTTGCGATTGTATGTTAAAGCGGACCTACCACCTGGGAGGTCACTCAGCATTATCAGCTGCAGCTCAGACGATATTGCTGACATCCTTAATTCAAAAAAAAAATCTTATTCTGACAGCTGGAGGGGAACTGGTTACGAGTTCTTCCCCCCCCCCCCCCCCCCACTGCATTACGTTGCGCCTAGGCAGCCGAAGTGGTGTCTGGGACATCTCTCCCAGGCAGGAAATTGTCAGCAGCTGATCCCCCTCTTCACACACACACGCCCTCCTACCAGTCATTGCAGCTCCGATAGAGAAGAGACAGTAGGGTAGGTGGAGTGAAGGGGGGAGGAGGGGGGGCAGTGAAGGCGGAAGTGTTTGCAGGTCTCCAGGAGCTAAGAATCAGGCATGAGAACTGCAAGCAAGTGAAGTGAGTATAGTGTGGGTTTTTTTGTGTAGCAGTTTTCCAGCCTCTGAACTGCTGACAGGTGAGTATTGTGTCTGTTTAATGTATGTCTGTTTTTTTTATTAAAACTGCTTTAAGATCGACCATACAGCGAAGGGGGAAATGCAAAGGGTATGGCGACCTTAAGAATACTTTCCACATGATTTTTGGAATGTTGATGGGAATTTTTAGGCCAAGCACTGATGTTAGACCAGTATGCCGGACTTGCAATCTCCATCCTAGTTCATCCAACAGGTGTGCTGTGGGTTGAGATCAGAGCTCTACATGAGCCACTCAAGTTTTTCCATATTAAGCTCACCCAAGGGTGTCTTTATTGAGCCTTGCTTTGTGCACTTGGGATGGAAATAAAAATAGCTGTTCTGAAAATTAAGATGTCCTGCACTGGATCAAAGGGGCTTAACTAGCCACTAAATGACAACCTAATACCATTTTGCTCTACCAAGCTTTACAGCTGGCCTAATGCTGCCAGGCATCTGCCAATACAAGACTTGTCATCAGACACCCAGACAAAGAAGCATGATTTGTCTCTTCATAGAGCATGCCTTCTCTGCCCCAGTGTTGCTGTGCTTTGTAACACTTCATCCAAGATTTGGCATTTCTCCTGGCACATAGTTTTTGTGTTCAGGTCAATTCCAGAGAGCTGTGCTATTATGTTCTAAAAGTTTCAACTTTGCAATATCACCACGTACAGTATACTTGACCCTGCAGTATCTAAAAGGGACAAAATTTACAAACTTTTAAAAAAAAATTGTAAGCATAATCCATGCTTGAATTCACTAAGATCTTCAGATGGACCCATGAGCCATTATTTTATGGCTAGGTTCTTGGTGTTATACCCTTGAGGCAAAGATTGCATATTGTATAAGATTGCAATTAACACATTTACAACTGATTCAACTTTTATATTATGCCATATGCAGTGAGTTTAAAAAAGTCCAAACAATCCTGGTAAAATGCCCGATTCCTGTGCTGTACAAATATGAGACAAAATAAATAATTTCAGAACTTTTTCCAACTAATGTGACGTAAAAACTGTATAACTCAAATGAAAAACTGAAATCTTTTAGGTGGAGGGTAGAAAGAATATAAAAATAAAATAATGTGGTTGCAAATCAAAAGGTGCTTCAACAAAGTATTAGTTTAAGGGTGTGCACACTTATGCAACCACATAATTTTTATATTTTTTCTTCCCTCCACCTAAAAGATTTTAGGTGTGTAGTCTTTTTATATCCACTGTACATATCCATTGAACATACAAACTATACTAAAAAGTATTAAAGTCAATCTGTCTTATGATCAGTGGCCCAAAAGACACGCGGATGTTAATTTCATCAACCTTAATCAAGTCCGACTAATAAAATTGCACCATAGTTGACCCATGCAATCAATCAAAAGATCATTAAATCAATCTGGGTCTGTGGTTTACGATACTTATTCAATGAGACCATTTTTACTGCATCCAATGATAAAATTATGCTCATATCGATGTCCTATCAATTCCTGGCTATTCATCCTTTAATATACCGGTAGCTAAAAAATATTGGAATTAGCTTTACCAAGCACTGAAGCCTTTTATCTTAATACTGAGTTAAAGCCTTACTTCTGTTTGCCCTGCCGGCTTCCTTTACTCACACAAAGCAACCTATCTTGGGCAGTCATGTGGTCATAAAGTCTATTGGAGATGATCCTGTTGCTGGTAAAGCAATGACAGGATCATTAGTCTGACATAGCCCTAAGCTTACAATATTACTACAATGTATCATAGGCTCCTGTCTCAAATAGAAAGCCAGTGCCAATGCTTATAGCCAGGCACCCTGCAGCTTTTTTACCTTCCCAGAGTTGAGGGACAACTCTGCTCTGAATTAAGTTGCCACAGAGAACCTACAGGAGGTAAATGTCACTAGCAGGATTATAGTTAGAATTATGCTGGAGGATTAAGGGGAAATGTTTGGTGCATAAGCATATATTATTAAGTGTTGCAGCACATTTTAATTCAAGACCTTTGAACTTTAGTTTCGCCTCCCTAGCGATCTGCTCCATGCCAGTTCTTGTTTAAAAAATGGTACAAGTAATATAAATAAATTACAATGTAATGTGTTTGTATTTCCTGCCCAACCCCCTGCACATCTGAGGACCCAGGACACCTATACCTGTATTTCTATACAGGCGAATGGAGAGGGCACCACCCACCTCCCCAGCATTATCGCTGACTTAAGCACCCCATACATGTAACAATTTTGCCTTCAATTCCCCAACATTTGACCATTGATCGATCGTTGGGGAATTGAAGGCTGCCCACATTTATTGATCGATCCCAAAGAGTCGAAAGTGAACAAAACAAGAAACGAACAGGGGTCTGACAAGTCTGTATTTTCCTGTTTGATTGTCATCACTTTGGATGAGGACCCTCGATTCCCATCAAAAGTATTGGCCAGGGATTGATTAACCAAAGTGGAGCGCATTGATTCCACAATCGATCAGTCCGGCGTTGTAATGCGTTTTGCACATGGCATCTGCGTTTGCGAACAAATCAATGAAAAATGCATGCAGCAGGGTGTTTTTAAAAATGCAACAGATGCAGTGTGAATGGTAACATTGGTTGTCTATGAGAAAACACAGTACTGTAAAAATGCAAATGGTAAAAAAAATGCACATGGTTTTTAAGACGCAACGCATATAGTGTGAAAGGAGCCTTAAGCTGGCCATACACCTTTAGATCTCTCTGTCAGATATGTTTTAGATCTACCAACAACTATGTAGTGCCGGGTCCTCTGTGATTGGTTTAAAAAGTCCCTGATATTACATGGTTTTGGTAAAACAAAAGGAAATCTAAAGGTGTATAGGGACCCTAAAGCAGGGAACAGACATTTCGATATTTGAGCCGTATGAAGTTCCCTGCTGTCAGATATCGGCGGAGCTGGGGAGACAGCTCTCCTCTCTATCCAGCTCAGCCGATGCTTTGCATGGAGACCCACGATTTCAATGCAAAGCAACGGATATCGGCCGTATTAAACGGTCATGTCCGATACAGCTGTTTTCGAGCGGGATTGATTGGTCCATCGATCTGGCCCATATCTGCATGTCTGTACCCTGCTTTTGAGTAGGTGGAACTAGGAAGAAAAGCCAAGAAAGCTGACACAACAGAATGGCTCAGAGGTTAGCTCAGAGATTACCAATATTGGTAAACAAATCCTTGTGACCGCTAAGGAAGTTAAATAACCATAAATTCCCATTTTATTCAATAAAGCTGGCCATACACAGGTCGATTCCCGTGCGATCGACGAACAATCGGTCCCAATGTGGTCATACATCTAATAGATGTGCACCACCTTTGGCAATCAATCCCTGGCCAAAACTCTTGTTTGATCGCCATGACTAGTATTAGTCCCCATCCAAAGTAATGGTCATCAAACGAGAATTTAACAACCTTTCATTCGCTGAACGATCGCTTCGAACACTAAATCAACCCATGTATGCCCAGCATAAGAGGTTGGGGAACAAAGCTGCTCGGAATGTCTTGTGCTTAGTAGAGAAATTTGTTGTATCAGGTTTACCAAACAAAAGAGAAAAGAGGGGGGGGGGCGGCACGTTTTGCAAATCTGAATGAATTTATTGACAATAAAACACTCATCAATGCATTTCATGACTCAAGATAAAGTGTCTTTTTCCAGGTGTATTAGGAAGACCACTTGCAAATGTTTACAAATAAATACATTTGTTCGTAAATGCAAAGCAGGCACCTCTCCCAGTATTTCCTGTATTCTGAGCATGTGCTCCCACAGACCTCTTTATACTGTGATACTGATATGTTTCTCTTATCCAATGCGACACAGCACCATCTTTCATTCTGGAGCTTTTAAAATAAATTTAATCTATATTATGTCTCATCCACCTGGTAACCACCCATGATTGTAGGAAAGGGGTGGGTCAGGATGGTTGACAGCTTCTTGGTATGGCTTCCAAATGACAGCTGTCCTGAAATCACACATGGGAAACTTGTATTTTATGAAATAGAATCAGAATGGTTCTGACAAAAAAAAAGTGTTTACTGATCTTAGTAAATATGGTGAGGCCGTATTAACTTTAATAAAATACTATAGAAAATATAAAAAAATTATTTTACCTAGCATAATTTTTGGTGCTCAAAGGGTTCAATATATTTACAAACTTTCATTGTGTAAATGAAATAGCCTGATATAGTAGGATTGTTTTACATGCAGAGTAGAGGCTTTACAAAATTAACTTTCCTTCATTAAGTTTAAGAAATTCATGTGGAAGGAAAAAATGGAACTTGGTTTGCCAGCCATTGGATGGTTGAAGCAATCACAGTTTCATTAATCCCCCTTAGCTAAGCAAATTTTCACTTTTTAAAGTCTACATACATTTTGTTAATTGAATGGCCTATACACCATTAGTAAATCAAAGCCAATAACATATGGTCATCTTTCCCTTTCAGTATACAGTCATTCATCATTTTCCGTAACCTCCAAAGTAAAATTAGATTCATTCTCATCACACAATGGAATCTTCATCTCCCTGCATGGTCATATACCGCTCTCCCGACACTATATTTGGAGTTTGTTGTCACAATGTACGCAGCCTATAGAAACATTCTTAGATGTTAATATGAAAGTATATATCCTGTTATGTTTACTTTAGGAATCTGAGTTTGTTAGAGGCTGAACCTGAGAAAAGTTTCAAATACTAGAAAGTAGAAAATACCAATTACCAATAACATCAGTACTAACGTCTGATGGCAATCTTTTCTATAGCCCTGTGTTTTATTGAATTAAAGATTCCTCCTAGACTCAACTTCTGTGCATTGTTATTAGCACTTTGTCCCCACCTAAGAAAACATTGCCAGAATTTTGCCTAATTTTTTAGACAAAAGAGCAACTTAATTTATCCTCAGCCCCAATGTGATCTATACATTGTTCACAGACTTTATTGCTGAAATGATCTCCCAGGATCTCTAGAATAAACACTGCCTTTCCAAAATAATCACAGTAAAATATGGTACATCTTCAATGTATTAAAGCTGACCTTTCTTAACCTCCCTGGCATTACGCCCAAACTCAGCACAGGCATAATCACCAGTGCTCTGTGAACTCTGTGCATTGTTATTAGCACTTTGTCCGTACTAGAGATGGTCGAAATTTTTTTCAAAAATTCGACAATTTCGACGATTTCGACTTAATTGCAAAGCCCCTGAACATGGTATCATCACCAAACTTGAGATGTAGAGAAGGGTTGGGGGTATTCTCCATAAAAGAAAGTATGTCTCTAACACAAATAGTTTTTGCACAAATGAAGTTCAAAGTCAAGTCAAAATTTCGAAAATCGGAATTTCACCTTTATATTGTAACTTAATTTATGCAAAAACTCTATGTGCTAGAGCAAAACTTTTTTTTTTTAAATGTTCTCACAACCCTTCTCTACATCTCCAGAAATGATGATGATGATTGGTGATGATACTATGTTCAGGGGCTTTTGCAATCAGCTCACAAAGTCAGCAAGTCGAAAAATTCGACCATCTCTACCTAGGTAAAATTGGTAGAAGTTGACATCAATGTTTAAAACATTCCCAGAATTTTGCCTAATTTTTTAGACAAAGGAGCAACTTAATTTATCTGCTACGGATTCCTTTCTGGCCAAAGTCTTCGGTGTCATCGGTGCAGCTGAAAGGGTGGGCGGTGCCATAGACCTCCATGTTAAGGAGGGGGCATCGCATTTCACCAGGGGGGCGAATGGAGTGAGGGGGCGATCACCCGTACTGTGGCTTTTTGCGCCACAAAAAATGCCCAGGGAATTTAAAGTCACTATTTGCATGTGTTTTGCACATTAAACATCTGCATTTGCATAAAAAATTCACGCAGCAGGGCATTGGGTGAGTGGGAACATTGGTTTTCAATTAGAAAATGCAGAACTGTAAAAACATGCACGTTTACAAAAACAAGACGAAGCGTGAAAGGGCCCAAAAGCCCTTACTTTACTGTAACCTTTGTAGCTTGGTCACATCAAAATGTGCAGACAGATTTTTTCATCCACATTTCTGGGCCAATGTACAAATATTCTTATAGATGTCAGAAATCAAACAAAAAATGATTACATGGAACAGGAGGCTGCTGGGCTTTCGACACATAACAGAGGATGGTGCAGGGAATTGGTCACATAAAAGAGGAGGCTGTAGAGGGCTAGACCCATGCTAAAGGAGGCTACTGGGGACCAGTCACATGGAAAAGGAGGCTGCTGGGGACCGGTCACATAATAGTAGAGGCTGCTGGGGCCCGGTACCAAAAAAGAAAAGGCTGCTGGGGACCGGTCACATAACAGAGGAGGCTACAGGGGACTGGTCGCACATATTCCTGTGGGTGTCAGAAACCAAACCACCACTGAACTCTGGTCAAATGAAAAACTACCCTTGCAGTGTTGGTGGCTCCTTTATGTCCAGGGCAGTTCTACTTACCCTACCTTCTTCTCATCTCATCCTCATAGTATTTCCTATGGGTTTATCTTTGGTATACTAATGCAATGACTTGCATTGTGGGGGATTAGGGGCTGTGACTGGCAACCACAGAGATTAACAGAGGAGGTTGTAGGAGACGGGTCACATGGATGAGGAGTCTGTAGGGGACCAGTCGCATGGGAGAGGAGTCTGTCTGGGACCAATCGCATGGAAGAGGAGACTATAGGGGACCAGTTGCATAGAAGAGGAGGCTGCAAGGGACTAGTCGCATAGATAAGTAGGCTGTAGGGCACTAGTGACATGGAAGAGGAGACTGCTACTGACTGGTTACATGTAACAGGTGGCTGTAGGGGATTAGACGCATGAAAGAGGAGGCTGCTGGAGACCAGTCACATTAAAGAAGAGGCTGCTGGGGACCAGTCACATTAAAGAAGAGGCTGCAGGGGACCGGTTACATGCAAGAGAGGGCTGCAGGGGATCATTGACATGGAACAGGAAGAAGGCTGCAGGGGAACAGTCATATGGAACAGGAGGCTGCAGGGGACTGGTCACATGGAAGAGGAGGCTGCAAGGGATTGGTCACATGGAAGAGGAGGCTGCTGAGGACCATTCACACGGAAGAGGGGGTTATAGTACAGTGGATAAGTTAAACAGAATCTTCATCCTCCTATTCCTATGTAAGCATGCAACTCTTTCAATGTGTTGAAACAAGAAGCATAGTCTAAAATATAAGATCCTGTTGCATGTAACAATTAGAGTAAAAGCTTCCTTAAAAAATATGAATTCAGTTTAAGATGAAAAAGGGAATGTATTGACTTTAGCACAGTTTGTGTTCACTGGATATCATTAGTAGCACCCACATTGCTTTGACGCTTTGCCTGGAATGGCTCCTTAATTAGTCCCATTCTAAATCCAGACCCTGAGTCACTGTATGCGTCTGTTATTAGTGTACAGAAGAGTTTCATTTCTCCACAACATATTAGGCCTCCAGAAATATTATGGACGGCAGGGAATAAACAATGCTTGGCACTGTTAATCAGTCAAAGGCCCTATTATAACAGTTTTATTTATTCCTGTTTATTATTTTAGCGCATTGGAGGAGTTTGACAAAGTGTTTTGGCACAGACGCGGGAAATAAAAGCGATAGAATAATGCAGTTGTTCTGGGCGTTCAGCATGTTGAATTGATGCTGGGAGTCATTGGTGTACGCTGTCTCACACTGTTTATATCCATAATTTCAGTCAGTAATGCTTGCCGCTGGAGTTCTGTGCAGTATGATGAATCTTGCATATTAATGTTCTCTTCATCCCCAAAGCCTTTATCCAACATTCTATTTTTATTTATATTATCATTTTACACAGTTGTCACACATTTGCTTTCTCTTACTTTTCCAACTACTTTTTTCTTGGCTTGTTAAAAAAATGTTAATTTTTTGAACTGCAGATGATATCACAACAAGCGTGTCTTGGCTAAGGACATTCTACTAATCTTTCTTTGTCTTTGTAGCAATGGCAGTGTACATGTAGCCTACAGGGAATATAAAACACCAACTTGTAAAATAGCGTGCAAAAACAGCGCCCTGTGGCAAGCAACCATGTTCATCACTCATTTACTCAGTAGTCAGAGCAATAAAAGATGACTGGTGGCCACCTGCTGTGGGTCAGTGCACATTTCACATTACTCTTTGCCAAGGAAAATAAGCTTGGTGTCCTTTATTTGATCACAATGAAGTGATGTGCGATGACCCATATCAAACATCCAGACAGAAGCTTTCATTAGCCAAAATGGACTAAATTGCTTTCAGTTCATCTCTGGCTGATTGCTACATGTTCATCTTTGATTGTCTGATGGAGGTCATTGTGTACTTTGTTGTACATCTTCCAGGTTTGCATTGAAAAATTGTGGCCCAATTTTTATTTTCATCCTGGCAGTCTTCATGTACATATTCTGTGTTGGATTAGTATTTCTCAAGCTACTATAGCTTCTTGGTGCTGAATTATATAATACATAACCACATATGCCTCAATCGGAGTCATAGACTAAAATGTGTATTCATTTATTCATTAAGAAATAACTGGAAGTGATAAATGTTAATTAACGCTACTTAAATTTCAAATAATTAATGTATATTTTCCTGGAAAACTGCATCACTATGTTCTTCTGTAACAAGTATAACACTGCATATATTTAGCATATGTATGGTAACTAACTCCTAAGATTTATTCTGAACTTTTTAAAATATAAGTGTTTATAGGATATGTGCTTTAGTTCCCCACTATCCCTTATATTGAACAGTATACTATTTGGAACCAAATACCTCTATCCCTATGATTTACAGTAGTTAAATGTATGTACCAGAATGAACACTATATTAAAATTTAAATAGTGAAAGATAGTGACTGGGTGGACTGGTTGGACATAGTGGCAGATAGAAAGTGGAGTAATATGGTGGCAGACAGGACCTGAAGGTACTGAGGGAACATGCAGACATGAAGGGAAGAAGTGGGGGGAAATAGTGGCAGACAGTTCATAGAGGGATTGAGTAAATATGGTGACATATAGTGCCTTAAGTCACTGGAGGATATGGTGGCAGACAGTGCATGAAAGGACTAAGAAGATACATTAGCAGACAGGACCTGGATGGACTGGGAGGCATGCTGGAAGAATGAAGGGACTGGGTGAATATGGTGACACAGCGCCTTCAGGGATGCTGGAGACACTATTGTGTCATGAGGGTGCATGGTGGCATACAGAGCCTAGAGGAACTGTGGAGACAGGATGACAGGAGCTTAGAGGTAATTGCAGTATATTGTAGAAAACAGGGTCAGGGCGGACATAGTGGAATGCCTGCAGGGCTTAGAGGGAAATTGTGGCAGGTAATGGATGGATGGACTGGAGAGATACGGTGACAGGCAGGGTCCCCTGCAGGGACTAGGAGAATATAGTGGCAGACAATGTATGCAGGGTCTGGGGGGTATTGTGGCAGGCAGGACTTGCAGGGACTTGGGGAGGCCTGCTGTTAGACAGTGCCTGGAGCAACTGGGGGGCAAAGACAGGCCAGAACTTGTAAAGTATATTATGGCAGCACTTGGGAGTCAGTAGACCTAACAATAGCACTTGGGGTTCAGCTGACATGATGGAAGCATTTATGTTATATATAGTGTAGGCTGAGGACATTGATGTTGAACTTGTGTTACATCAGAAAGTGTAGGCAATGGACTGAAAGGGACTGAACAACAAGAGAGGAAATATGTTGTCTAGATAAGGTGTGTCAAGGTTGTTTTGAAAATGTCATGTGTGTAATGGTTAACTGGAAGGGTAAGCTTTCTCATCTCTTCCCACAAAAAAACTAACTCTTACAGTAATTGCTATATAAAAACTTCATGCTGGCCCAGAAATACAGGCATTACAATCTCATCACAGCTAGCTTTGTATGGTAATGTGTAGACAAGTAGTAGTCACTGTCAATGTTGACCGCCAGTTAATTACAAAAAGTGACTTTTGGGAGATGGCATTACTGACTCTTTCATCTGAACTTCCTATACTTAATTAGGGGGCCACAATTATCTATAAAAAATGTAGGTGTTACATGTTGAACTCATGAGCAAAAGGACTGAAAGCCTTCACTATAAACCGGTATTACTAAGGACATACTAAAACTCCAATGTATGAGTATTGCCTGTCTGGCAACAGTTTTAATTCTGATCTAATATGGAAAATTTGTAACAATTGTTAATAAATGACTGTTTACCATGGTATTCTAGCCTGTTGAGTTTATATGCACCTTTAAAGTCCCCTGGGGGTTGGCCACCCCCTAACTTGAGCTACTCTTCAGTAGAGATGGTCGAATTTTTTTTCAAAAATTCGACCATTTCGACGATTTCGAGTTAATTGCAAAGCCCCTAAACATGGTATCATCACCAAACTTGCTGGAGATGTAGAGAAGGGTTGGCGGTACACTGCAAAATATAAAGTATGTCTCTAACACAAATAGTTTTTTTCACAAATTAAGCTCAAAGTCAAGTCAAAATTTCGAAAATTGGAATTTCGACTTTAATTTTGAACTTAATTTATGCAAAACGACATATGCTAAAGCCAAACTTTTTTTTTTTTCAAATATTCCCACAACCCTTCTTTACATCTTCAGCAATTTTGGTGTTGATACCATGCTCAGGGGCTTTGCAATCAGCTCCCAAATTTAGCAAGTCGAAAAATTCGACCATCTCTACTCTTCAGTAGAACCCAAGTTTTTTTTTTTTTCCTGTAATAGTTTGGGATGTGGTGCCAGTGGTTTGAGAAGTGTCTGATGTCCTATATTTAATCCTAATTGTAAATTCTATGAGTTCTTAAATTAAGTGAAACATGTTATTCAAGCTAAGCTGTACATTTCCTACTGTTTGTCATTAACCTTCGCTATGTAACAATCTTTTATAATGTTGAAATAATGTTTTTAACTCTATCTTATAACAACACTTTCTTATTTCTCTAATGTAATCTGAATAAATGACTTCAGTAGTAACAAGTAGGTTATGAACAGCTGTATAGAACTGCAGTTCAGGGATCGGCATTGAGAATTTGATTGAAGATGTTAGAAAGCACATTTATCCCAGTGGATGTCAGCAGTTGACAAGGCCACCATGTATTAATATGCCTGTTTTAGAGGATGAAGTCGGATAGGCAACTGCCTATGTTAAAGCACAACTAGCATTAAATGTTAAGGTTTTTTTGGAAGTATGGGAGTTTTGTTTTGCCATTTTTGTGGCATAGGTTACCATTCTCTCCATCTAATAAATACAGTAATTATTTTTCAAATAGAAAACAGGTTGGTTAAGCTTTTATAATTTTCCTTCCAGACGCCAGACACTCTGTCTATGATCGCATGGTTTAGGAATCTACAAAAATTTTTGTCTCAGTCCTGATGACAGGATTGAGAAGGCTGAGAAAAGACTACTTGAAAAGGGAAAAGGTATGTCTCCCCAATCAGGTGCTCTGAAAAGGGGATTTAGGGACTTTTCAGGCAATATCATTCAGAGTTATTAAGGTCAAAAAAACGTTTTATTTGTTGATGTATAAAAAGTACAAATTATATCATAGTTCCTTTACATCACCATATCATCAAATGACCAGGGATTTCTCCATCTCAACATGTTTCGCATATATAGTAATTGCTTCATCAGGAGATAAAATCAAATCATAAAATCAAGTCATAAAATCAATGATATGCAGAGTCGATCCACACTAGGGTGACACCATTTCACAAACCAAGAGGAGGTGTGACACCAAACTTTACAAACAGTGTATTGTACAGTACAGAGTTTACACATAGAGATCTGCCTGCAGCCATGTGTTTTGTCTCCCTGTGCTGAATGAGGCTTCAACATGCTAATTGTCCCCACTGAATAGATCAGAATCTCTGAATTAATCAGAA
>CM070038.1:66711592-66725952 GCA_036250615.1 Ptychadena robeensis
CCCCCCCCCCCCCACGACGGCGGCCTTGCCTGCAGCAAGGACACAACTATGAGTGCTGGAGAGAACAAATGCTGTGATTTATGGTCTACCTAGATCTTAGATCCTGAAAATACCAGGATTTTAAGCTTCCCCAAGATTCCACTGTGATGCCAATTGATGTCAACTAGGAACAGCAGCAGCAAACGGTGTGTTTCGTTAATGTGGCTTTGTTGTAGTTTTTTCCCCCAATGTGAGGGTTCCAACGTGAAAAGAAAAAAAAGTGACTAAAAACAATATATATTAAAGGTAACAGGGGGGAAGAACCAATTGAGGAGCTGTAATTAGACACTGATAATGGACCCTTATGGCGACTCTCGTAGTAATACAAAAGGAGTTACTAAAGTCGGCCATAGATGTCTCAGAGTCGGCTACAGAACTGACGGGAATCCTGTGTGCTCCACTCACACAGGGATTCCTGTCAGATTGAAGTCAATTAACTGGGAGGGGGAGGAGACTCCACATCCACAGTAACTGACTATAACAGGATCGGCCACAAAAAGTACAGTGCAGTTGTGGGTGACTGACAACAATGGCTGGCTTTACTCTTTGGGTTGCTGGTTGTATATTAACCCTCATGGCGGGTCAGTATTTTTAACCAGCAACCTGTTGTGATGGATCAGCAAGTGGAGATAATTTTGTTTCACTGTCACCATGCAGTAAAGTGGTGGTCACGCTCAACAGTGCCTGTGGAGGTCCAATTTCGTGATAGCCTGGTCCAGGATTTTCGGAGTAGAAATTTTTGTAGAATTTTTGAATTTTTGTGGAAGCCACTTGAAACAAATAGGCTGTGAGGAGGTGATCTTATTTGGCAACAAACTATAAAGTATAAAATACTTTTAGATGTATTATATGTTTTATAGTTCGTTACCACATAAATGAGAATTATTTTATTGGGCGCCTCCTCCCAACCTATTTTTTTCAAGTGGATACCACAAAAATTCTACTTAAGGTGGGTTTACACGTGTAGATTTTTTCATTCAATCAATGAAGAACAAATGATTTTTTGGTTGATTGAACAAAAATCTAGAATGGGCAATTTGTTTGATGGATACATTTTGTTCGACCTTGAACAAAAAATCGTTCAAAAGGTCATCAAACATGTTGGTAAATTTAAATCTGTCTTTGTAATTCTGAATGTATTTTTATTCAATATCGGGATTGACACCAAAAAAATCTAATGTTACATTCGATAAATGGACGAACGATGTTCGACAACGACATCGGACAAAACATCCAACACGTGTAAACCCACCTTTAAACTGAATTGTTTAAATGTTGTGTAGTGATGTTGTGAAGGTGTGTGTCACATCTTTAACTATATCATTATATAGGTTTCATTGTGATCCCAGAAATGTGTTGCCATCTTTTCATTGCAGCCGTTACGGGCTTGTTTTTCCTTTAGATTCAGAGGGCGTTTCATTTTCTCTCTTATCTCACTTGGTCTCTTCCACCTTCATAGTACGCTGTGTCCTTTACGCCCCCATGCACCATGTTAGTTTCCAGTTGACTGGCTCCAAAGAAGCATTTACACCCCCTCCTACTTGCAGTGGTACAAGCCACCACATTGGTGCATATACAAGAAGTTGTTGTTTACATGCACTCCAGACACACAAATTAGGAAAAAGGTCTAGCTGCATGATTGTCTGCTCTTATACGTATTGTGATGATCATATCAGTACTGTAACCGAAAACGTCATGTCGTCTCAAGCACGCGTGTAAACAAGGACTGGTTTCCTTTTTTCCCAGAAATGACAAGCAGATTGTGGTTCCTTTCCTGACATTTCTGAGCTAGAGAACAGCTTTTATCTGCATCTGCTTGCTGTGCCTCCCTGTATACTGTTGCTATAGCACTGTGGTCTCATTCACTGTTTTCAGCTTGCTATTTATAGGATTTCATTTATTTACGTGTCTTACATTTACTTTTCACTGTGTTGAAGGCCTTATGTCTTCTAGCTGGTTTTGCTATCTATTTCGCTTTGGTTTCTGGGATGTCAGTATCCAACCTTAAGCTAGGCATACACACTGCACACTGATCGCGGGTCAATTGAACGGGAATCGATGTACACCACTTTGCACATCGATTCCCATTTTTTTATGTGGCTTTCTCGGCCAAAACCCGGATTTTTCCCGGAAATTTTGAAATCGGGCCGAGGTAGGAGGGAGGGGGCGCTACTCTCCCTCCAAAGTTCCCACCCCGCTTGCACAGATGACGTGCGGGCTGGGACATAACTAGGGAGAATAACCCCTTTCCCTCCTAAGTTAGGCAGGAACTATAGGAGGGGATGTTAGTCTCCCGATGTCACTGATGTCACTTCCGGAACCTGGAACGCGGAAGATTCTGCCCAGAAACTGGAAGTGATGTCACGTCCCGATTTCCTGGACGGCGAAAATGACACTATGCCACTGCTTGTCAGATCAACCAGGATTTACGGACATGTCCATACACATGCACGTTGCTCGATTGTGCTCAAATCTATAAAAAAATTTAGCTGTGTATGCCTAGCTAAAGTGTGCCCTTTGTTTACCATCTAGATGAGGTGTGGGCAAACGTATGTGTTTGAGGAGTACAGAATGTTGCATTTTCAGGCAATAGCCCATTAGGATTACATTGGGGTGGTTATCAGTATTTAAATGTAGCCATACACAGGTCGATTTTCCACTCCATTTTTGACTGATCGATCACTGCGCGCGTTCACAAGATCGATCGGCAATCGATCGGAGATCAATTGTGTTCTGCCCACCCTGAACGATCGACCAAACAAAATCGGAATCGACAAATCGGATCAGACATTGAACCAACATGTTGGGTTTTTTTGGTCGATCATTTGGCAATCGGAGTACGTTGGTGGACTCACAGCCCTATGCAGCAGCCTTTCCGATTGATGGATTTTGTGGAATCGGCCATTTTGGAGATCGGCTCATGTCCAAATCGACCGCAAAGCGGATTCCCAAGGTGGTGCTGCATCTATTCCCGATCGGATCGATCGATCGACAATTGATCTGTGACAAATCGATCTGTGTATGGCTACCTTAACACAGCCACGGGGCTGCATATTCTGGGTGGCTGAAACTCATGTAATTCAAGCCTTACGAAATTAAGACAGTGAAGTGGAAAAAAACATTATTTTTTTAAATATTTAAATGTACAATATTTGGCCGATTACACTTAAATAGGCTTACCTTTCTTTTCCATGTGTATTGCCATAATTCTGTCAAATTCGGCAAGTTGTCACCTTTATTGACTGCAATGAGCAGAGATAATGCCTAGAAGCAGCCCTTGGTCACCATGGTTAAGCACCCACCGCATGATCACATCATTGCAGGGAACAAGCAGAGGGGAGGGAAGAGCATCTTGTCACTAAGGTTACAACTTGCAGGCTGGATGGAAAACGTAAGCGTGCCAGATATGGCCTGCAGACCATAGTTTGCCCATGTCTGATCTAGAAATAACAAGCTGCCAGGGTTGTCAGAAAGTGATTAATTAATATAGTCTATAGGCTGCCTTTTGTATGTCATCCACAGCAGTACATATAAATACACAATGGGCGTATGGCCAAAGATTTCGAAGAAGAGCTTGCTTTTAAGCTCATTTACTCTGCTACTTCTGACAGAGACACCTTATATGGGCAACGTCCATGTGATGAGGACCTTACCATGTGTACAAATATACACTACAGACATATTCAATCAAAAATCACCCTCATCTGCTACTATGTTATCAGGAGTAAATCCTATATGAACATGGGAGAAACAACTTATCTCCTTGTAAGAATGGCTTCAGCTGGGCATAGACATTTAGATTTGTGGCCAATTCCGCGGCAGATCGTCTGCGCGTGATGACATAATTGAACAGCGAATGGTTGCACACCACTTTTACGCAATTGATCCCGTTCAATACTTCGGATGGGACTCTCAGCCGCCGTCCAAAGTAATGGCAATCAAACAGGGATTTACCCTGTTGGTTCCCTGTTTAATCAAGCTTTCTTCTTGCTCGAAGAAAGGGTGGCTGCAATAGATTCCCGAACAATCGATCACTGTGAACACGCACAGCGATCTATTGTTCGGTAATCAAAAATGACCTGTGTATGCCACCTTTACAATCTAAGAGGTTCTAGAAATGAGAAGATGGGTAGATGGTCAGACTGAAGAGGTGTGTTTTTTCAGGGTTTTTTAGAAAGTGTTAAAAGTTGAAGCGAGTGAGAGAGTTCCATAGAGTAGAAGCGGCCCTAGAGAAGTCTTGAAGCCGCACATGTGATGATGTTATGAGTGTTGATGTCATTACTAGGTCGATGGAAGAGCAGAGGTATGGGTTGGGAATGTAAGTAGGGCTGGAGGTGTTCAGTGATTTAAAAGCAAGGCACAGAACTTTGAATATGATTATCTGGACAATGGGAAGCCAGTGTGAAGATTTGGAGAGAGGCAGCGGATGCAGAAAGGTTAGAGGAGTTGTACTAAGAATCTAGGGGTTCTCCTTTATGTCTTGCTCATTGTACAGGCAAAGCATTCAAATAAAAAAAATCCTTTGGTTTGTTCTTTGGGAGATTTAAACAATCAGCACATCCCAGAAATGATACCCCTAATTTGAGTCTTCAACTTCTGAAGTGTTAGCAATATAATGGCAGTAGTACTGTTATCTAGAGAAGAGATTCAGCTGCATGAATATACCTTAATAAAGAAGATGTTTCACAGTATGATAATAATTGGTAAGTGCATTAAGTGATAATGAAAATGCCGAAATGTATGATGATACATTTCTATGCACTGATAATGAACAAGCTGTGTTGCATAATGATGCTGATTATGCTTACACTGCAAATGAATACACTAAATTGTACACTGATGAGAGTATACAGTAAATGAGCATTGTCTGCTCTGTAAAGCCTTATCTGCATTGTTGAATCCCCTTCTGTGCTAATCACAGATGTCTTGGAGGATGGGTGTTAGCAGTGTCAAGACCAGCTGTTTCAACTCCCAAGGCAAAGCGCTGCACTCCAAGCGGTCCCCAGCATGTAGACTACTTCTATGTTCCCCACAGTTTTCACATTATATCACTACGCACAACAGGGTGTTTCCTGACTTAAGCAGTACGCCTTGCAATAGTGCTGTGCCGGGCCCGTGGCAATCACATTCCATTTTTATCCTGATTTGACAAGTCCGTAATAAATCTGGTCTCCGGCACATTGCCCTTCATCAAGGCACTACCAAACTACATTTTTACTGATAATAATACTTCTAATTTTTTTATACACAATCATTTGGTATTTTCAGTGCCTAAAGCTGTATAAAGCTACTAAAACAAAAAACAACCTCTGAAGTCCCCCCACAGCTTCAAGTGTATCTCTAGGTCCCAGGTGCCCAACCTACAGCCTGAGGGTTCCTTAGTGGCCCCCCAGAGTCCTCCGCTTGCGGTCCCTGAAACCTAACTGTTAATGCATAGGAACTAACCTGACCGCCGATCACCCACTGATGCCTCTTCATCCGGGATCTTCTTAGTGTGGGGAGAGGCGAGGGACTTGCTTAGGCTTCGGATTGGCGCATGTGAAAGCAAATCAGGACGTATCAGCAGGAGACAGGTTAGTGAATATGCTCCCACTATCCAACCAAGGAATAGGGGACGATTGTATAATATATGTTGCCACACATAACCTCAGAATGGGGGCACATAACCTTTGATGATATACATGAGGAATTCCATATATTATCATGTGTAGCGGTTACATTCTGACCTGGCTTTCCTAATCAACTTTGGCACTCCTAATGACATCTGTAAAATTATCAATGTTGATCAGGAAAACCAGGTCTACAAAAAACAACTGCACCCAGGGGTGGTCCTAGGCTTTACATCGGCCTGCGCAAAAAGGTAATAATGAAAGTTCCCATCCAAAGTAATGGCCGGCACACACGGTCTATTTGCCGAGTAATCAGCAGCACAATGACACGTCTATGCACAGCATAACACTTATTTTCACTTGCTGATTCATCATCTTATGCTCATTGTAAAGGAGGGTACACACATGTAGATATGGGCCAGATCAATGGCTTTGAGTGCCGTGCACACTCTATCTGGCCCATATCATATGCGGCCATCCCAGTTTTCGAGCAGTCAATCAATCCCGCTCGAAAACGAAAGCGATATCAAACATGACCGCTAATCACAGCCAATGTCTGTTGCTTTACACCGCGGGTCTCCAGGCAAAGCATTGGCTGAGCTGGAGAGAGAGCAGAGCTGTCTCTCCAGCTCCTCCGATATCTGACAGCAGTGTGATGATGTCATCACGCTGCTGCAGGGAACATCAGACGGCTCCAATATCGAGCTTCAGTTAACTAGATTTGCAACAGGTTTACTTTATTTTAGAACAAAGCCCATGTAAATAAGGATATTTTTAGGCTTTAATATTCTTTACTTTCCAGGTAATGTTATGGTAATTTTTCCATTTTTTAAATGAGCATGTACTGCTCATTTATTTGCAGGTATTTGCATCCAAATCAGGTGTATGGTGTAGGAATTACAACAGTTTGCATATGTGCCTCCCACTTGTTAAGGGACCAAAAGTAATGGGACAATTGGCTCCTCAGCTGTTCCATGGCCAGGTATGTGATAGTCCCTCATTATCCTAATTAAAATGTGCAGATAAACAGTCCAGGGTTAATTTCAAGTGTGTTATGTGCATTTGGAATCTGTTGCTGTCAACTCTCAAATGAGAGCTGTCACTATCAGTGAAACAAGCCATCATTAGGCTGAAAAAACAAATCCATCAACCCATCAAAGAGATAGTAAAAACATTAGGGGTGGCCAAAACAACTATTTGGAACATTCTTAAAAATAAGGAACACACCAGTGAGCTCAGCAACACCAAAAGACCTGGAGGGCCACGGAAAACAACTGCGGTTAATGACCAAAGTATTCTTTCCCTGGTGAAGAAAACACCCTTCACGACAGTTGGCCAGATCAAGAACACTCTCCAGGAGGTAGTGTGTGTCAAAGTCAACAATCAATTGGTTATTAAGTAAAGAAAAAAAAAATCAAGAGAAGACTTCCCCTGAGTAAAAACAGAGGGTTCACCACAAGATGTAATCCAATGGTGAGCCTCAAAAACAGGAAAGCCAAATGACATCTAATGTGATGGGAAGAGAAGAGTATGGAGAAGGAAAGGTACTGCTCATGATCCTAAGCATACCACCTCATCAGTGAAGCATAGTGATGGTAGTGTCATGAAGCGGCCATGTATAGCTGCCAATGGAACTGGTTCTCTTGCATTTATTGCAGGAACTGAAGAAAGCCTGCAGTTAAAGCACATTGTGTTTGTTTCATTCCAAATCTATTGTGGTGGTGTATAGAGCCACAAATGTTAGAATCGTGTCAGCGTCCCAATATTTATGGACCTGACTGTATAGGTGCATCAGCTGCTGACACATCTCCAGTTCTTTTGCAAGATCTGTCCAAAAATTAACAGATGAACCAAAACTAGACAATGTAAACCAAACTGTAAATGTTCTTTGCTATCCTTCGAGTACTAAAGTAGCCATACACAATAACTTCCAGGCGATTCTGCGCCAATCTCTTTGTGTTTTTTTGGCCCAAAACTGAGGCACCCACCTGAATGGATCAACCAGAGAATTGGGTGGAATTCATAGTATGTATGGCTACCTTTTTTTTATCAGATGCATCTGATACCCCCGAATAGACTTGCTGATTGCTGCAATATAACACTCCACTTCTGTTTTGTGGCATCTTACATTGAGTGCCGATTGCGTGTAGTGTTTCCTATGTGAACTATCCTTTGAAATTCACTCTTTCTGTTATATCTACGATAACGAACAATATAAACAGAATATTTAACAAGGAAGGTAGACAGCTTGAAATAATTTCCCTTTGAACATTTTATCCCTTTCATGTTGTAAACTTGACACAGTTAATGTAAAAACTATATTTTACAGGCCATGTAGGTTTATAAATATGTTGATGCTCCCACCAATAATTGTACACAATAGAAATCACAAATGTGGACAAATGCACATAGTTTAAAAATTTACCACATTCTACTTGTAAGAGATAATAGTCATCACCCCCAAAGACACTTTCCAAACTATGTATTGATCTTTAAGCATTGTTGCTTTGGAAGAGACTATGAAAGTGCTTGCATTCTCATTGGTATATATATACAGGCCAGCCCATCATACCCCTGGCAAATTTTGACTTATATACTATGACTAACAGTTTGCACTGTAGCCACTGGAACTTGAAAACATTTAGAAATGGCCTTTTAGCCCTTTCCTGACCTTTGTCTTTACTAACCACAAACCAACTGCAGAGAGCTGCTGTTTTTCACCTGTTGAGTTGATTAAACAGCTGTTCCTAAATAATCAGGGTAATTAGGATGCTTTAGAACAGCTTGGACTATTTGGAGTGGTATAGAACTTTGGATTTTCCAATAGACTGTGACAGTTTGTATAGGGTAGGGTGAATAATTTTTGACATGACACTTTTTGCTCAAATGTAAATAAAAGCAGAGAAATGTTTTTCACAATCATGCCTCTTGTACATTGTCTTATTATCTTTTGGGAGTCACCTATTTAATTTCCTGGTTGAATAAAAGTAACTTAAAGTCAAAATTTGCCAGTGGGATGCATAATTATGGGCTTGACTGTATATACACACATACATACATGTACAGCGACTAGGCTCCTCCCATCTAGCCATCATGGACATTTTGCATAGAACATATAGACACAGAAAATATTATATATATAGACATTATTTCAGGAGACGAATCCATGCTGATTTCAACCATAACGATGGAAATGTTATGGTTTGAAGTTGCTTTTCTTCCTCAAAGTTTGGGAATCTTCCCCTTTACTATTAATATTGCATCGTATAAAATGTAATCTAATGAGTACAAGGGCTATATTTCTAAAAGTACAATAATGATACAAAGTACACAGGCACACATGCAAACCCATCAAGAAATGGCACACAAAAGAAGAAATGGAGGGTTATTTACTGGCCTCCTTGATGTAGATCAGTGGTTCCCTAACTTTCTTTGCAAGGCCCTCCTTTTTTATTTAGGGGCATTTTTGAGCCCCACCCAGGTTAAGAATGAGGGCCAACGCCCTCCCTGCAATACCTTTGCGCCCCCCAGTTTGGGAACTACTGATATAGATGAAGGAAACCCCCGCACACACATTGTGACCTGACATTAGGGCCACTCAATATTGCATATCGGTGGGAAGTTATGCAATTGACCTACAAGATCTAAAGTTTGACTATTTAAAATGTGTTTACCATTTTAATTTCAACACAAAGCAAGCCTACAATATTGCCCACTGACACCTGAGACCCTAACAAGAGTTAGTGATGGCCGAACATCGGCCTGGACTGTCCGCGAACGGACAGGTCGGACTTTTAAAGAAGTCCGCCTTCCGCCTGTTCGCGGACACATTCAAATTCCCCGCCTCTAGGCTTGGAGTTTGAATCTGAAAAACCTGATGTGATGTCATTGACGTCACATCCGGTCCCTGGAACGCATCCTGGAACACATAGTTCCTGGGTAAGGGAGCCGGATGTGACGTCACTGACGTCACTTCCTGCTCCGAGCCGGTTTTTTCACTAGAAGACCGGCTTCATGCCCGGTCTTCTAGTTAAAAGATTCTTCCTCCGGCACGATCTCGCAGGTTGTGATCCTGACAGAGGAATAATAGAGATCTTCTTCTCGCCAGCGAACGGGGCGGGTCGAACACCCGTACTGCTCGCCGGCGAGAAGGAGGGCAAACATCCATGTTCGCCGCCGAACTGTCCGCCTTGCGGGCAGTTCGGCCATCACTAGTAGTTACGGTGTCATACCGCTACTTGATATTAATATAGCCATAAATACTTTAGCAATGTTTTAGCAATAGCTAGAAGCAGACAACTAAAAGTGTATCTTCCATTATCTGCTTTAACTTTGTAATTTACTATATTTTCCTTTTTGAACTAAATGCCTATTCAGGTTAAAAGAGAATGAAGATTAATTAACAAAGGTTACAGTAATCTGTTAAAGCCTTCCATACATCAATGTATGAGGGAATATTCAAGCTGAGTATATTTAAAATGTAGGTGGTATAGAATGGTGTGACAACAGACTTTTTGTCTAGGAACATCATCAGAGAATGTCTCAAATGTCAGTTCCAAACCTTCTTAAAGCGGACCTACCACCAGGAATCTATGTTTTCATGAATGATGTATAATCATATAATAATAGTAAACGTACCTGTAATGAGCAATTTAAGAATATAATCCGGCAGCTCTTCACACTTCCTGGTTCATGGTCTGCAGAAATCGGCAGCACGTCACAGGAAGCTTAGATTTCAGTGACCTGCTTTGAAAATTCCCATAGAAGATCACTGAACGCCCCCAGTGGCCATCCGCGATATTGCACCCCCATGTGTTTCATGTGTTGGCTCCACGAACCAGGAAGTGATGGGAGCTGTGTGGTAATCTTGTTAAATTGCTCATTACAGGAAAGTTTTTGAGTTTTTTTACTGCATTACTCCCTATTATTGGCACTTCTAGTGCCATTCATAAAAACATAGATTTCTGGTGGTAGGTCCACTTTAAGACCAAATATCTGCCAAAACACAGCACAACAACATTGTATAAATGTCACATTTCTCACTTTCACTGCTGCCATTTATATTTTTACATAGATACTAGAGAGTAACTCCACTTCACATTCTCCTTTTTTATGTTAGGTTAACTGATCCTTCAGTTAAAAATACATTTCAGTCTCTTTTAATAATTTTTTTATTGCCTACATACTGTATCTGTAAAATCTTTTGTTTTTCTGTGCAGTACTAGACAGTACTAGATTTTAGAAGTGTCAGTCTATGGAGGCTTAGGCTCCACCATCCGCTGAAGCCTCCATTGCGTTCCCATAGACGTAGCTTGCTGCTCCGATTTGAAGGCAACAGAGGCTCCGACCAGTGGATCCGAAGCTCTAACGGGCCGTGAAGACCGCCCTGTCAAAGCCCTATTGACGACAATGGGCGACTTGTGCACTCCGTTGAAACCCCTGCGTTGAACGCTAAGTCTAACCCTTATTCTGTTAACAAATCATTCATTAGGGTCCAGGTGCCCAATCTGTCCCTGGAGACCATATGCAGCATACTATACAACTCTCAGACCCCTGCATTTAAATACCCCTTATTATTTTTATCTTTTATGATTGATTTTTCACATTGGAATATCAAATGTGAGGCCAATATTTTTTTCAGGGAGGCTGTATTGACCACTGATCCATGACACCAGTTAGCAAACCCTAGTCATTAGGAACCCATTAGTCTGTTCTATATAAGCCTGGAGGATGCATGGCTGCTGCTGGTGTGATCTGGAGTCATTTGGATTCTGACCTTTGCCTGTTCTTGACCATTCTCTGTCTGCCACCTGCCCTATAACAATGTGCATTACTGCAATATCGAACACGGGCCAGTGCGAACAGTACAACATTCTTTGTATTCTTTGGAGTTGCAATATCAGCAACGCAAGCTGGCTAGTGGGAAAGGGCCCTTAATGAACACTATCACTTTCCTGAAATGTGTCCAGTTATTTGTAGTCTCCTGCAGTACATGCCCAATCCCAATCACAGCTGTGGCATGCCTACAGTCTCTGACTATCAGCTGTGATATGTCCAGCCTCTGTTGGCTGTAGCTTTACATAAACTGAATTATGAGGAGCCAAAAGTAATGCTATGCTAAGGACAACAGCAAATGTGGTCATATGCACTGAGTACTATTGGCATTAATGTATCTGAGTGCTAATAGAGGGCTTAAAATGCAAGCTGGTAGAGTTCCAGTATCCCTTTACAGCAACGAATATCAGGTCTTCTTGGGCCCTTTGCAACATTGACATATGGCAGGATTGTTACTCTTGAGAATATACCGGCGTATTGTTACTCTTGAGTATATTTTTCGTCATATAAGACGACTTTTAAACCCAAAAAAATCTTCAATTTTCAAAAGTCGGGGGTCGTCGGGGGTGCCAGGGCTGCTGAGCATCTGGGGGGATGCCCGGTCCCGTGCTCCCCAAGATGTGTGCTGGCTTACCGCAGCCTCCATGTATTTGAATCACAGAAAGAGAGGAGAGAGGCTGCAGCATCCCCCTGCCGCCCCACTGTGTGTGTGAAAGGTGCCAATTACATGCTGCTACTTTGATGGCAAGTGCTCACTAGTGACATTGTGGCTGAAACTGGTATTGCAGAGAGATTGAGATTAAAGCTAGAACACATTAAATAGCTGTAAACTTCACTTTATAATCTATACACTGAAAATGTGACATTTTATAGATTGCCAACATTCTTTCAGTTTTTATTGTTAAATTTATATAATTTATGTCCCATGGATAACCACAGGGAACATTATTACCAAGCAAGGTTGCAGATAGGGGTGTCAAATTGGGAATATAAATTACTAATCCAAAAAAAGATTGGGCTTCTAAGAGTGTTGGAGATCTGAGGGGTTGAAAGTCAGAGTAGACATATTTTGGTGTGCTTTGGAAGAGGTGTAGTCCTCGCGAGTATATCCCAAACTCTATAATTTAACTGGAAACGTCAGGGTCGTCTTTTTTGCCCAATAGTCTTATACACTGGAAAATACGGTACTTAGACCAGTCTGTTTAGTGAATCCGGCAACCTAAATACATTTTTTGTGGCTAGTGCCACTGCTGTAGAAGCACATCATTGGAGTGGAAGAGCAACACAGGATAATCAAGATTTATTGATAATATTTTAAAAATTCACAGATAAGTAGGTGGTTTGACTGCCACGGACATACAGCACAATAGGCGAGTATAGGTCTGCTTTAATGTCCCCGTGTGACTGATGCCCAGCCGAGCACAGCGCGATGCACTCAAACTTCATCTATATTGAGACACTGCACTGCCACGTCATCGATAACGGCCACTATACATTACATTACAAAGTAATGTAGATCGAACAAAGTTTTCCAACATATTGGAAACCTGTTCAGCCGAAGTTTTTTGAGTGGGATAAGTAGAGCCTTCTCGAAGAAAGCCTGGATGGCTCAAAATTAGTAATAGATTCTAACAGAATCGGGCGCTGTGAATGTGCACGGTGCTCGATTGTGCTCAAATCTATAACAAAATCAAGTTGTATATTTCTAGCTTCAGGCTTAAAGTTATACAGATAGTATACTGTGTATTGTATATTGCAGCCTGGCCTGTAAAGAATGCCATCTGTATATCAGATTAAACTGGGTTTTTGTGTAGGTAGTATATACAGTATACAGTAGTTTATAAATTAGATTAAAGACTTTAGGGTGGTATTTCATTCTCTTGAAAATCAGTGCGTTATATTGTACCATTGCTGCTTTGTTAGGAAACAGATGTGACCTTTGATTCACATGATATATGTAGACATACTGCCAAACATAATGTATAAAATGGAAGCCCTCATGTCTCAGTCTGGATATCAGCTGTCACAATGCTGTTGGGCTTGGAATACATTCTTTTAGGGGTCAGTGATAATATTTCAATGTAAATTTTGTGTTTTTCTAAGTAAACTCATATTTTCTCATAGTAAAATATATACAATAAAGTAATTGTTCTGAAGCGTTAAACAGTTCCTGCGTGTACAGTATTTCTATAAGTTACATGTACATATATGTAGAATATCACTTTAGCGACTGGTGGGATAAAATGTGAGACACCGTGCCGGTACTTTTTTTTCAGTGGGTCAGGCTACCATTGACGAAAAAGGTACAACCTATTAAAACAACCAGCATATGTAAAGGCCACCCTCTAAATATATTATTATATATGATGCAGAGAAAAATAGGGTTCTTCAAAATATCAACAGACAAAAAAAAGTGCACACACTGTTTCCAATATATTGCTACTACAGAATTAATTTTAAAATACCACAGAAGACACCTTATAAATTAGTCCAAGTGTACATTGACAGTGCCACATGTTGTGTTCACTATTAACATCTAACAGGATAAATCACAAAGTGATGCTTTCAGTGGAGGTTTCATGACCTTTAAGTGACATTCAATCATGGCTGGTGCACAGTGAAGACATTTTTATCTAAATGTTTGGTCGAAATGTGGTCATGCGCAGTGCACTCTATTACTGAGTAAACAACAGGCCGTGAAATAAATAACGATCACACTTATGGCAAAGGCATGGCTTTGACTCATCAAGGGGTGTGTCAGTTCTCTTCAGAGAGATCACTCCTTCCACAGGGATAACCAGGGTCTCACAGTGATGTGCCCGAACCCAGTTCGGGGTATCGCGATAGGTGCAGTGTGCTTTGCCCGAAACTGGGGTT
>CM070038.1:66749737-66760902 GCA_036250615.1 Ptychadena robeensis
TCTATCTATCTATCTATCTATCTATCTATCTATCTATCTATCTATCTATCTATCATCCTTTATGCCTATTTCTCTTTGTAACAGCCTAAACATGCTTAAGTAGACAGCACCAGATGCAACTTAAGACAGTTGTCTGATAATACATAAAGCAGGGAATTTTACAAGTGTGATTTAATCTTCTTAGAATCTATAGGTTGAAAAACACAAATAGCAAGACCATTGACTTGTGATGTGACGGCTGAATTGGATTGAAGGCACAAAGGACCTAAGAGCCGTGCAGGCTAATACAGCCCCAGCGTCAGTGTTTGAGAATCCCACTACTCTGCATGCATTAGGTGGTAATATTTGCAGTATAATCACCCCCACTGTGAATTCATTATTTGAATTCTATAACAGAATCCTAAAATGACATATAACGCAAGTATATCATTCCACAGACTGAATAGACCACGCATCACAACAAAAGAGAATAGGTTATCTTACCTTTCTAATAGAAAATTCATAAAGTATAAAATCCAATATTGTCGCATGTATCTTGAATTTCCAATGAACGGTATCCATGCACAAAAAGATAAAAAACTGGAGGAAAAAAATATCTGTTGCTTTTCCTGTTTTTTATTTAGTATTTTTCTGTTTTTCTTTTTTTTCTTTTTTTGCTTAGTCAATAGTCAGTTTGATACAAAAGAAACAGACAATAAAAATTATGCACTTGTTTTAAAAAATGAAATTCTTCTATGGTTACAAAAAGACTGTGGGAAAAAAATTAGACCTAATGCCTATTTGATGCCATTGGATAAAACAATCCTCCCCTTCTCCTCAGTGGTAAAGTTATTGGATGGGAATTTCAAGGGGTGGCTTTTGTTTTTCGTAAGCCCACCTCGTTTTCTTGTGGTTTCCAATAGATCTCTTCCTTTCCAGTAAAGATTGCATTAAGAAGCAGTCAATTCTCCACCTCTGGTTGGTTTTGCAGTGAGGACGTAGAGAACTGGCAGCTGGATTAACCTTTCTTGTGCTAAGGTGGTGTGCTGCATGCATGCAGTGGCAGAGCTCTACGTTTGTCAAAGGGATCCAACATCATCTTTAGTCTTCAGATGTCAATGTTCTCTTTTCCTTCCTCTAATATGCTAACTCTTCACCACCCCCTTTATCTGTCAGATGTCAAGACAATAGTAGCAGGGATGGTCCTGTTGGAATATTGATTCAGAGGGGTGAACAGCTTGTAGCCTAGAGTAATCTCACATAACAAGCCTATGTGACTCAGTGACACAGTTAACGGGAACCCATGTCGAAGTGCAGCCCTAATATGACAGAAAAAAACAATGTAACCAGGTGGGGATGTGACACATCTACGAGGGAGGGGGGCTCATCACACACTTTTGTAATGGTCTTGTTTGTGATGCATAATTACACTACATACCCCCTAAGGTAGGAGGAAGTAACTTGCGGCAATGGCATTACCGTATTACGTGAAGCGTGAATTAGCAGATTGCTAGCCCCTGTAGGCAAGGTCAGCCCTTTGCCATATGTCCTTATCTGGATGCCTATACCTCACTGTCTTTGCACTTTGTTTTATGCGCTGGCCTATTTCTATCCTGTTTTAGGCTTTTTTCAATGTGTGTGGTTTTTAGCTATATATATAAAAAATTCTAAAGCATAAACTGAAGGTACCAATCATAAGCAATCTTATATTAGATTAGAGACAATTGAAAAATGTCCACAACTCATAAATGTTCTAACTGCGCTTTGTATGATGAAAGATGATATACAGTTGGGAAAAAAATATTTGATCACCTGATTATATTGTATGTTTGCCTTCTGTCTATACTTGTTAGAATTGTTATTGTGAGACACAGAACAAAAAAAAACTCTCACAAATCCAGTGCACTAAAGTTAAAGTAATGAAAGAAATAAGTATTTGATCCCTTCACAGAAGATCATTTAGTACATGGTGGCATAACTCTTGTAGGCAATCCAGAAGCCAGACATTCAGGGATTTTGTTCCGCTTCTCATTGCAGATGTTCTCTATGTCAGTAAGGTTTTGAGGCTGTTGTTTGGCAACTCACACCTTCCTCTCATTTCACTGATTTTCTATGCGATTAAAGACTAGACAATGCTAGGTCACTTAAGGACCTGAATGTGCTTCTTCTTAGGTCACAATTTTTTTTGCTTCGACCATGTGTTTTGTGTCATGCTAGAAAACCCATCCAGGACCAATTTTCAATATCCTGGCTAAAGGATGGAGGTGCTTGATCATGTCTTCTTGGGGTCATAGGTTGCATTCCTCTTCCTGTAAAAATAGTGGGTCAATGCCAAAGAGCTCCTCTGGGTAATTCAGATGTTCATTGGTAAACTGCAGATGGCCTGGTGCTGTCTTGATCAGGGGGACATTGCAGACGCTGCAAGATTTCAGTCCATTATGGTTTTGTGTGTTTCCAATCGTTTTCCTATGGTCCCAGCAGCTCTCATTCCTCCTTTAAGCTTGTTACCAGAATAAAGTGAAGACAACTGAAATGCTGGAATCTTGCTAGTGGATAGTGGATCAAATATCTCTCTCTCTCTCTTTCCAGAGTTCCAGAGTTCAGGACTCCTTCCAGGATACACCACCTAACCCTCTCACTGGTGGAACAACTGACAGATTATGAAGATAATAATAGACAGATTATTTTGTAACAATTGCAACAGCGCTAGATAGATAGATAGATAGATAGATAGATAGATAGATAGATAGATAGATAGATAGATAGATAGATAGATAGATAGATAGATAGATAGATAGATAGATAGATAGATAGATAGATAGATAGTTTAGAGAAACTCTGAAGTAGGATGTCCTGCACGGTTTTTCAGTTAGGTTCTGGTAATTATCTGCCAAAAGTGGTCTAAGAAACGAATGAATTAATGACCAGGTCACAGGCACACAAGTTATAATGAAAGGCTTGCTTATATAGCTTTTTCACAGAAGACCTAATGCAGCTCAGATTGCTAAAAATATAATGCTGGCTGTGGTGGAAAAAGGGTCAGTGCATTGTCACCATACTTGTCCCATACTGACCATGTCAACCACTGAAAGGGTCTACAAAGCAGAGGATGCAACAGAACTAGAAGGTGACCTGAAATTTATGTGGACTTGCCAGATACCACCTACCCTAAGATTGCTACAGACTTTAAACACCCCATAATAATAAGAGTATTGTCTAGATGTGATGGACTTTTCAGCAGTATAGAGTGTTCTGCCACACTAAATCTATTCTCCAGAAATGGTATAATGAACATGACAAAGAGTTCAAGGTTTCTACTGGACCTTCACATTTACCAGATCTTAAACTGAACATCAGTGGGGCATCAAGCCTGATCCACAGAGGCCACTCCACTGTATACAGGACATAAAAGATATGCTGCTAATGGCTTGTTGCCAGAAACCACAGGACCCCTTCACGGGCGAGTGCATGCCCTGATGGGTCTGAGCTGTTTTGTAAGCACAATATACGGTGGTTTTAATCAATGATGTATGTATATATACAGTACACTGTACATACAGTATACAATGGTTTGAAAACACTACCAACACACTCCACGGGCTATACTATGTAGCTGGCCTCTACTCTGATGGAAAAACAGCTTTAACTCATCTGTGAAGGCCTTCATAAGGTTTTGGAGTGTGTTTGTTGGTCTTTGTGCCCATTCAATCAAAAGACCATTTGAGATCAGGCAATGATGCAAGATGAGAAGCCTTGGCTTAATTTTCTAATTCAAAAGGTGTTGGGTTTAGGGGAACAATACAAATACAATTTACAAATGTCTTACTAATTAACCTTTACTTCCAATGCTGTCCCCAGTCAAAGCATCGGCTGAGCTTGATGACGCAGCAGTACTGCGCCTCCAGCTCCTTCGATATCAGGCTCAGCGTGATGATGTAATCGCGCTAAGCTTGAAGGCTCATCTATCTCACGGGCATCGATCCGTGTATGGAAGCCTTTATAATACAGAAGGAGCCTTAAAGCTGCCCATACATAAGCAGATTATTCTTTGATAGATGAGGAGAGGGCTGCAGTGGGATGACATCATCACACCTTTTGTGTGCCACACACCGTCATCACACCCTTTGTGTGCCACACACCGTCATCACACCCTGTGTGTGCCACACACCGTCATCACACCCTTTGTGTGCCACACACCGTCGTCACACTGCCGTCCCCATCCTAAGCAATGGACATCGACCGTGATTTAAGGTAACGTCCGATAATCCTGTTTTCGAGCGGGATTGATCCCACTCGAAGACAGGGTTGGCTGCATTAGATATTGACCAGGAAGATAACCCATATCTATGCTTGTATGGTCACCTTTACAATGCACTTTAACGCCACCATTATATGACATTGCACCCTTCTACTTATGTATATTGATTGGCTCATCTTCAGTCTGCATGCAGTTTGCATATAATTTTTTAAATTCATCATCTAAGCATCTCTAGAGATGAGACTAAATATGCGCTGTAATTCTTATGTTCCTGACGCTGGCTTTTCTTTCTTTGCACCGTTTAGTAGACATGTCTCCACTCCCTAATGGCTGCCATACACATGCCGATAAGCGGCCGATTTTTAATCTGACCGACGGGCGTGCGCGCTCACGCCGTCGGTCAGGTTAAAAATCGGCCACTAATCGGCATGTGCCCACATGGGGCGACAGATCCCTGTCGCCCCACTTCTCGGCCGGCCAGAGAACGGACATGTCCGTTCTTCTCTGGCCGATGGGAGCCGATGAAAGCCGCTGCCATAAGCTGCAATGAAGCGGCGTCTTCATCGCAGCTTATCGCCGGCACACAAAGGGTGCCCGGCCGATTGAAGGGGCCCCAGAATGCAACGGGAGGCTAAACGTGATGACGTCATCACGTTTAGCATCCCGGAAGATATTGGAGGAAGATATCGGCGTGTGTCGGTAAGTGTATGCCTAGCATAAGCCAAATATAAACCGGCTGGTAATTTTTATTTAGCCTTGAACACTTCTGAAGAATTCACTCTGATACTCCTTCCCCGTATCAGATGATATCAGAACAAATAATTACAGAACGTACTGTGGAAACTGATAAATGGGAGATAATTATAATGTTTCTTCTTTTTTTTTTTATCTCTGTTTGAAATGCCAATTAACTCTCACAGTGCCTCTTACATATAATTAAATGCAAGATTTATTTCTCTCTTGTACTACAAAAAACATGAAAGAATGAGTAATCTGCATATTCCCTTCCCTGGTTGGAAATGATAAAAAAACAACTTGTTCTGCTTTCTTTACAGAGCTGATTTTAATTCCGGTGACATCACCACTAGGTCTCTGTGCGTCTGTAAGGAATTCAGAAAGATCTTGGCTATTGAAAGGGCTTGGGTGGTTGTTTTTCCTACCGTGTAATAATTTCCACATAGAAATCTGACTCTTCATGACTGAACTGGCATCCAATGAGGCAACCATGAAGAGAAAAGTTGGGGCACATAGGGCTAGATCAGTGGTTCTCAAATTTTTTAGATCTGCAACCCCGGAAGTGATGTTACTTTTGTATTTGGAATGTGAAAGTGCCGGTGTGGAGGGTCACTTCTGTGTTCCAAACTCTGTGATGTTACTTCCGCCAAGATCAGGTAAGTATAATGACACCTCCCTCCTATTTTCCCACCCCACATCGTGCAACTGATGTGATGGGTGGGAAGTTAGAAGGGAGAGTAATACCCCATTCCTCCTAAGTAATGAGGGATCACGGCACCCCATCCCTTCTTAGTAATGAGGGATCACAGGGGTCACCTTATTCACTGAAAGCATCGCTAACGCTAATGCCCCCAATTGGGGTGGAAAGTTAGGAGGAAGAGTAACGCTGATGTAAGAGTGATGCTTTCAGTGAATGGGGTAACCCGTTAAATAGTCTTTCAACTCCTGAGGAGGTCCCAACCAACAGGTTGAGAAATGCTGGGCTTGATGATGCTGGATGTCCTGCAGAAGAGAAAAAGTTTCTAAAGTATAGTGTTAAAGTTACAAAGCGTGCCGTAAAATCAATTAAGACAATTTCATTAAAGGATTTGTATAACTGGGCAAGACGAGGATGAAGGTGAGGATGAAGTTCAGCTTAAAAGAAGGTGCACTGTTATGTTATCCCCCTTCCTCTAACCTAAACCATTCCACTCACCCCTTCCCCAGGCGCTTATACAAGGAAATCCTTAAGGCTGAGGGTCAATTAGGAGTCCTTAAGGCCTCATTATTTGGTTATATAAGTAAACGGTCCCCTGGGGCCTATTTACACTAGCATGCTGTTTGGACTGCACATTGCAGATTGTACAGAATACTATATCTATGGTTATACATAAATATAAAGGGATTTGGTGTTGCCTTTTATAAAGACCCTGAAGTAGACAAGTATAGTATTTTCTTAATTACTTTAAACATTTCTCCTGTTGGCATGTTCCCTGTGAACACATTGATACACTGTTGTAGTGGGGATTGCATAAAAGCGAGTTATTTGGTATTAACCACAACTGCATTAGGGCTGCGTTCACTCCTTTTCTTGTTCGCAATCCTGGAGGTCAGACTTTTCTTGCAGTTGGCCAACACATTTGCAACATTTGAGAAGAAATTTAATATCACTGCTCTTTGCAGATCCTTTTCAAGTCAGTAAGGTTTTGAGGCTGTTGGGCAAGCTCTTTAACTCCCTCCCCAGATCTACTATTTCTAGCCACTAATCACTGTTCCAACCACTGTAAACTACTTTGCACAAAATGTATTACCAGGCACACAAGCATAACCGCATGGGGGCAACAAGACAGCAATTATGACGTGATCATGACATTAACAATAATGCTATGTAATAAAATAATGAGAAAACATGGCCACAAGGGGACAACAAATTAGTGATCACATAAGGATAACCAGTGAGCATTTGAGACAATACGGGGCACCATCCTGGCAACTAAAAGAATATTCTATTAAATGGGCAATATGGATAAAATAGGAGCAACTGTAAAAAATATTAAAAAGCAGTTGTGACAGTGCATGGCTAAATATTTCTCCCAACAAAAGCCTGCCCCACCAAAGAAAACCTCCCCCAGTTATCCCTGTCCGTAAAGAGACTCCTCGCCCCAGGCAACACACCACCACCCCTCAATTCGACAGCAGAATCCCCAACAGCAATGAAAGACCCTGCTCTAGAAACCCCCTTCTTTCACTGAACAACCTACCTACATCTTGCCATCAGCATGGTGAAGGTGGTCCTCAGAGAGCTGCTGACATCTAGAGCAGACCAAGAACCTGAATAGAACCCCTGATATCTAGAGAAATTTACCCCCACTTTTGTTGACAACAGTTTCTCCAGAAGGCTTGAGGAAAAGCCTTAAACAGTAATATGGAAAACACAAGAACCTTACCCTACTCTACTTACTTTATTTCTGACTGTATTGCTATTGGAGTTCCCCCCACTGCCACTATTGTCAACAAGACAGAAGTAGAGCAGAAATGTCTCTAAAGGTAGCCATAGACGCCTTGATTTGTCTGCGATCAATTCTCAGTTCGATCATTCCCGGTGATCAAACAATCAGCGATTGATCGTTTTGCAATCGATGGCACACTACCTTGATAGGAGCCAAAAAGGTAGATTCCTCAAAACCAATTGAACAGAATGGCTGCAGCATAAGGAGCTATGGGTCAATCTCACAGGAAGTGATCGAGGGTCTCCACAAACGATCGACTCTTTCGATTATTTTTGGTCGGTTGTTCAGGGTGGGCAGCAATTGATTTGTGGGCTATCGGCGCAAACACGCGGGGTGATCGGGCAAAAATCAGCTGCAAAAATTGGCCCGTGTATGGCAACCTTAACAGAGCCTCAGATAGCAAGACCTGACAGTTATAGCCCTCCTGTACTCCTGTTAAGTTTGGACTGGACATACACTTAAACACCTAGATATTTCCTACTGTAATAAAGCAATGCATCCCAGACTGTAGCTGCAGGTAAATCATTCTGCTGCATCATTTTTTCAGTGACTGGTTCGCCTGCTGTGAATGTTTAGTGAATGTCCCATTTACATGCTTTATAAACATGCCCATAGTATTTATTCCCCAGCGATTTCTCCAGGGAACCATAAAAGACCTCTGTATGTTGTTTGGGACTCATTTCTCATTCTGACATACACTGTAATACACTGTAATTTACAGATTGGAGGAATACGAGTATCTGAACTATTGCTGACTAAACATTTACCTCCTGGTGGCAGTGTAAGTGCATTTCACTCTAGGCACTGAAACTTTCAGATGCTACTCAGGAAACATTAACAATGTTAACATTTTGTAGAGGCTTATATACAACCCTCTGGCACCAGCCACAAGAAAACCAACAGGATTTATTGTATAGTCAATGGGAATCTGGTTCTCAATGATGTCACCTACTGCACAGAGAAGCCATAGCATGAGCAAACTGAAAGCTACCACAGGAGAAGCCACTGGCTTTCAGTCAATCATTGCAGCTTGTGCAATTTAAATATGGACTGTCAATCTAACTTCAATTGATCTTGCCAGCATAAAGCTGATGGATTTCTTTCCAAAGCCCTATGTGCATGCTCCCTAGTATGACAAGATACAAACCCATCAAAAAACATACTTAAATGCTGAAAACAACACGACCAATCATACAAAGTATTTTGGCAATTAAAAAAAACCTTTTACAGTAGTGTATAAATGATAGTAATGTTGTGTTGAGCTGTATTCTTAACTTAAGCTGCAATATTAGCTTCAGCCACCAGATGTCACTAGAGAGCACTTGCCATTAAAGCACAGCACCAGCACTGCTCCTTTTTTGAACATTCAATTATTTGAAAAGAACGATTAAACTGAAGCAGGCCGTTTTACAGCTGGTCAAAAGTTTAGGACCACATGCCTGTAAAAGGCCAAATCTGACCAAAGATGTGGATTTATTGTCATTTTCTGTCAGGTAGTCACACGTTGTAATGGCAAAAAAACTCTCCCTTTATGAATGTGATCGGGTTGTTGAACTGCATAAGCAGGGTCTCTCACAGCACGCCATCGCTGCTGAGGTGGGACGCAGTAACACAGTCATTTGGAATTTCTTAAATGATCCTGAGGGTTATGGAACAAAAAAGTCAAGTTGAAGATCCCAAAAAAATTCACCAGCACTGAGCCGGAGGATCCAATTGGCTGTCCGTCAAGACACTGAACGATCCTCGACCCAAATTAAGGCCCTTACTAGAACTGACTGCAGCCCCATAACCATCAAAGACCTCGTCTCCTTGAACGCCACAGAACTGCTCATTTGGACTTCGCAAGAGAGCACCAAACATGGGACATTCAAAGGTTGAAGAAAGTTTTATTCTCTGATAAGAAAAAAATTTAACCTTGATGGTCCTGATGGCTTCCAGCGTTACTGGTATGACAAGCAGATCCCACCTGAGATGTTTTCTATGCACAGTGAAGGGGGCACCATAATGGTCTGGGGTGCTTTTTCCTTCTGTGGAACATTAGGAGTTCAGGAAGCGCAGGGGCATCAAACGGCCACTGGCTGTGTCCAGATGTTGCAGAGCATTCCTCATGACTGAGGGCCCTCGTCTGTGTGGTAACAACTGGGTTTTTCAGCAGGACAACACTACAGTGCACAATGCCCGCAGGACAAGGGACTTCTTCCAGTAGAATAACATCACTCTTGGCCCACCCTGCATGTTCCCCTGATCAAAATCCAATTGAGAACCTTTGGGGATGGATGGCAAGGGAAGTTTCCAAAAATGGACAACAGTTTTAGACAGTAGATGGACTTCGTGCAGCCGTCTTCACCACTTGGAGAAATGTTCCCACTAACCTTAATGGAAACGCTTGCATCAAGCATGCCGAAACAAATTATTAAATTGATCAACAATAAGTTTGTTTTTAACAAGTTTGATTTCTGTTTTTGTTTTTTTTTTGAGGTATAGTCCTAAACTTTTGATAAGCTGTTTCAGTTTATTCGTTATTTTCATTAAATTGCATGTTGAAGCTCTACTTGGAACCTTGTTAAGATCCAACAATGTAAAATATGATTGTTTATGATTCTTATTTTTCAAGTGGTCTTAAACTTTTCATCAGGACTGTATGTATATATATATACACATGTTATTAGGATAAAGCAGGGGTTCTCAAACTTTCCTTGCAGGGCCCCCCTTTACTATATAGGAACATTATCGAGACCCCTGTGACAGACCGGTGGTCTGCCACGGTGTGGATGGTCCATATGCGGCAGTGAAGGGGTCTGCTGGTGTGTATCCAGCAAGATACACCTGCTAGACCCTAATGAGATGGCTGGGTGTGTCTCCACAAAAGTAGCTGGGACCACTCAGTCATGGCTCCCAGATGAAGTTGGAGACAGGGCTCCTCTGGAAGTGGGAGTCAGTGCTGCGAGGTGCAGCAAATACAGGGCACACAGAGTGTGTGTGGCCCCTGCTGTGACTGTCAGGAAGCCAAGGACAATTTATGTTGAACCGGGTAAAGCCAGGAGGCTTGGCATTTCCAGGACATTCGGTTTGTTTGAATATTAACCCCTGTGCGGGTAACTTTGTGTTTGGACTGAGTTTCGGACAATAAACATGGGCAGGAGCCCTAAAAAAGGTAAATAGCGTGTGGATTGATGCTATGCAAGTTCACCTTTGAGCTGATTCCCCTCACCCCCTATTCAAACTACACAAGTTCAGAATGAGGACCAGCACCATGCGTAAACAAGGGGTTTTATTAAAGGTAACAGACGCGGTAGCATTATCACTAGCACATTTGTAAGAAGAAGAAAGCAGCACAGCTATTGTTTATTGGCCCTCAAACTTTATTTGAAATACAACTCCCTTTTTCACACAAACCAATCATACAGAAACATTCATCATTTACACACATTACACGCACTATACCTACTGTCTGCATCTAGTTCCCCCATGGTTGTTTTCCTGTTTTGTCCATCTCTCAGGCTTGTCTGATTGTCTGGCAGTGGTAGGGAAGGGTGAGTGCACTGTGTGCAATCCTCAGAGGAGGTAGAGAACTGACAGCAGGGAGAGACAATAGACAGCTCTGCAGATCTTACTCTCCCCTCCATCTGGCTGCAAATCTGACATAGAGGGCTCTTTAGAGGGACAAGAAGGGCCATCTTGGCTCCCCACCTGGAATACCTCCG
>CM070038.1:66776293-66786671 GCA_036250615.1 Ptychadena robeensis
GGGCTAGATGGCCCCACAAAATTACCTAGTTTGGGGCCCCGGAATTTCTGATTGTGGCCCTGCATTCTAGAGATTACAATTTTATATTGGAACAACCTTACCATCCGTACTTTAAAATAGTGATCTTTAAAAATACTCAAAACACATTCTGAAGGTTTTAATTAACTAAAGCCTTGTATTAGAATTAGACAAAATCAGACAAAGGGTCAACATTCCCACAGCAAAGCCTGAACTATTAATTAATTTGATTCGACAGTCTCTTGCTAGTGATCCAGCCCCTAGGGAAGTGGCTTGAGCACATGGGCAGAGAGAGCAAATCATATCCTCCTGTCAAGTGAGATGGAATCATCAGATGGGGGTCAATGGATGAGAACAGGCAGAAGAAAATCGGTCATAAAACATTAAAATGAATCACTAACCCAATCATAGACTATAGGTAGGATTAATGTATAAAAGAAGTAGAGATTTAAAGGGACTTCTAAAACTGTGAACAGCAAAAGAACTTTATTGACACCAAAACACTCAGCATAGCGTGCTATATATTTTAAACAACTTCATGAAAACCAAAATGTTTTTGGAGTACAGCTTAAGCTGACAGAATCAAATTCAACAACTGCAGAGTTTGACTTGCAATTTCCATGCAAATATTTTGTGCTTCATTGACAATCACATTATATAAGTAAGGTTTGTTGGGTTTTTTAATTATTATTATTAAACAAATATAGTAATTAAAGAAAAGGAACTCCTGAGCACAATCAAAGAGATATTGACAGTAAGATTAGATTATTTAACAAACTTATTGTGAGGACCCTGGCTGTACCGGGTACCGCCCTGCTGGTGGCACTGTGCTTGCCCATCTTTGGCTCCTTGCAAGCGTGGGCTGGCTTGAGGTCATCTGCCTCATTAGCCTGAATTCTATATAGGTGTGCCTCACCCACCCATTCTGGGCTGAGCATTTTTTTCCTGAACCCTGTACACTTGAAAATCTGAACTCCTGGACAGTTTTGCACCTGTTTGGTTGTTCCGGTCTTGTAAGTACACAATAAACCCCTTTAGGTTCTTATATCCCTGGCTGGTTGTCAGTGGGTGCTGCCTGTCTGGTGGCTCCTTCTGCTTTGGATCTTGACATCTATATTCAAAGAGTATATATGTATGTACTTGTGTATGATATTTGGAAAGTCCAATGCCCTCCTCTCACATTGGTCTGTGCTTTAGAGTTAAGAGTATTTTGTGGGCACCTGGACTGCCTCATGTGTAGGCTATTCCTATTTTTAACAATGTCCTTCTCCAAAAAATTTTAAATTAACAAAAAATATATTTATGCACCATTGTTATAGTATGTTTGTGTCTATGAACTAACGAAGTAATGTAGTCAATTCATATCATAAACAGAAAGATGTTCTCTCATTATGCCCATCTCTTTCAATGTGCATGTATTTTTCCTTGTAATCGAGTGTCTGATTAGCAGATTGTACAGGTAAGAGGAGAGAAGCATAAGGTGGTCTAGACCCTTACAGTATGGCACTGATTTTAGTAGCAATATATTAAAGCCTTTTCATGGCACATGAGTTTATTGCAAACATGGAAACTGGATAACTAGTGTTCCCCCGACATTTCTAAAATATTTATCTGAAATTAGGGACTCATATCTTATGAGCAACTTACCTACTAACACAGTCACTCTTCCCATTAATATGAAGCTATTTGGGCTAAGAGGAAAGCAGTTTATGCAAATATATAAATGTAATTTATTGCTTTTCTCTGATGTATATATTATTTGTTGGTTCATTTTTTTTATCTGTTGATTTCAATTGAAAAGATCTTTTGTGTTTAAGTTTATTTCAAATGTTAAAAAAACTCACTAAACAATTAATAAAAAAAGGCCCAAAAAGATATTTAGAATGACAGGTGGGTTAAAGTCTGTAGCTCTTTCTCCATTTCTCATAATTGTCCAATAGACTCCAGTCCTGTAAACATCTTATGTTCCCATAAGAAGTAAAATGTATTCTTGTTTTGAAGCTTCTGACAATGATAGTGGCAATGAGGACAATTAGAAAGTATCTCTCAATAATATAGGCAGGGGACTTAAACTCCAAAAATCTGCACTTAAATTGCACTCATATGCTTAATTTCTATGGTCACATTGTAGTGCGATTTTGACTCATAACTATCCCTGAGTCATATCCACCCACCTGTTGCAATATGGTTAAGATCTCTATGAATAAGCCCCCACCCCTCCCCCACGGTATCTATTCCACCTGCCATGTATGTTGTTGTAGATGTATCTATATCTAATCTATATCTATGTAATTGCCCATTGTGCTGGGGGCAGCATCTGGGCTGCTGTCTTAAGGCCCCCATACACCAGGACGAGCCAAGCTAATAGACAAGCGACGGAGTGCAACGTGATGATAGCTGCACTCGTCATCATGCTGCATTCCGTTGCTCAGAGTATCGGGGGCACGCTTTGTGTGCTGGACATTACTTTGAACGGGGACACCGGTCCCTATTCAAACTAATGGCATCAGCCAGAGATTAGCGGACATGTCCATTCTCTGGCCAACCGAGCTTTGGGGTGACAAGGATCTGTCGTCCCATGTTGTCACCCGCTATCTGCAGTCAATTTTGCCGCTGAACGACAGCCACGGCTCGCTAGGTGTATGGGGGCCTTAAGATTTGTATTTAGCTCCTTGGAGCTCAGCTTCCTGTGTCTCGAGATGTGCTCCCCCCTTTGTTGACAGTTGGCATCCGTCCAGAAAGCGCCCTCCAGCCCCTGTGTAGCCGGTGAGTTTGGTATTTTATATACACAGATATCAGTTTATAGCAGATATATCAGTGTATACAGGCAGCATTCAACCAGCTGTTACTCACTGCAATACTCACAATTCACTTCAGCATTAGAGATTTAGTTTGGATCTAATAGAGGACCTACAGTGAATGTGGGTGAGATGTATGTACAGCATATATACAAACTAGAAAATCCTGCCCCTCTTCAGTGCAATGTACACTGTATGTCACATATCACACAATGTAAAGAGAGGTGTGTCCACTGTATGTCACATATCACACAATGTTCCAGCCTGGTCGGGAACAGAGCAGTACAGAGTATCCCCAGCAGGTGGCTCAAAAATGTAATCAATGTGACAGTGACCATTTTGATATGAAGATCTGTGTATATATGAGTATGATATAGGGAAGCTGTGTATATGTGACTATGATATGGGGGAGCTGTGTATATATGACTATGATACAGTAGAGCTGTGCATAATCATGATTCTAAGTACAATCTTTTTTAATTCAACAATATTATATATTGTTGAATATAATTATATATATATAATTATATATATAATTATATATACAAGTTTATTGAACAAACTCAAGGATATGCATACAAATACAGCATGTAGCAAGTAATAATACAAAAACAGAAAAAACAAAACCCCTGTTCCCCACACACAACAGTATCCCCCTTTTCAAAATATACTCAAGTTAAACAAAAGAAAACACATGTTTATTAACACCATACCCCTCCTGAATACAGTCCGGTACATAGCTAGCAGGATCTCTTCTGAACTAATAAAAGCACATCCACAAACCAGTCTCCTGACCCCCCACCCGCAAACACCCACACACCCACCCCCAGATACCCATGCCAGTATCAGAGCATTTAAACGGAGGAGAGGAATGTCCCCCAGATCTTATCAAATTTATTCTCACATCCTCTATTCATATACACACATTTCAAAAGAGGTAAAACATCATTCAGGGATTTTTTCCAGACTTCCAGTGTGGGGGGAAGAGGGCTATACCACAGACGCGCCACCAGCTTTCTAGCCTGGAACAGCGCCATCTGGACAAATTGAATCTCAGCCTTCTAAGTACAATCTTTAATAAGTTTTAGGTGTGTATGTTTGCGGCAGAGGAGCGCCAGAGAGGGTGCTTGCCCCGGACACCAAACAGGCTAGGACCGCTCCTGATGGTGGTGGTTGGTGGGTTATTTTGGGCAGCAGTTTCACATGTGAGAGGCATGGTTTTGCTTACATGGTGGCTACAGAGGGATCAGTGAATCAAGCATAAGTCATGCTTGTTAAGTACAATGTAGCAACATCTAACTTGCTGCTCATGTCATCTCTAGTGATTATCGCGAATATTCGAGTTCCGAATATCGGCAATTCGGAAATTCGCGAAGATGGTGAATATATTGCCGAATATTCGCAATTCCGGATATTCGGTATTTTTTATCAATTACACATGCCTCTCAATGCAAGTGGACGAATGGGAAGGCTGCAACAAGAGCTTAGCAACACCATCAACCGTTTTTTAAATGAATATGCGAATATTGCGAAAATCGTCACTTTTAAAATTCACGTAAAAATGCGCGCCATGTTAAACATATATTGCGCGCGCCAAATTCGCAATAAAAACTGTCGATATTCGCAATAAAAAAAACAGAATATTGCCGAATGCGAATATTTTACGAATGTTTTCCATAAAATTTGCAGCATGCCGCGAATACGAATGTTGCCTATGCCGCTCACCACTAGTCATCTCTCCACTAGGGTGCCCCTGTAAAGGAGATGCAGCATGTGCATTACAGCTAAAACACTTAAATGTAACCTACAGAAAGGTAACCTCTGGCGGAGAAGGGGTCATCTTTAGAGCTCAAACCCACTTTGCATGCCAGCTGTGAATACATTCAGATCTGCTCTCCAGAAATAATCAGATTAGTCTTCCTAAAGCATGACTCATTAAAGTGCATGTGGCTGGAATTCAGTTTCAGTCATAAAAGTAATGTAAGAAAACTTTTCATTTAGGCTGTCATCAAATGGTAATAATTACTTTGCATTATCACCATACTTCATTTTCAAGCACCATGGTTTTCTTTGAAATATAAAATATAATCTACATGCTTTCAAAAAGATTAAGTATAATACTTGTAGATGAAAAAACACCCGTGGCTAGTAATGCAGTTCAGGGATGGACACCAGTTAACAGAGATTGGTGCTTATAAATCCCTATTACCGGCAAACTATGAGCTGTAACAAAGAGATCAAGCATTAACCTCCCTAGCGCACCGCCTGTACGGCACCATTTTTAACAGTGTGGTACAGGCAATGGCAGCAGTGTACGAGGTACACTGCCTGCCATTTCCTCCCTCCCCCCTCCCCTCTCCACACAGCCAGTGTCATTCATGACACCAGCTGGGAGGGCTGGAAAGCAGAGGCCCCTCCATTAACACGGAGGTCTATGGCACTGCTCACCCTTGCCCCCTTCCGCGTCACCGTGACGCGATCAGTGAAGCCGCAGAACGGAACGTGGAAGCAGCATCGCCGTAGCTTTCTGGGGATATGCGGCTTTCATGGGAGCCCAGCTCATCCAGAGTTTGTTCTTCACACAAACTCTGGACGAGATGGGCTCGTCATGAACACTAAGAAGGTTAAATTAAGAACCTAAATATAAAACACAAAAAACTAAACTTACTGAATTTAAATGATATAAGTAATCTCTTTTGAAACACCTTAGGTCCATGTCTCCAATAGGTAACACGATGGACCATTGAGTTCTATGGCGATTTGTAAATTATTTGGGACACAGGAGTTTGGACACAGTGGAGACTAGACCTAATTCTGACAACAATAAAATTGAGCAGCAAGACAGACTCCAAGGTTTTTAAATATCTTGAATATATTTTAGGATACATTATATTGCAGGAAAACTCTTGGAGCAGCTCATTTATTTGAATAGGTACTTATCAGACTGGCTGGAGCTTATCCAATGCTCATTGCTTATCCATGAGTTCTGCAAGAGGACATTATTCTCCTACACAGGAAACTAAAACTTAAAAATATCATACATATTCTATAGTATAAGCTGAGTTTTTAAGCACAACAAATCTGCTGAAAAGGTCTCCCTCGATTCAGGATCCCACTTACCTGTCCAGGTGTTCGCAGGTCTCCCGGCAAGAGCCCACAGCCCCTGTGGGTGGTTGGCTGACTGATCTTTCTTCTGTATTCAGTATTCTATCTGTGGCATTCTGTGCTGGTGAAATGTAAACAAACTGAGGCAGCAGTGCCGTCTTCTCAACATTTTGTTATTTTTTACTGTAGCTGATGGAATTCATGTTGAAAACTTCACTTTCTGACTTTGCAAGAAGCTGCTGCATTTCCTACCCTAGGCTTATTCTTGACTCAATAAGTTTTCCCTGGTTTCGTAGATAACATTAGGTAGATTAGCTTATACTCAAGTATATACGGTAATTGGCAATTTTAAATTGATAAAGGATCACCATGAAGTCTGTTAAATATATAAAAATACCGTAATTATAGCCCAAACTTTTGCACTGCATCTAATTTCTTGGGCCATAGAGGAAAAAGAAAGATTGGTTACATGTTACAACACAGAATTGTTCAATTGTTGAATATTAAATTGTTCATGGTAAATATTCAACTTTTAGACAAAGGCTACAACAGTGTCTCCTTGCTCTATCCATCCATGTGAATTAAAAGGGACATTATGGCAGAAGGCTCAGGGGACCCCACTTTTGAAAAGAAAACAGATTAGAGTTTGTAAAACTTCCTTGAGGATATCACAATAATCAGTCTAGAAAATTAGACTCAATGTAGTCTAAGGGCCCTTTCACACTATATGCGATGTGTATTTATAAACCTGCACTTTTTTTAATGCATGCATTTTTACAGTGCTGCGTTTTCTCATATAAAACCAATGTTACCATTCACACTGCATGCATTGTGCTTTTAAAAACACATTTCCACATGCGTTTTTATAAAACCCTGCTGCATGCATTTTTGATGCATTTTTATTCGATCCCCCCCAAAGCATGCATTGTTGTATATATGCAGAAACGCATGCCTTTAAAAAACGCATATAGTGTAAAAGGGCCCTAATATTTAAACTATTGAGAAGCATGTCTAGGTTTTAAGGGTCACCATGAGTATAAAGAAGAGGTATAAAGTATGATAAGGGCCTGATGTTCAAGAAATGTGTGATGATGCGATCTATGATAGAGGGCAATTTTTCTAATTATTAAAAATAAGTATATAAAATATATATGATGGGATGGGAACAGAGAGGGGCTTTAAATATTCTTTTTTAAGATGTTTGGGGTCTTTTGATAGCCCTGGTTTTATGCTGATTAATACAATTTGTTTCTTGACTTGCCCCTAGTAGTTGCCCCTTTATTATTGTCACCAAGATCCCCTGAGGCTATCCACCTCATTGATAACCCCCCGCCATAGTGGGTAGGGTTTGTGTTTATATATAAAATATATATTTATAATGCTTACCCTAATTATAAGACTAATTATCAGAATACTTTAGAGGTTACGCTGCTATACTTTTTCATCTTTGGCTCTCACCTTTCTAAGGAATGGCGCTCCATTGCACCAGCGTTAACCATTAAGCCTGCCATACACACGCCCATGTGTGTAGGCAGACTAGTCCCGATATCTTTCCGGGAGGCTAACGTGATGACGTCATCGCGTTAGCCTCCTGTTGCATTATGGGGCCCCTTCAATCGGCTGGGCACCCTTTGTGTGCCGGCCATAAGCTGCAATGAAGACGCCGCTTCATTGCAGCTTATGGCATCGGCTTTCATCGGCTCCCATTGGCCAGAGAAGATCGGACATGTCCGTTCTCTGGCCGGCCGAGAAGTGGGGCGACAGGGATCTGTCACCCCATGTGGGCACATGCCGATTAGCGGCCGATTTTTAACCAGCCAGATTAAAAATCGGCCGCTTATCGGCATGTGTATGGCTAGCATTAGGCACCTGGATGTATAATGTATGCTAGCTGTCAGATGCTAGATACAAATTCAGTTGTCTAGCAGCAAAAACACCATCTACTGTGTCAGCATCTGTCAAACTTCGAGGAATATGACAAATAGGTCTTTATATTCTGTGAGAAGAAGATCAATCAAATTTAAGCTTCTTAATAACTACAGCATTTTGAAAAGCTGTAAGCTGACTAGGCTCATGTTACGTACTTCATACACATTTTGTGCAGGTAGAGATGCTGTAGATTGTAATCAGTCATGTCATATTCATTCATGCATACATACAAGTACGCAGGACATCAGCTTATTTCAGTCAGTGAAAAGAGCAAAGATGTTGGTGTAGTAGAAACCCTTGCAACATCAACTGACATCAGTTAAGAGTAATTGTTATATCTATATTTCAGGGGAACTTGTCGTGGTAAAAATATTAGAGACTTACTACTGAATTGTATTCAAAGCTGCAAACTCAAGCTAATTCCAGCAGTCAGGAGTCATGTACAGTATGGTTCAAAACTGTAATGGTCAATCTTTTATTAATATGGTCTTGTAGCGACCAGTAAATGGCACTATTTTTTCATTTAAATGCATTGTTATAAATTAAATGCTTGTATATTCATGGGGTTTCCCTAGCATAGGGTAATGACAGGGCCTGTTCAACGAATGTGTTTATTTTTTTCGTGTATATATATCTATCTGCCCTGTACACTACACCTTTGTATCCACTGTATGTATGTTTGGTGCCTGCCCCTTTAAGAGTTGTGCACCTGCTGCCTACATGAGGTAGGGTACATGTCTAGACGGCTGTCTCCTTTCTCCTGCTCTCCACTCCCAACTAAGTGAATCAATCCTAATCTGCCCTACTACTGGCCTTAAATCAACCCCTCTGGGAGTCTATAAATGTTAGCTCCTGAGAACATTCTGTGCTTTTTTGATGTTGCTCACCTGGTACACAGTAGATCCTCCAGACGTGTCCCCAGACGCAGGATTCCTGGGTAAATAATCCACCGAACCAGTGTGACTTCCTTGCAAGGACTGCCTATCTTCTCCCCCTGGTGTCAGAGCCTTCAGCCATCCAAGGTACCCAACAACAAGTAGGAGCAAGTTCGGAACCTTAGCTTCCCAAGATTGATGCCCATCCCTGTCAATGGGTGATGGTGAACTGCCTATGCATATTCTTCCGCTAGTAAACTTGTTAAAATACCCCACTTCAGTTTCCCCACGACACTACAGTCTACAGTGGTCTATAAAGAAAAAAGCACATGCACAAATAAAAGGTGTAAAAACAGAGATATAGGTTCAGGCCTATCTGTAGAAAAGGGTTACATTTCATGCCATTCCCCGTCACACCTAAATGCAAAGGTGGGTAGGTCATGCAGCTGTATCTGAAGGGAAATCCAGTGTGCCACTCCAAAGATGGCGGTATGTATAATATAACTGTTTTCTGTGCCCCACTTTTCTACAGAATGACCACTAAGTCTAAGTAAGGATCTGCCTGGTGCCCACTTCATCATCGCCACTTACCATTCATTTAAAAATGGAGTCAAAAGTCACTATAAGGATCAGTGGTGTTTGTTTAAAAAACCCTGATTAACATTTTTGTGGTGAACATCACTTCTAGATAAAGTAATGGTATGTGGCCACTAAAGCTGTTACTATTACATCTCTGTGATCATTGGCTGCAATGCCTTCCCCTCTACTTGTTCTCTTCAATGATTGCACAAAATTGCCCAGATGTGTCCAAGCGTTGCCTTGGGAACGGTGCAATGGCATGATCATGACACTGTGGGCGCATCCTCACGGCAACAACAGGTAGTCTCTATGAATTATCTCTGCTCATTTCAATAAATGAAAATATTTTTAAGTTTTCATTTTTACAAGTTTGGGAAGTCGTCCCTGTCACACGTCGCCCATCACGGCCATCTTAAGTGATGCTGGCGATGCATGGAATTGGCGCACCTACCCATACAAGCTCTTGCTCCGGCCCCTTTATTAAATTTAAGAAGCCAATGTGGCCCACAAGTCTATAATTTTGCCCATCCCTGTTCTATGACATAAAAATAATTATGGCTTAATATAACATTGCTTCTTACTATGTGAATTAACACCTGCATATATAGGTCATTCGCCATTCCAGCAGACTGACCAGTGAGGAGCCCTTATGGCTGGACCACTCACTGTACCTTCTCTGAGTTTTGCCCAATGCCCCTTCCAGTGACCCCCTCACTTTATCCACTGTAGATCATATCTGTCAACACTCCCATTTTGGCCAGGAAAGTCACGTTATTTATTAGTCTTTCCTGGCCAAATGCTGATTTCAATAAATCCTGGATCTTTTCTGGGATTTTGAAATCGGAGTAACTTAGTGACGTCTCAAATGTCACTTCCTGTATTTGGAACTTAGAAATGGCTCTCCGTCTTGGACGTGTGTGTTCCAAATACCAGAAGCGACGTCTGTGATGTCATTAGCACATTCCCCTTGGCTGTATATCAGTTTTATTGGCACATTCCCCATGGCTGTCTATCAGTGTATGGCTTAAGCCCCCCATACACGTCTAGATTTTTCATCCAATCAACTCAATTCAA
>CM070038.1:66792592-66803640 GCA_036250615.1 Ptychadena robeensis
CAGAAGGAAATGAACCGAAGATCCGATTCATGACTCGGATCATTTGAGTGATCTGATTCATATGATCCGAGTCATGTAAAAGATCCAAACTTCCCATCACTAATGCACTGTGGCGGACCGACCGATGTATTAGACAGCCGGGGCGCCTTCCCTGTGATCCTCCTTTGTTGAGGAACACTACATCTAGGGAACCCCACGATGTGGTGGGCGGCGCTAGCTGAGCCGATTCCTGACATTTTGTTCAGGACTGGCTCGGTCTGCTGCCGCTCAATACGTGGGGCCGTTTTACAGGAAGGGTTGGGACCTTGGATCCCTCCTTTCTTACGGGGCGTCCTTGGGAGCGGAGTGACATGTTAAGTGACGAATCACTATGTTGATGCCGTCGCCCTCGATTTGGGCGGAAGTCGGCTTCACTTCGGCCTCGCCGGGTGGGCACACGTCACTTCCGCCCGCGCCGGCAATTCATGCGCCCACCAGGGGAGGGGACACACTAATGAGCTCCAACATTTACACCCACCAGACTGTGGACCGATACTGACAACGGACGGACAAACGGACCCTAGATACCATCAAGCACTGACCGGTGGATAGGACGGAGGACCTGTGGATGGGGACGGCGAATGCTAACTGCCCTGGATACATCTCATGACTGCACAAGGCAAATGACTGTGACTTGCAATTTTAGACTCTTATGCTAGGCATACACATGCCGATAAGCGGCCGATTTTTAATCTGACCGACGGGCGTGCGCGCTCTCGCCGTCGGTCAGGTTAAAAAACGGCCGCTAATCGGCATGTGCCCACATGGGGCGACAGATCCCTGTCGCCCCACTTCTCGGCTGGCCAGAGAACGGACATGTCCGATCTTCTCTGGCCGATGGGAGCCGATGCCATAAGCTGCAATGAAGCGGCGTCTTCATCCCAGCTTATGGCCGGCACACAAAGGGTGCCCGGCCGATTGAAGGGGCCCGTCATCACGTTGGCCTCTCGGAAAGATATCGGAGGAAGATATCGGCGTAGGTCGGTATGTGTATGCCTAGCATAAGTATTAGACATCTAACCACTTGATCCCCTTGAAGGGGTACACTAATGGTGGCTATGCCTCCTTCTCTTAGAAGATGTCCACCCATTAGGACACGTGACTACCGACCTGACTGACAGCATTTTGACAAACATCATCTCAAATACTCCAATCATGAAGGTGGATCCTCCCTGTCAGTCATACACCATTAAGCACAACCTATTTCGTTGCCTCTTAAACAATCTAGGAGTCTATGTCATGATCTGTGGCATCAACATGGATGCCGTTTGGGACGGCATGAATAGTACAATATATATATGAATATTTCTCTTTTTTAGTCCCATCAACTACTTCCCTAATGTGTCGTTACATTGGATGGGCTGCCGCGGGGTCCTTGAGTCCTCGGTTCTCCTAAACACACAGGGGGGGGCGGCGCTATAGACCTCCAAGTTAATGGAGGAGCACCGGCTTTCTCTCTCGTGCAGCTGTTGTCAGTAATGACAACAGCTGCGTGTAGAGCTCCGGCGGGAAGCCGGAAACGAGAGGCAGTGTACTCTGTTGTAAACGGCGCGATACGGGCGGTGTGCTAGGAAGGTTAATAGCCCCAAATATGTGGACAACCCGGTGTTGGGTTTGAACCATTCAGTCTCCTATATTTAACATTAAATAGTTTACTTAGGGAAATAGGTACTTTCGAACTTCAGTGTGTGTGTGTGTGTGTGTGTGTGTGCTAAGTAGGACAACAAAGATATAACTGAGCAAATAAAGTCCATTCCAAAGCTGTGTTTTCCAATGTTGAGATCTAATCACTCCAATGATATCAGCAGAATGATAAGACTGGAAGCAGACACATTCCTTGTGTGTGTACCATGTGACATCTGGTGGTGACTATGCGCAATGCAATCATTTATTAAAGGGCTGGAAATAAAGTGCATTTATCACATCTTGTTCCTTAGATAAAGGTGGGTTTACACGTCTAGATTTTTTGTTCGATCAACTGCCGATTAAATAAATTTTTTTGTTGAACATCGTTCGTCCATTTATCGAATGAAAATACATTCAGAATTACTACGACCGATATAAATTTACCAACATGTTTGATGACCTTTTAAACTATCTTTAGTTCGAGATCGAACAAAATTTATCCATCAAACAAATTGGCCATTCTAGATTTTTGTTCAATCAACCAAAAAATCGTTCGGTCTTCATTGATGGGACGAAAAAATCTACACGTCTAAACCCACCTTAAGGCTCCTTAACCTACTCTCACTCTACAAAGAGTCAAAGGTTTTGTCTACATCACAGCTCTAGGTCCCAGCTACCCCGCTCGCACCTGCACAGTAGATCCACAGACGCATAGAGAGTGAAGCAATGTAAATAAAATTTGGGAGAACGTTTCCAATATAAAGATATGGAGATTTAGGCTGGTCATACACAGGTCAATTAAGTGATCGATTGCTGTGCCCTTTCAGGGATCGAACGCTGCCCACCTGGAGTGATTGATCCCACTCCAAGAAAATGTAAATCAAACAGGGATCCGTCATGTTAGTAAATCCCTGTTCGATCATGATTACTTTGGATGGGGACAAAATGTAGCGATTGCCAAAGGTGGTGCCCAGCTTTTGGTTGCGCCACCACATTGCAAACGATCGCTCATCGATTGCATGGGAGTCAGCCCGTGTGTGGCCAGCTTTACTGTCCAGAAGTGAGCAGGAAAGCGGAGACACAGAGTTGTAATATAAACAAACCCAAACTAGCCATGGGTCTCTGCCACTAAGCCTCTTGTACCCGCTCAGAGTGCTGATCTAACTAGCCATAATGCATAACTTATGGCTTTAAATTGTGAAGGAAGCTATGTATGTGGTGCACAAAATACAGATATACAGAGTGCAACGCATGGCTTACTTCATCAACAAAAAGCTTTATCTTTGACACATACCAATATGCAACCAATGGAATACTTTAGGCTGCAGAAATTATTAGTAAGCAAGATAAATCAATCAATCTTCGTTAATATAGCGTAACAAGTCAAATAAATCTAGATCTCATCCCCTTTTTGTAACCACTCACCACTAACTCACTAAATCAGGTTGAACAAATAATACATACTTAAGGGCTCTATTTTTTAATCGATACAAGCACACGTCGTGCGCGTTCAGGGTGATTGACTGTGCTCGAATCGAGTGGAGGCACCTCGATTTACAGGGAAACAACAGGTAAATCCCTGTTCGATTGCCAACACTGACAACACATTGCCAAAGTATCGAACTGGAGCGATTGTGCAGAAGTGCTGCACATGGAGTCTCCCTTCAATCAAAGAAACTGGAGAGCAGCATAGTGACGTCATGATGGCCCGTATATGGCCACCTTGCATAATATTAACTTACAAGCAATGACCAAAGGATCAGCGAAGGATGCAGAGGACCCATCCACAGCTTAAAGGGCATGGAGCTGGTTCATAACATGCACCCCTGGACATAATGAGCATTTAACCCTTCTTATTGGGATTGGGTACTTACTGCAAGGCCAACATTTTCAATAGGTGATCTCTTGCAATTAACTGTCCGGGATTACAAGACCCCCAGGATACATCAACGAGTAACACAAATAAGATTGTGATTTTCAACCCATGCACACCTAATTTTGCTGGCAACTTTATAAATCTCCATCACAGTATGCACCCAGAGTCACTGCTATTATGAACTATGGTAATTCTGTCAGATAACAGTGAGCAGTAGATTCTTTTAAGTGATTGCCAGTGCAGAGAACTGCCTTAAAGGCCCCCACACACGCACCAAGTGGGGGCCGACAGAGCTGCTTAGATCAGCTCTTGAAAGCAGCATAATGACGTCATCACGCTGCTCTCCAGAGATGACAGAATCGGCGGGCACCCTTTGTGTGCCGGCCGTTACCTTCAATCGCCGCTACCAGAAAATATCGGACATGTCGGTTCTCTGGCCGGCCGAGCTGTGGGGCGACAGGGATCTGTGGCCCCATGTGGGCACCCCCGACCGGCGGCCGATTTTGCCGCCGACCGATGGCCGTAAACGTGCACGCCTATCGGGGGCGGTGGCTGACGCTCGGTGGGTGTATGGCAGGCTTTAGGTTGAAGTATAAAATTTAGGGCACATTTGCAGTGCATTAAACCACATGCATTGAATATAGGTAGTCCAATAAAAATAGATGGACTTACCACACACCCCAAAGCGAATACTGTACATAACCGCAACAAAAAATGTAAAGGGGTGCTATAATATATACCTAATTTGAAAAAGACATTAAAAAAATATATTTAATCCCGAGCTGTATGAACATGCTGTATGCCCTGGATAACATTTATTGTAAGCAGGCAACTGTTCATACGAGCGCAATATTGAACAGTAATTTAGTAGTTACAAGCGTGCGAACACAGGGCTGTCACATCGATTCCTGTCTTATCTGACTCAAACTTATCTTAATCTTACACTAATAATTTATGTGGACAGATTGCTTGCCCCATGCACAATGTAACTTTCAAAGGATAAATAGCTCTTCTATCAGAGTCACTCTTCAACATTACTTAAATCCCTATCACTAAATATGTTCCCAATTTGTAGCAGAGCTCATTTTTTGAGGACATGGCCATAGTAAATGGCCAGTTTTTCAATATTACTGTTGTTTTTTATATAATTCTCAGTTCAACTGAGAATTACTGAGAACTAATCAACTCACTTCCATTATATTGGTATTATGATGGTATCCATATTTTGAGAATTGGGCTATATATAAGTCTACACATAATATAATTTCTATATAAAATTATTAATAACATACAGCTGAAAATGTGTGCATTTAGATTGCAGCCACCTCTTATGTTCAAAGTGGTATTTCCCCTTGATTGACGGGTGAAATAAAGGTCTGTACCTGCTTAAATGTATGTATAAGTAGGAAGTGAACATTTCAGCATGAGACAGGACATATTTGGAGAAGATTTTGATGTCCATAAAGGTTTCCATTTATCAAGGTCAGAGTATAGCTAGAATTAGAAAGCTAATATGTGGACATCACATTTTGGACTCCGGCACATTAATCTTTTGGTAATTCTTCTCAATTCATAATTGCTGCCCAACATACAGTATGTAACCAGAATGTTATTTTGTAAAAAAAAGATATCTTAACCTCCCTAGCGCTCTTCGAAGGTCCAGATTAGACTCTAATGTAATATTTTAATGTTGTAGGCCTGTAACTTCCCAAAATATGTCCGTACAAGGGTCTAGTAGACATCCTGAATATAATAATGTTTGAAACACACAATTATGTAAAAAAAAATTACATAAAAAAAAAGAATAAAAGGTATCATCTGAATGATAAAATCTCTAAAATACTCATTTGGTATGAAAGATTTCAAAACAGTATGTATTCATATTTATACACATCTGGCAATCAAACTGAAACAGTTTCTCGTGCAATTTACAATTTGAATCTCCTGCCCCCCCCCCCCCCATGTGACGTCATTACGTCATTTGGGGGGGAGGGACATCGGAAGCCAGCTGAGAGGATCAGAGCCACCGGGAAAGCATAGAACTGTAAGTATGCGCTGCCGGGACTCTGATCTTCGTTGGATGGCACCATCTCGTCTACTGAAATACTGACTGGACAGCGCTGGACTGGGATATTTCTTCTCAGAAAGCTGTTACAGGAACAACAGTCTCCATTAGACTCTTCTTTTCTTGGTAAGGCCAAATTTTAATAATTGTAATGGAACAAAAAACTTGGACAGCAATTGCAAGCCTAATCTATATCTAAAGAGCAAAACATGAATTTTTATGAAAACATAAAACTGACATAACTGATCAGCATCATCATCACATATTAAAAAGCTCTATATGATAATCCCTACATGTCAGCTACTACAGGATTATCCATGTTATGTCTCTGCATTCGGCCTTGATATTGATACTATGCGATGCTACCACCACATTTTGTCCTGACAAGCTTTAAAAGAAGGATATAATAAGATTAATTGAAGTTTGGAACTGAACTGTGAAATGCCAGATCGTACCACAAACTAAAGTGCTGGATAAAAGAGGCAACAAAGATAGGTTGCATGGAGGAGGTTAATATCTATCTAACAGTTTACAGTTCTTGCAGAATAAAAAAACAAGATATACCACAGTAGTAATGCAGATGAAACTTATGTAATATGAAGAAATAAGGACTTTCTAAATAAAGTCCAAATAATTGTAATTTCCCAAACTTTCCCTGCAGGACCCCCTCTTCATCAAGAGATAAAGATTTTTGAGAAGCAGATGAATGCATCATATAGATCCTCTTTCCCAATATTTCTTTATGTAAATCTCTGTTTGTCCCTCCCTAGGCTTCTGAATAGCTGCCAGTGGTAGGGGAGGGTGGGGGCACTGCTTTTGGCAGAGCGAAAATAGAATGGACAGCCTAGAAAGCCTCTATGCTGATAGGCCTTCCTCCTCCGTACTCTCTCTACCTCTTTGCTGGCTGACAGCCCATGTGCCCATAGAGAGAGCTCCACGTGCCACCTCTGGCCACAGGTTTACCACCACGGTTCTGTACTTTAGGGAAAAAAGAACACATATACACATTACTAACCTATATGTAATCTTCATCCATGCAAACTAATCTAGAAACATAAAACCAGAGCATGTCTTACCAGTAACTTTTTCCAGAGTCAATTCCAGGACAGCACCCGAGAGATGGACTCTACCTCCAGTGGGAGGAAACACTAGGAACTAAACTTTAAAGTTCAGTCTGTAAAAAGTGGACTCGAGAATGGAACTGAAAAATAAAAGCATAGGTATTAAAACATAACACATGAATAGCAACATGCCAACCCCTGATCTGCCAACAGAAAAGCCAAGAGGATAATTGAGCACTCACCGGGCCTGAGCTTGCTCTGCCAGGCAGTAGTGCTTTATAAAGGTGGACAGGGATGACCATGTGGCTGCCTGACATATCTACTGTGGAGATGCGCCAGTCCGTTCTACCAAGGATGTTGCTGCTGTCCTGGTGGAGTGTGCAGTAATGGTCAGAGAACAAGGGAATTCGGAGGCCCTGTATGCTGCCTCTATAGCCTGTTTAAGCTACCAAGTGATGGTGGCCTTGAAAGCTTTCTCTCCCTTTTTCTGTCCTGAATGAAAGACCAACAGAGTAACCTCAAGGCACCACCAGACATCAGCAGAAGCCAGCGCAGTGGTTGCGGGTGACATCGCAGACCAGGAGATTCTGGGAGCTCTTGCAGTCTCTCTTGGTAGTGGATAGCAGAAATGGGGATGGTGTAGGTTCTGTAAAGGACCATTTCTAGGGTTAGAAATGTTTCTTTATCTCCCCCCCCCCCCCCCCCCCCCCCCCCAACATAGGTATTGGTTTTTCGACTAGTTGGGACTTGGTTTTGGAAGAGGAAACCCTGGAGCCTTAGGGGTGTTTTCTTACTTCCACTGCCTTTTTTTGGTCTAGGACATGTTCCAGGAGGTTGACTTGGCCCCCTTTTGTATTGTCTTTCAGGCTAAATCAGTGGACAAGACAGGCAAGCCAAGCCACAATTTAAAAAGGAAATGTGCTGGTTGTAATGTCCGACTTTTCAATACCACCAAGCCATTCTGTCAGAAATGCATAGAAGGTCTGGTTAGAGAAGAGGGGGTTTCCGCAGCATCTTGCAAGGACCTGCTCTCATCTGTTAAAGAGTTGTCGGCCACATTTGCCTCCTTCAAAACCTTGTTGGCAGAGCTACACCCTAGGGGCCAGCCATCAGTGGTTTCTGTGCCTACCCCAGCTTATCATAGGGAAAGTGAGGATACCAGGGATTCCTTGGCAGAGATTTCCAGAGGACTCTGGAGGGCAACGGTCAGTGGAGGCTAGTGCTCTCCCCAGACACAGATTTGTCCCTTGAAGAAGTGGAGGATTTAACCTCCCTGGCGGTTCACTGAGGTCCAGATTTCTGTACCAAAAGTGATAGTGTTTTGCATGAAATTTGTTTTAATGCTGTAGACTCTCGATTGTCGCTCTACAAAAGTGTCTTTGTGTCCGACAAGTGTTTCAGCACATCTTGGTAGCGTAGATGTCTTGCAGAGCTTGAAGCCATGGCAACAGCAGAGTAGTCCATATTCAGGCAGATGTCAGGTGTAATCGTAGTCGGTATTCAGGCAGAAGTCAGGGCAGTAGTAATTGCAGTCGTTATTCAGGCAGAAGTCAGGGCAGGCGTAATCGTAGTGGTTATTTAGGCAGAAGTAAAAAGCAGGCGGCAGACGTAATTGTAGTCGTAATTCAGGCAGAGGTCAGGCAATAAGCACAATGTCAGTCAGAAGCATTCCAGAAAACTGTTACATTTTAAATCTGTAAGGGCTTGTTTCCACTACAGTGATCGGATGCGGTTCTATCCGCGTCTCTGCGGCCGCTACCGACCGCAACCCATGCGTTTTCGCATGCAGATGTACGCGGTCGTCTATGCGATCGAATGCTAATTTTGTGCCTGCCCCCCATCCGCACCCATAGGAAATGAATGGACGCGGTCAAAATCCGCATCCATATTCACTATGAACGCAAATTTGGACCACGACCACTCATGTCAATGGACGCAGTCGGCCACGGATTTCAGCACGTGGATGTGGTCGGCCGCGGCATGCGGATAAAAACGTGGTATGGCAGCGTTCAGAACCACTTCTGCCCTCATCCGTGCACAACCGCACAAGTGGACATTTTCTATGATAGCGGGCGGTAGCGGCCACAGACACACGGATAGAACCGCATCCATCCGCATGTAGTGGAAACAAGCCCTAACCTTGCATTTCTTTGAATTTCTTTTGAATTGAATGAACAATTTTATCAAATTCAAGACAAAAGAAAACAAATGAGCACAAAAAAAAAAAAAAAAGACATTTACCTTTAAAATTTTGAAACTGCCGCCCGCCGTAGTGACGTAATCGCTGGACCAGAAAGAAGCCGGAGCAGGAGATCAGAGACACTGGGGACCACGCTGGATCCGGCTGCAGATCGATTTCGCTAGCCGGATCATTTTTTGAGTGGGATCGGATCCATGGATGGATCCGGTCACATTCAAAACAACGTTAAAAAAAAAAAAAACTTTTTTTTTTTAAAGCTCCCGGTGACATCATCACACCGGAGCGGAAGAAGCCGGCAGAGGAGAGAGACCGGAGACGACGGGGGACATCACTGGAAGCAGCAGTTTGCTGGGGATCACTCCCGCAGCGCAGTGTCTTTGCCCGAACCCAGTTCGGGCATATCGATAGTTGCAGCGTCAGTTTGCACGAACTGGGTTTGCTAGGGAGGTTAATCAAGGCCATCTATTATACATTGGATATAGAAGAGGAGAAATTGTCTGCATTTCTTCCCGATTGCATGTATCAAGGCCTTAGAGGACGATTCACTGAGTCTATTCTGGAGGGTTTGAAGTTCACCGGAAAAAGAGGCCTTCTTTGCTCATAGTTCATAAAAATTTCCTTTTGGCGACGATCCGTCTCTTCCCTGAAACCAAGCCGAGGAACAGAATCTGTTGACATGGGATCAGGTTTGACTCCTCCCACTTGACCAACCACCCTATCTTATGTCCTAGAATCAGTTACAAAAGAGAGCACGTTGCACCAAAATCTTTCAGAAGCCATCAAACTGATAGAGAAGCCTGAGAAGAAAGGGAATTTTAAGGCAAGTGTAAATCAAAGTCATATAAAATACAGACTTATATATTCAGGTATCACAGCATAAACAACTAAGTCAATTGGTAATAAATTTTCCAACATTACAAATATGTAGAAGACATATTACGTAAGCGTCCTTGGGCTGTGGCCAGGTCTTGTAAAGCAGGGTAGACTGCTCGATATTCGAGCCGTCCACTGCAGCAGCATGATGACGTCATCACACTGCTGTCAGATATCGATGGAGCTGGGGAGACAGCTCTGCTCTCCCCAGCTCAGAAGATGCTTTGCCTGAAAACCCGCAGTCTCTAGATAAAGCATCGGATATCGCCGTATTAACGGTCATGTCCGATATGGCAGTTTTCGAGCGGGATTAATTTGTCCCGCTCAAAAACAGCGATGGGGGCATATTATATGGGCCAGATAGATTGCCGTGAGCACGCACGAAACGGCCATCTGGCTTACATCTTTACGTCTGCACCAGGGTGGATTTGATTTAAATCAAACCAATTTAAATCACGATTTAAATCACTAGTCATTAAGGCTTGATTTAAATCAAACTGATTTAAATCAATAATTTTTGCCGGTATAACTTAAAAATGCAAGTAGATGAAGAATTTTAGAATAACAACTTTTCATATTTTTTTTTATCCCCAGTTTAGGTTAATCATTCATATTTGGACAACTTTTCTGTTGTGCTAAGTTTTGAGAACTGCAAAAGTAAACCAAGCATCTGTGATAATATCTTGTAGGCTGAGAAACCGCCCAATAATCTTACACAGACAGAAGTTGATGATGGCGTAAGCACATCACCCAAAATCACCCCTTGAAAAGACAAGGGCGAGGGGACAGGCCGCTCAATATGTAAAAGCAATACATGTAATACACACAGTGCAAACAATGAAGTAATGACCATCATATCAATCAAAAACAATGCACAATGTTGCGGATGTACACGTGCTTAGACAAATAGTCCAAATGGCGCAAATTTCACCCCAACGCACGTTTCGTTGAAGACTTCCTCAGGGGGTATGATATGTAATTTCATAGGCCAAATCTCCATAAAACAACCAAAACAAGGGGATCGGTCATATTGAATAACCAAATTGACATAAAAGTGGACACAGACCCTCAGGGGTCACTCACATCCATAGATAAATATAGGGGGAAAGACATGATTTCTGAAGATGGCATCCCCACTGGTGATCTGCGTACAAGACCAAAACCATCAACTGATCATATTATAAGTATTTAAAATTGGTCTTGTTGTACGCAGATCACCGCGTCATTTATGCAGTTAAAGTCTGTCTTTCTCTCCATTCCCCACTGGTGTCGGCGCGGTGGGGACACCATCTTGAGAAATCATGTCTT
>CM070038.1:66803740-66820597 GCA_036250615.1 Ptychadena robeensis
AATGGAATTTATTTACCAAAAAATTAAACATATACAACCTTATTCTACAGAATTTAACAACTAATCTTTATCATGAAATAACCTTGGGATGGTAATAGATTTTCCTCAAAAATCATTTTATAAAAAAAAAAAAAATTTTTATCCACCCTGGTCTGTACCCTGCTTAAACGGTTGGTCTTGTGAATTGGCAAAGAAGGAGATCGTAGGGAATGACTAAATTGTGACCCAATCTTAAGACTCTTGGCCATAACCATGGTAAAGATTCCCGGGGCGGAACCGAGGCCATGGAAGAGCCAAAAATTAAGGGTCTTCTTCCCTGCCAAAAGCTGGCTAACCTCAGGAACTGTGTGTTCAGAGGAAATCGTGACATGCAAGTAAGCGTCCTTCAAATCCACCATGGCCATGAAACAAGCTGCCGATAATATTCTCTTGGTGGTGTAAATTGCCTCCATATGGAACTTCTCAATTATGTACCTGTTCAGGCGACTGAGGTATAGGATCAGATGAAATATACCCGACTTTTTTTTTTTCTTTGAACACATGCGAGTGATCTAAACCTTTGTCACCTGAGGTACTGAGGTCAAAGCCGCCCGGTCTAGTAATTCCCATATGAGGGACATTAAAGCTCTGCTCTTTAGGTGATCCCTTGGTGGCCACATCAAGCAGAATCTCTAGGTGGTAACCCTTGCCTCACAATGTCCAAAACATAGGGGTCCATGTGGGTGAGGAAGAGCCCCAACCGACTTCGACAGATGGGGGGGGGGGGGGGGGGGGGGGGGGGGGGGGGGGGTTTGGACACTGTCTTCCTGACTTGTTCCTTCCCTGTGCAGGAGCTTCTAGAAATGGTCGCTTGCTCACAGGGAAGTACAACTTTTTTTTGTACGCCGCTCTGTTGAAGACCTTCCCAGTTCTGCCCCTGATAGCAGGTCTCCTTTAAAAGGTCTCCTGCATAAACGTGATTCAGCCACAAAGCCCTCCTGAAACACTAATGCTGGGCATACACATACCGAGTAGGTCAGACCGACCTACTCCGATGTGTGCCGAGATGCTAACGTGATGACGTCATCACCCCGTTGCATTCTGGGGCCCCTTCAGTCAACTGGGCACCCTTTGTGTGCCGGCCATAAGCTGCAATGAAGACGCCGTCTCCATTGCAGCTTATGGCATCGGCTTGCCTCGGCCAGAGAAGATCGGACATGTCCGTTCTCTGGCCGGCCAAGCAGTGGGGCGACAGGGACCTGTCGCCCCAGGTGGGCTCATGCCGATTAGCGGCCGATTTTTAACCTGACCGACGGCACGAGCGCGCACGCCCGTCGGTCAGATAAAAAAATCGCCCGCTTATCGGCATGTGTATGCCTAGCATCAACCAAAGCCCCAGTTCTGGCTGCAAACTGTACCGATTCCATAAATCCATTCCAGGCCCGCTTGAGCAGTACATCCACTCTTTTGTGGCTATGGGGATTCTGGACAAAAGACAAACCATGGACAAATCTGTGGTGCTGGAGACCTGACGCCGCATCCAACTTAAGAACTTTGTTCCAAGGCAGAGATTTATGGTCATCAAAAAAAAATAAAAAAAAATCCTTTTAAAACTATTAGCAAAGAAGGCCTTATCCCCAAAGAGCTGTTATATTGCACAAACCAAAAAACCTCACACAAAAAGTAAAATACAACAAAATGTTTTTAATTAGCAATTCGTCTTCGCAAATATGAAACTGCCACAGAAAGAAATTAGAGACAACATATTACTACAGTATAACCACTGACATTTGTTGTTGTCCATGGGACTTCCAGGGCTTGTTTCGTATTGAAGGGGGGGGGGGGTAGACAAGTAAAGGTATCTTATTTTAAAAGAGATGGGTGGTTATGTTGCTTTGGGGGGGGGGGAGAAAAAAAAATTGGCCATGACAACTGATCGGAATAAGCCTCCTGGAAAAAGAAGAGGGGTTTGTTGGGAGTAGGGCTGGGGGGAAAGTCCATATGAGCATCCAGTTCCCCCTCAAACCCATTTCATTTCCATTCAGTATCTTGTACACAACTACATCTACCAGAAATCACGACGATGGTAGCCATCTGGATCACAGTATTTTGTAACCACCACTCTGTTTGCAAATTTGCGTCCTGTGAGTCCTTGCATGGCTTTCTGACAATCAAAGACAGAGGTGAATTCCACAAAGATCTGTGGGGAGGGAAAAAAAACCATTTTATTTGGAAGCATAACAATGTGCAACAATGTAACTTCACAAGCTAGAATTGCAGATCCTTCTTGTTGATTTTCCAAGGCAGCCTCTGGAGTCAGTGCTTCAGCAATAAAAACTATATATATTTGGGGGACTTTAAGGTCCAAGGAAACTTAAAACTTGTTTCTTTATAAGCCAATGACTCCATATTCATTAGCCATCAATCAAAGATTAGTATTTAAAACAAATATCAGCAGTATTCATATTTTGATGCCCAGATTATTTTTTTGTACAACAAAACAAATGATAGCCTATTAGAAATCCTTATTTAGCTTGGCAGTTTCAAAAGTTAAAAAATTTCCCTCAACACTTGTTCTCAGATGCTAAAGATGCAAACATTAGACGTGGATTTTGTTCTGCTGTAATACATGTGCTTTCACTGAAAGCATAAACATAAAAGGGACCGTTCACTTTTCCAGGAGCCATTTGGAAAGTCACAGATCCTGGAGATCATTGAACTTTGTTTAGGAGTGCTTGCTTTTTATACATGTCTCAATTTAGCAGCAACACGAACTCCCTCAATCCAGAGATAATGTTGCCACATTGTAAGAAAACCAAAAACCTGTGCAGGGACAAAAGCTTGGGGGAAAGTCCAAGTTATTATCGTCAATCCTGTAAACATGTAACAATTTTAGTGGGGTAATAACACACAAATACAGAGAAAGGATATTACATGTAGTTTGCATCCTGCCGCTGGCAGTACCTCTTTCAGAACTGGCCTACAACATTTGTAAAAGATGTACAGCCTTATATCTGCAATAATAGTTTAACATTTTGTATGAAGTTTAAAGGTGGGTTAACAATAAAGAGTAGCTCCAAGTGAAACTTAAAACATACCTTCCCACATCCCGGTACTTCAACGCCATCAACAGGTCTTGGTATTTCAATGGATTTAACAATGCCATATTTGCTGCACTCATCTCTTACATCTTCCACAATCTCTTCATATTCTTCATCATCCAGTAGCTCTTCGGGTAACACCATATTCATCAGACACAACACCTCTGTAGGATGTCCTCCCATCTGAACCTGGGAGCTCATGAGGCCAGGTACTTGAAGAGTTACCGGAGTTTGGTTTATTGTGCTCTACAACAAAACAGCAACATTCAATTTAAAAACAAATGTAATAAAAGTCCAACATGACCCATATTTAACACTAGAGCAATAACAAGATTACAGAGAAGTCAGGGTTTTATAGGAAACCAAGGGCCTCTATTGTGCGAATGCAACATTAGGGCTTATTTCCACTAATGCAGTTGTATGCCGATGGATGTAGCAACTATAGCCAATGCATTGGCCAGTCTCCCCTTGTGCAGCCACGGTACTGAACTTCACCCTACTGCGTTTTTATCTGCATGTCACGCACGACCGCATCTTTTCATTGCCTTTGGGCACGGACGAGGGGCAGTCACTAAATACGCATCCGCACGCACAGAGGACCGCGTGTATCACAATGCTAAACCACATCCATCAGCATACAATCGCATTAGTGGAAACAAGCCCTTAGGGACATTACACCAACTATGAGAAGTAAATCTACTGTGCCCATAAACAGCCTAAACGCAAAAGCCAAATCCTAGAAAAGTGTAGTCAGATGCTCAATGACCTGCAACAATGCCAAGAGCCACAGCACTCAACTCTGAACTAAAGTGGAATTTTAAATGGGCATGAGTACATAAGTCAGCCAATTCTGCTGGGACCTCAGAAGCAGTGTGGAATCCTTGCCACAGCTTTAAAGAATATTGCACTAGGGGAATGTTCCAGTCAGGAGCAGCAATATACAGAGGAACCAATTGCAAATTGCAGGGCAGAGACTGAATTGTTGCAGTACGTTTAAATCTATACTATTTTAAAGAAAAGTCGAGTTTGTTTTCAAACATTAAAATTCAATTCAAGTAAAACCTTGCTGCCGTGTAGGGTCACAGATTACATTTTGCATCACAAGCCTTACCAATGTTGCATTCTTTGCACCAACACTTGCTCTTTGTACAAGTAGCTTTTTATCTCCCAGTTGCATTCCATTAAGACCAGCAATTGCCTGTAGAATAGAAAAAAAAAAAAAAAAAAAAAAAGTTGAAAACGAAATTTTAGACTTCATGCACAAAATTTTGCTGTAGAAAAAACTGTCTTCCTATTTAAAATATCTAGTGCCTGTAATTATGCAAAAAAAATGCAATAAGTGTTAATAAGTGCATCAAGACTTTCCTACCTGATCTGTGACATTGATATCCACATATTCACAGAAAGCATATCCCTTAGAGAGACCAGTTGCACTGTCTTTAACCAAATTAAAGGCCTTCAAAGGTCCAAATGATGTAAGCAACTCTTTAACCTGTGAAAGACAAATAAAATATTAAAAGGCTCACATATTTAAGGTAAACTGTATATTTGACAGTTCATATACAGCATACTTCAGATTACAAAAAATAAATAAATAAAAACACCACACAAGAGGTACAGGTGAAAGGAACTACGTGAAATTGACACTTAAAAAGGAGAAGTGCATTTTTAACAAAACCACTTATCCTTTCCCCCTGCCTATGATAAACCTTCTAACCTGGGTGTTCACCCACTGAGATTCAAGGTCTTTGATTTTGGAAATTGTTTACCTTCCAGCAATCAAATTTTAACCCTACTGCTTGCATATACAGTGTGAAGCAAAACATTTTTCACTTATGTCCTATGAGGGAGACATTTACTGCACAAGCAGGAGACATAGAACTAGAACCTAGAATATAAACAACCCCAGCAATAGAGGATGCCAGATCTGTGGAAGGAGGGGGGGGAGGATCAGGACAATGTATTCAAGTGCACCTGCCTTTTTAATAAAAGCCACGAGTCATCGCGAAACAACCCAGATTACTGTTAATAAATTACTTTCCTATATAGGAACTGTTAGAATAAAATCTGCATAAACGTACAATTAAGCTGTCAGGAAAAAAGGAAAAGTCCTATAATTTGCATTCATGTTAAACAATGTGATACATACAGTACACGCGTAAAAGGCACCTGCTAAGGGATAAAAAGATTCTGCCAACTGTCTAAACAGAGGTGGAAGAAACCAGTCTACAGACTGAAAAGCTATACGTCCAGGACAAAAAGACATTCTGAATAAAGCAAATCCATGTGGCTTAAACATGTTTTTAACTTCATAATGTACACAAACTGTTATTGTTGTAATGGTAATCTTAGGAACTGGAAGATAATCAAGGACTTTAAAATGAATGCTGCCAATCCCTGCAAAGGCAGCTGTGAATTCTGCCTCTGACCACCATAACTAGTCCCTGAAGTGTGGAGATGAGAAAAAAAAGGTATTTTTTGTTGATACCATTGCTGCAATTTAAAGCCCCCCCCCCCATATACCTTTAGATCACTCCATACAATTTCCATTAGATCTATCAACAACTGTTGCATAACAATGCATAGCGATTGAAAGGTCCTCATATTACATGGTGCAAGGTGTATGGGGGGCCTTTAGCTTTGTGTTTGATACACCACTTTATATAAATTCCATTCTTTATCCAAACATTGCCCAAGAGAAAAGGCAAAAATGCTCTTTGAATTGTGGCTCTTGCATGACAGATGTTGCTGTTGGAAAAAATGTCCTTCAATTTTGGTTTTAAATACTTACCTTATATACTTGAGTATAAGCTGAAGTACCTAACTTTATCTACAAAACAGTGAAAACTTATTGACTCAGGTATAAGCCTAGGGTGGGAAATAGATAGTGGAGTTTTCAAAATGAGAAAAAGATAGAGAAAGCACAATTGTTCCTAGAAATGAATAAAAAAAAACAGGCCACAACCTCAATAAAGTTAAGAGCATATAATCCGAGTGGGTCTTTTTCAGCTCATATTTTGGGCTGAAAATCTCAGCTTAAACTGTATCTTTGCTGCTGAAAATGATGGGAATTTCAGACAATAGGATATCCAGTGGCAAAAGGGGGAGCATCGTGGATCCATCGACCTCATGCGCACAGTAAAACAATGGGTGTGGAATGACATGCACAAACTGCACCTGGAAACGCACCAGGCACGGTTTGTTAATGGGATGTGTAGGGCGCTTATACAGTGCCCAAAACTCTCAGAAGCAGCACTCAAACAGCAGGTAGCTGCTATGGTCACGTCACAGTTTCTTTACATAGGACTGCAGACAGTCAAGTCCAGTAAACGGTGGCTGTAGCCATGATTACACATGAACGTACATGCAGGGCTGTGGGGTCGGTCGATAAATTCCCCGACTCAGTTTCAGATTCTTCTGACTCCACCACATGGGCACATCGATTCCTGTTCAATGGGGACCCGTTATCCCCAGCTTGCAGTGGGTGATTTACAACACGCCACAAGCTGGGGAGAAGCAGCTTGTCTCGCACAGCTTCCAAGTGAGGAGTGCTGGCTCTGGTCCCCTTCACACTGACAGCCGACGGCTGTGGAGGAGGCAAGAGCCGCAGCTGTTTTAATACTTTCCATGAAGACTCGTGTCTCCATGCAAAGTACGGGGTCTTTTCAACATGTTGGAACCCCGTTCAATCAAGTTCCTTTGAGCCGGCTCTATTGATCCCGCCCGAAGGAAGGCACACGGGTAGATTTGTAAACAGATTAGAGTACAATCAATCACCGTGCGATTGTACACAGATCTACCCGTGTGTGCCAAGCTTTAGTGTTCTGATCTTCTACTGAAGATAGGGCCGTGGAAGGCTCCAAGAAGAGGCAGGGAGAAGGGGCACTTCAAACATGATTCATGATTTCCCTGGAATCCCAGAGTCATGATTAAAGTTGAAGCCACAATCTGAGTATTTGTCTCCTCAGCTGAATGACAGCGGTTTTCCAAATGCTTTACGGTTCAGTCCTGAACTATTGGCAATCCATTCCCTTCACTTAAGGCTGCCATACACACCCCAATGGGTGCAGGCAGACCAGTCCCGAGATTCAAACGTCATCACGTTTGCACCCCGGTGCATTATGGGGCCCTTTCAGTCGGCCGGCACCCTTTGTGTGCCAGCCATTAGCTTCAATGAAGACGCCGGTCTTCATTGAAGCTAATGCCATCGGCTTCAATCAGCCAGAGATTATCGGACATGTCCGTTCTCTGGCCGGCCGAGCAGTGGGGCGACAGGGATCTGTCGCCCCATGTGGGCACATGCCGATTAGCGGCCGATTTTTCCGCTGACCGACGGTCTGGTGAAAAATCATCCGCTTATCGGCATGTGTATGGCAAGCATTATACAAGCATCTCTAGTCCGGCAACAAACATTTACTTCATTATCAGGGAGAGTTAAGGCTGCCATACACGCACCGAGCGGCAGCCGATTTTGCTGCCGACCAATGGGCGTGTGTGTATGCCGATTGGGGGAGCCCACATGGGGTGACAGATCGCTGATGCCCCACAGCTCGGCTGGCCAGAGAACGGACATGTCCGATAATCTCTAGCCGATGCCGTTAGTCTCAATGAAGACTGGCATCTTGCCGTCAGCTCTGGAGAGCAGCGTGATGACGTCATCACTCTGCACTCTAGAGCTCACCTGAGCTGGTCTGTCAGCCCCCACTCGATACGTGTGTGGGGGGCCTTTAGGCTAGGGTCACAGTGGGCGCTGTAATGTTATGCGCTGCATGCATTTATTCCAATAGCAGAGAAGTCATTATGTTCATTATGACTGTTTGTTAATTGCGACATTTGAAGTAATTTTTTTTTTTTTTTTTAAATATAATAATAATTTAATTCCCATTTAAATTTAGTAGGAGTCGGTCCATTTTTTGCCAACTCCAGGGACCCAAAAATTTCTCCGACTCCTCAGCCCTGCGTACATGGATCCTAAAGCGGACCCACCACCTGGGATCTTTAATTGTAAAAAATAAAAAATATATATTTTTCTGACAGCAGGAGGGGGCGCTTGTTATGAGTGCACCCCTCCCACTGCCTTACATCATGCCTAAGACATCTCAGCTGATTCCCCCTCCACAAATCTCTCCAGCTCCTACAGAAGAGACAGGAGGTGGAGTGGAGGGCAGAAGCTCCATGAGCCAAGATGCCGGCTTCAGAGCAGAAAGGACAGGAGGAGAGTATGCTGTGGGGTTTTTTGTGTAGCAGTTTTCCAGCATCTGAACTGCTGACAGATGAGTATTATGTCTATTTAATGTATGTCATTTTTCATTTGAGTTTGAAACCACTTTAAATCAAATCTGATCCAATTTAATGGCCCACAGTAAACATTCCCATTTATAGAGGAAAGCAATAATTATGGTTGAACATTTTCATAGTATTTGGTTTGCCTGAAATACTAAGAATAATAAGAGAACCAGAAAGCACACACAGATGCAGTGGCCATCGTACATGTTTCCATACAAGGACAAGAAAATCTTGTGTTTTAAACCTAATTTGCAAAAGCCTGCATTCCCAGAGTCTGAAAAGAAAATGTTCAAGGTACAACAGGTTCTACCAAATCATATCACAAGATCTAGGTCACAAGAACGGTTCAAGGCACTTCATGGAGAGTTGTGCAGCCCTGGTAAGCCATAGCATATGTACAATTGTGCAACCAGGCTGTATGGAGACTTGTCACACTTTACAACACAAATCTAAATAGTTTACTAGTTACTGCTGAAATAACCTAACTGACCTTCAAGGTGAACTGCAACCATTTTGTTGTAGGCAGTGCTAGTGTACGTTAACCCTTGCAGATTAAAACATTTGTTTTGCAGTCTACACAGAACAATTTACCCCACAGTTATGAAGACCATAATGTGTGAAGTCATTTTTGGGATATAGTGTGTGGGTTAAGGCTGCTTTATTCTTTACATTGGGATAGCATTATTGAACCATCTGTACTGTTTTGAGATAACAGAAAATATAAATACAGAGTATGGATATATAATGAAAAAAAAAAAAGAAAAAAAAAAAACAATCTCAGCAGACATTTTAGTGACTAAATTATATAACAAATTACTATAAAAGACTCCGTTCCCTGATTGCTCTCTGCTACTGATCTATGTGGATGTAGAGCTGGAGATTTGATGGTCAGCTTGAGCAGCGCACTCTACTACTGATCTGTAGGGCAGAGCAGGTTATGGGTAAGCTTCCCTACCTCCTTATTCTTCCACACTACCAGTCAGAACAGAGATCCGATTGCCAGTTTTTTCTCCCTTTGCCCTAAATATGATCCGGTTGAAGGTGCATCTCATCGGCTGAATGTTTTTTGGGATGTAAAATTTGGTAGATTTAAATAAAAGATATTTTGGGGAAGAGAGGGTCGTGCCAGCAGGTATACCGTTTACTGGGAAGGAGGGGCAGTGCTGAATGCCGTACACACCTTACACTTGTATACAGCATGTCACAGTAGATGGAAGGAGACACTGCCAAGAGCCTGGAGACAGGCTGCCAGAAGTGTAGCCTCTCTGCTGAGACACACTGCAAACAGATAATAGGGAGGATGGAGAAGTGCTTGCAAGCCAGATTAACCTTCTCCCAGCTCCAGACTGCTCTTTAAGTCTCCAGTTTGCAGAACTGCCATCTATGCAATAGTATAAAATCTTAAATGGAGACAATATATGATTTATGAGACCTTTCCTTGCCTACTCTGCAATCCATCCAAGCACAACAAAAACTGTTTGGCATGCCGCTTTCTTTTTCAAAGCTCTCAAGTAATACTTCACAGCAGAGGTGAACACATAACATTAGGCATCATGTAATATTTAACTTTCAAATACACAGGTAGAGGGAAACACGTACACAAGCTAAAACCAACACTGCAAAGTTCTGGGAAAAAAACACTTCCTAGCATGCCTTGCATTCAGTCTCAGTTTGTGACTATGCTCTTTTTGATCTTTGCATTTATGACCCAAAGCTCCTTCAGTTGGCCACTGCTCTGCCTTTCTTACAGATCACATGATTGCAGGGTGGATAAAAATAGATTTTTGAAAAAAAAAAATTATATATTTTTTTAAATTATATTGATTTTTTTTTTTAATAAAATGCTTTTTGAGAAAAAAAAAAAAAACCACCATTCCAAGGTTATTCCATGATGAAATAAAGATTAGTTTATGTAGAATAAGGCTGTATATGTTTAAATATTTTGGTAAATTCCATAAAGCAATAGACAGAAGTTGATAATGGCATAAACACATCACCCAAAATTTCCCCTTGAATAGACAAGGGTGATGGGATGGCCCACCCCATATGTAAAGCAATACATTATACACAGGGCAAAAGATGAATGACATACCAAATCAGAAACAATGTGCAATGTTGCGGACATACACATCTCTACACGTAGACAATTAAAAAAGTCCAAATGGCGCAAATTTCCCCCCAACGCGCATATCGTTGAAGACTTCTTCAGGGGGTATGATATGTCATTTCATAGGCCAAATCTGCTTTTGTGTCCCCTCAACCGTGTCTATTCAAGGTAGATTTTGGGTGATGTGCTTATGCCATCATCAACTTCTGTCTGTTTCTGTAAGATTATTGAGCAGTTTCTCTGCCGACAAGATATTATCACAGATGCTGGATTTACTTTCTCAGTTCTCAAAACTAAGTGCAACAGAAAAGTTGTCCAAATATGATTGATTAACCCTAAACTGGGGATAAAAAAAAACTAATATGAAAAGTTGTTCTAAAAATCTTCATCTACTCGCATTTTAAAGTTATATCAGCAAGAATGGTGATTTAAATCAGTTTGATTTAAATCAAATCCACCCTGCATGATTGCTAACTGAAAGTTCTTGCGTAGGGCACAAACACTGAGGAACTTTACAACGCAGAGGCCAAGCATTGCCAAACCAACAATAAATGTCCCTGGCAAGCATCTCAAAGGAGGGGGGGGGGGGCTGCTAGAAAACCAAACATTTTGTTTAACATAGCTATACAGAACATCAAACTTAAGGCTATGTTTCCATGGAACAATCTGCTCCAATTGTTCTCAAAGCATTCTGCCGAACTGCAGACCGTAGGTTGACATACTACACTAGGTCGACCTTGAGAATGAGAACAGCTGCAGACAGGTAATGTGGATCGGCTCCGTCGAAATATACCCCAAGAGGTTTGATTTAGATTCTTATTCCTAACCATCAGCAACTTTTGTATTAATCTATTTTCTCATTGCTGAAAAAATAAGGCGTTAGTTTACACACCCACCCAAAACAATTTGGAAATGAAGTGCTACTTTTTGCACTAGAAACCCAAACCCTTTAGCTATTTCTGTAACAGTAGAAACAGTACAGGCAATGTTGGCATATTGCTACTGTTTACTAGTTTTACAGGAAACTCCTGTGGAGTGGTGTCCATTCTGCTTTCTGACTCCTATACAAGGCAAGCCAATAGAGAAGTCTGACAAGATGGAACACGAACATTCTCATGGTCACCTTCAGGTCTGGACCACAGTTATTGTTAACAGGCCGCCAAATTACAAACATTCCCACGTATGAAAAAAAACAAATAAGTAAGCCTGAAATTACCAACCCATAGGCTTAATGACGCCATGGTTACCTGGTCATCATTCAGATAGTTGGGTAAACCTCCAATGAATAGCTTGTGTGCAGAGTCTGGAACAACGGTGGATACCACCCCTGTTAAGAAAGGAATGATATTTGGAGAGAAAAAACCCACTTAATATGACGCAAGATCCATTCTCTTTTACACATAGGACATTTTCCATCTATGGTTTTTGTCAGTTCAGAAGTCCTGGAAGGAACTGCAAACTCTGTAATAAAATATGCACTGTGCTCTGGCAGAAAAACACTGTTACTTAATGCCTAAATTAAACCAAAGGATCACTGCCTGCTAAAAAAAAGAAGCACTGTGCTAAGCAAACAAATTCAAAAGAAAACAAATAAATAAATCATAATAAACAAGAGGGAGGGGGGATTGAAATGCAAATAATTACACTCTAGTACAATATTTCTATTACAGACAAGCAACATTAAAAGCTTACCTGGCACATAGACCGATGGATTTTCAGACATGCCAGGCAAGGGTTGGTAATCGTGTGGACGACGAATCTTCAACGACTGGCCTTGGAAAATTATGCCATCAAATGCCATTGCCTGTGTGGTCTCATCAACGGATCGGAACTGCATAACAACCAACAGAGCCCATTTTAGTCATGAAATACTTGGAATTTTAATTGATTTTTTTTATATATAAACAGACCTCCATATACACACCTCCAAGAACGCAAAGTTTTTGTCTTGGTTAATCTGCACTGCAAGGACAGGATTTCCAGGAGCTTGTGTTAATCCACCAAGGCGCATTTGGGCGTTAAAAAAGTCCATCATTGCCTCCTGTAAGGTAAAAAAAAAAAAAAAACCAGATACAAAAGGTAATTTGCCTGATTTATCTGCAGACAGATACAGGAGATAGCATTTGTAAGATCTAGAATGTCCTACTTGCCTTGCATGATGGTAGCAAATTTATTTTGCTACGAAGGGATTTCAGCCCCACAATTTTCACTTTGAAAAGAAATGGAAACAACTTTTTGATCTTGTTTTTTTAAAATAGAAAAGGGTTTTATTTAAAGTTTGCGTAAGGAAAAAAAGGTTTTATCAATGAACAACCAATTTCTTGCAAACACCAAACTGCAGCTTTATTTGGTCAAACTTTGAAACAAAAGGCATTACAAGGCGATTGCAGGGCCATGTGGTACATTTTCCCTTTGATGTCTTTAATGTTACCATTTCCAGAAGTAAAAAGAGTAAACACTGAGACCCATGTTCAAATAAAAAAATACATTTAACTGCAAGTAGTCATTTATTGCAGACAACAAACATTTTTTTCAAATGCTTAATATATTGCTGAAACGTAAGCATTATAAAAAGATCTTGCATGAGCAGTACAACAATGCTTCTATTGCAGATGTTTGCGTAGCTCTGTCCCCTATACGCTACATGTTCTTCAGAAATACTTACATTGTGTCTTGTTTGCAGGTATGTTAACACCAACTAAAGCCCCCCCCATACACGTTCCGATTTTTCATCCAAATTTTGCCCGACCGACCAACGTGGTCGGGAGATTAATCGGATACGGAATTAAATACCCAACTGATCCCAATTTCTCAAAATCTGCCGAAAAATCGGTCGGGACCGCTTCGGACCTGTCCGTAAATTATGGTCGATCTGCTGTTAATAGGGTTGGGCTGATCGATCGGTGATAACTCGAATTCTGATTTTTCGTGCCAGCCGACCGACCATGACATTTTAGGTTAATATCGGGTGACCCGATCAGATAAAAAAAAAAAAATCGGTAGAATAATCGGAACGTGTATGGGGGGGGGGGGCTTTACACTGCAGACAGCTATTTTGGTCTCCTTTAAAGAGTGTTTGGTACTTACATCCAGTTGTGCCCAGCCCTGTTTAGTCATTGGCCTGTACAGGAAACTACAGACCAAACAACCAGGGGATAAACAGCTACCTAAACAATTGTGTTTGTTAAACTGTTGCTAATCAAACAGCATAGGTGCATAAAGGTTATAAAGTTAACAGAATAGCCAGAGCCAAGCAAAAAATATGGCACCAATTTGAGTAAAATTTTTTGGCTCTGGTAAAGTTTAGTAAAGCTGATCAAGAGTAGGAATCTACAGTGGAATGTTAATGTATAAGTTATAATAAACAGCCTGTATGGCTAAAGTGAAAACTGGAATTGGAAAGGGGAATTCGTGGCATAAGCCCAGTAAGCCTCAGTACCTCTGTAATTCCGAAGGGAATATTTCCAACATACAGTCGGCGGGCCTGTCTGGTCATCTGGCTGCCCACAACAGGCACAGGTGTGGGTGTAACAGCAAGTCCATCAGGTGTCATTGTTGGAAGGAGAGCTGTAGCAGGAATCTGACCAGCAGCTATTCAGGGGGAAATAAAAAAAGGACACATTAATGTATAACAAATAGGTAGGCAGTCCATGATTGCACAGATATTATGTGGTGTAAATGTTCCTGATATGCACAGAATGCCAGGTGTTTGCCAGATGGGCAAAACACTGGAACTGTGCATACCTGTGGGATGCATTAACTCACCCCAAGCTACACTCTTGTCCCGGGGGAGCGTGCAGCATTCTCCATGTCTGCTATCCTTCCAAATCCCACCTCCACGGAATCGATGACAGAGGTGGAACCTGGAAGGATCGCCAAGGCACTGGAAACTGGTGCCATTGACTTGCATGTAAAAGCAGGCATTGGCGCACTGGGTCCTCACATTTGGCTTATTTTAGTGCTGCCAGTTCCAGGTACCAGGATCGGAGACCATGGGTACAGTCAATATGTTATGATTTCTTAAATACTACACTACAGTTGTTTAATTCAATGGAGTTTTTACTAAGGTCAAAAGCAGGATGCTACACTTGCAACAACTCACCTTGCATGGCTTTATACTGGATAGGAGTGATGTGTTCAAAACCTGGAGGAGGGACATCCCAATACTTGCGAATCTTCTTTTTCTTTTCATGCCTGGGGGACCGGCTACAAAATTGAAGGGAAGGTTAAGGATCATTACATATTACACAATCTCCAAAGAAAAATATCCTGGAAATGAAAATGCTTCGATATAGATTACAAAATATATAGTTTGTGTAGGAATACAGTAGATCAATTAAAATGGGCTTCACCAGATTATTATTTTTCCACCCTACGCATAATTTGCATTGCACATATTTAACAAGGGTGTTGTGTACAATTAACTGTTAACTTAATGAAACATTGACCTCCCTGGCAGTACTTATACAAATGACAAATGCATATGGGCACCCCTCACATCAGAGAGGTGGGTCAAGTGAAAAGACCACAGGAAGCCATCACTAGCTGACTGCACAGGTTCACATGGAGAAGGTAAAGAAAGTATGGCTTCCAGTTACAAATGTGGGTAGTTGAAATCTACCCTGACACTCTTATACATCACAAAGGTGGGGAAAATAAGCTGTATTTTATAGAAAGAAAAAAAACACAGATTGTCGTAAAAGTTCCATACCTACGCCTCCTCCGATCTCTAGATCCACTACGCTGTTCTCTTGCACGTCTGTCTCTACTACGACTCCGCCGTTTTCGCTCTCTGCTTCTGGAGCGACTGTGACTACGTTTTCTATGACGATTCTCCTTGTCTCGTTCTTTATTAGGAAAGGAATATTGTGTTAAAAAATGTAATCAGAAGCAACATGAAAATAAATGACATGCGACTATCCGTTTTCATTGACCTTAAGCTTTGCCTTCTATAAAAGTGTACAGACCAGAGGCCCCAACTCTACACTGCTGTACCCCTTGTGGTAATAAAGGCTAGAGCCATGGTAAGCAACCAACACTACCACAACCTTAAATTACAACACAAGCATTCAGGAGCCACCAAGTCACTGAACCCAAACCCTAGAGAATAAAATTTGAATTGCTCACCATCCAAACCAAATGCCCTGAGCTATACAGTGACAGCTGATTTCAACTTGCTAACAATTTATTCACTAATTGTTAAACATAACCTTAAACCTTTCTAAATTATAAATGGGTTCCACCCCAAACACATCTGCCATCACTGGGTCTCTATTTTCCTATGCAGAACAATTTCTGTGACAAGGGTAAAGGCCCCCCCCATACACCTTACAATCTTACCATACAATTTCTGTACAATCAACTTTTGTTCTACAAAAACCATGTGATAGGAGGACCTTTCTAATCCTTCCAATCCCTATGTAATCTATCAGGGAGGACCCGGTACGACAGTTGTTGGTAGATCTAATGGAAATTGTAAGGATTGATCTTAAGGTGTATGAGGGGCTTAAAGCAGGTTGCTGCACATAACATTTACACCTCCAGCCCTCAGTAATTCTAACAGACTCTCTCAGCTCTGATGACAACAGTGGGACAGTTTTTGGGGAGGTATGCATCTCTCTGGCTTTTCATACCAGCATCTATCGGATGCAATTCTGTTTTATTGCCCCTGCAAAAACTTAAGGACCCCCCCCCCCCATACAATCCACTTTTGTTCCACCAAACCATGTAATATGAGGACCTTTCTAAACTTTCCAATCACTATGTATTCTATCAGGGAGGAGCTGGCACTACATAGTTGTTGGTAGATCTAAAGGAAATTGTATGGAGTGATCTTAAGCTAGCCATACATGGTTCAATTGACATCAAATCGATCGAAGTTTTCGATCATTAACCAAATGATGGTCACCAGAGTGATCAAAAAGGGACCAATGATTGTCACAGAGTGATCAAAAACCCCTAGTATATCTTTGCACTTTAATCCAGTACATTATAATCGTGGCAAAAGGGACAATGGGGGGGGGGGGGGGGGGGGGGGGGGGGGGGGGCACACATTACATTAGGAGATGAATTCACAGAGATTCGCATTTGCATGCTTGTGGTCAGTGAACAGGACACACAAGCATTACAATGCATGCTTGCATGGTTTTTTTTAATGAATATTGCATCCCTCCCCCAGAAGTTACACTATGCTCATGTGATTGAACGAATCTCAATTAGACGGGTCAAAACGTACAAAAAATGAGACACAATGTGGGGACAATCAAAATTTTCCAATGGTTAGATTCAAATTTAGATCGAGCAAAATGACAATTAAAATCGAATTTCAACGCATCGTTACAAGTGGACATGATTCAATTTCAAGTGCGATCCACCCGACCCTAA
>CM070038.1:66827763-66840504 GCA_036250615.1 Ptychadena robeensis
GGGGGGGGGGGGGGGGGCTTTACATTTAAACTTTTTTCCCTTTCAAATGATAAAGATAAAGGTTTGACCATGTGCTCCTTATTTCAGTAATATACACATTTAAAAACAGATCAACAGACATTTTCCAACATTGCAGCAAATGTGCACGCCAATCGAGCAGCCGCAAAATCGCCCGTGGATCTATGCATGTATGGGGGCTTTAGACTCCTGGCAGTGTTTTCTTGGCAGACTTTGGGTCTGTTCAGGAACCATTTAAGCACCAAGAAAACATGTTCAAGGTGTTGAATACACAACACAATCAGTGCAAGAATAGGGGGTATGACCTCCATTCATTGTATTGTGTATTCATGTTAAATCCTTACACATGTGAGGTAGGGGATATTGCAACTGAGCGAAAAAACTGGTTTTTCTGGTAAAGTTGGGTTATCCAAAAACCCCTGCTGGATCCTAGGACGCTGTTTTTACTAAAGGGTTTTTTTGGCCCACACCTGAAAATAGCAATAAAAATATAGAGATTTTATCAATAAAAAGGTCTCTATTGAGTGTGAAAGATATTGGACCATAAGCCCAGTGGGGCACCTGATTAAAATATTATAAGCATAAAATACAGTTCATGATATAATACAAAGCTGCAGATTCCATTTATCAGTCTGTATTAGTCTGGACTGATACAGACTGATAAATGGAATCTATTTTTAAACAGGCGCCCTACTGGGCTCATGGTCTAATTTCTTTGACATTCAATAATGACCTTTCTATTGATAAAACCAAAATGTTTTACTATTTTCAGGTCTGGGCCAAAAAAAACTTTAGTAAAAGGGGGGCCTAGAACCCAGTAGGGATTCTTTGGATAACAGTATATTTGGGGTTGGCCCTTGACAATTGCACCCTGGGGTAAGCACTCATTGGGATATTTGGCACAAGTTGGTTAATGTTCAAGATGTTAACTTGGTTTTCAATTTGGCATAAATTTTCAAGATGCTAAAGGACGCTTCAGCAGCACAATTCGGAAGGTGGAGAATGTTTTACCCGATTATAAGCTTGTCATCTAAGATAAAATGAATGCTAAATCAAACTAAAACCAATTGTCTTCTGCTGAAAAAAAAGTGTTCACTTATGGCCAAGCACATATAATACACTGTACCTAAAAAGAGCTGGGTGTCACAATATATGAAACTCTAGCACACATGCGTGGGAGTTACATCATCAGCACCCATTTACAAAGTGGAGAGGTGTCAGACCTGGTATCAGAATAAAGAGAAGAAGGCAGTATCTTTAAACCGTCACATGCCCAGGGGTAAGCATGCCATAATGTGCAAGTGTGCTGTGAATATTCACACATTAGCCATATGGCCATCCTCTGATTTAAATCCACTTTTATCAAACAACAGAATGTCCTGAAATATGATAAACAACACACTTGGGGTGTCTATTTCAAAGCCCAAAATATGTAATATCATTGCAAATATAGACCCATGATATAAAGAAAGCTAAATAACGAGTCAGTATATTTACTGTTAGAACATTTATGCTACAAGTCTGTACACAATTCAAAAACCTTTTGGGCACAATATACTAGGGCAGTCAGTGCAATAAAATTGTGTAGTCTTTTGCGTTGAGTGTCCTCTTTCCGGACTAATACTACAGGAGAAGAAGTCCTTAGCGTCCCTGGAGGAAGCAGTGCAAGCTCTTGCCCACTCAGATCGACCTGGTAATGGCAACATGGATCAGACTGCCAGGAGACACCATAAAGGGCAGCACATGCCACGCTTAAGGCTCCTGCTGGTAGTCCGAAATAATGAGCAGTAGAGCTGGGAAGGCCAAGAGGAGTCAAAAGACAAACAATTCCTGTTACAACTGAAGTTCTGTGTAGGCAGTTCCCCACCGAGATCCAGCGGGCCGTCTCATCGCCCAGCCGTGCTGGCTCAATCACAATATATTGATACTGGTGTTCCAGGGCAGCATCTAATTCTGCTTCAAACTGTTCTTGGGAGAAGTCACCATCATAAACTTCATGAATGACATAGTAATCCATATGTGGTGGATGAATCCTGCAAAACATGTCAAATAAAAGTTTGTTAGAAATGTTACCAGTTTCCGTAAATTGAACATAATTAAAAAACAAAACGATTTCCTGATCTCCGTGCTGAGTGATCACCGCCATCTTGTAGAGCTTATTCTTCTGCATTCTCCACGCACCTTGGTGTGTCAATTGACTGACCCACCACTACATATATAGATCAATTCACCGGCTCCTACATCACTACTGTATTCTGTAGTACCCTGTTTACCCAAAAATAAGGCACCCTTACATTTTTGCCTCTTGCTGAAATATAAGGCGACCCCCCGAAAATACGTTACTGTAACTCTGGAGAGGGGGATCAGAGGGGGCAATCAACATGACACAGGAGGATCAAAAGGGGCTACTGAAATGGTAATCCTCCCTCTGAGTCTCCTGTGCCATTTTAATTCCCCCTTCTGATCCCCCGTGTCATTTTAAACATAGGGCATCTTTAAATATAAATATAAGACACTGTCTTATTTTGGGGGAAACACGTTAACACAACTGTTGTAGGAGGGACACACAAAGAGTGACCACCTTCCACCATTGTCCATTCTGGCCCATCTTCCTTAAATGTTTTTTAGGAATGTCCACAATGATGTAAGACGTCTCAAGCCCATGAGACATGAGAGAAGGCCCTCTAATGTAACCCATTTGTAGGCCATGTAACTGTAGGCCATGTAACAACTAAGTATAGTTCTGGTATTACTGTGAAGGGTGTATTTAAAGTAATCATATACTAAGCAAAAAAGGGAATAGTCTGTGCATTTTGGCATGAAAAAAAAGAACACTAGAAAAATAAAAACACTAGACATGGTAAGTTCTCCTGCAAGAGAGTCCATGAGGAAGCACATTATCAATTATAGTCAGCTAATTTATTCCGTACTTGACTAGTAGATTGGCTATTGCTGTTTTAAGGCCCCCATACACCTTACAATCTTTCCATACAATTTCTGTACAATCAAATTTTGTTCTACCAAAACCATGTAATATGAGGACCTTTCTAAACCTTCCAATCACTATGTATTCTATCAGGGAGGCCACTATACTACAAAGTTGTAGGTAGATCTAATGGAGATTGTATGGATCGATCTTAAGGTGTATGGGGGGCTTTAGGCATGGCGCCCTGCATTCTAGGAATTGCTCAACGATGGAACACACGCACATCAGATAATTACACCTGCTGAAAATTAATGGGGTGCATGCCAAAGATGCAACCACTAAGATTGTGCGATGTGTTAGCAAAGCATAGTGGAGTTTTAGCTTTAGGGCTTGTTTGCACTAATGCGGATCCGTGCGGATAGCTGCGGTGCTATCCGCACGCACCCATAGGCAAAGAATCGGCCAGGCTCCATTTGTGCAGCTGTGGGCAGGCGGTCGCGGTGCGGTTCTGAACGCCACCCATTTTCAACCTCATCCCTGGTCAAGGGGCATGCCCAATGTCCACATCCTACTGCACGAACGTCCGCGTGCATCCGCATGCTGAACAGCATGGGATGCCATCGGGAGGGCTGCAGCCGCAGCCATCCGCACTAGTGGAAACAAGCCCTTAGGCTGACTGCACAGGAAGCAGAAATAGACATTATTAAATGATCCTAACCAGACAGTCAGGGAAGATCAACGCGATCAGCTGATCATATGCTTCTCCATGGGATCTTCCCATTCCTTATATGCAACATGTGCTAACAGCAGGTGGTGTAACAAGCCTTCAGAAGTAAGCACTTTTGATGAAAACACTTAAAAGCTGAATTTCAAGAAATACATTTTACTCATGCAGTGGGTTCTCAAGCCAGTGCAAGGGATAGATGCTTAAGCTGGCCATAGAAGGTGAGATGTGTGGCTGATTTCTCGGAAGATCTTGCACCATTTTGTGTGACGGCTGCTTAGTTCTGCGGCCGATCAATTGCCGGAAGAGCGCATGGCGGACCGAAGCGTCTATGATGCATCCCATTTAATAGTTCAGTCCCGCGCTGCTCATGACATCCTCTATCCTTGCCCTGCAGTCTGTGGACGGATGCCCTTCATCCTTCATAGACAATGCAGAGCCTTAAGCACTGCACTATGATGAATGACATCATTGCCCAGACCATTGCTTAGAGCAGCAGAACAAGTCTTATTGTCAGAGAGCTGGGGTGCGAGGGATCAGGTAATAGATCTCTGTCAGATTTCCTTTAGATCTCGTTTTGTTTTACCCAAACCATGTAATATGAGGGACCATGACCATCAAGTCTACCTGTATTCAATCGCAGATGACCCGGCACTACAGATATCCTTCAGATCTACCAACAACTATGCAGTTGTTGGTAGATCTGAAGGATATCTGATAGAAAGATCTAAACGTGTATGGCCAGCTTTAGGTCAGTAAGTTAGTGTTCCCCTGGAGCTCAGAATCAAAATAATAAACAAATACAAAGTAAAGTTAAAGTATAAACTGGCAATCATCTGTGTGGCTGGTGTATGACACAGATTCTTCAGTCCTCATAGATCTAAAATGTGCATCAACAAGATCACAAATCAAAACTTTTCACTGGAAAATGAATCATAACATTTGCCATCAGCAGCTTTCATTCGGGACACCATGGTCTGTGATTGTCATGTCAGGGTCACTACATATGATCCCTCAAGGACAAATCAAGGCAAGTGGCTGGGCAGAGAGGGCATAGGAAGGGGCATCAGGGCACAATGCCTGCACCTCCACCATACACCCAGCTGGGCTCCTGTCAGTGCTGCTGACACATAACATGCACCAGCATGGGGGTTATTGAAGGGAGAAGAGAAAAGCTGCACACTGAGGACTGTAATTAGAAATAAAATAGAATAAACAAAGTATAAATCAGACATATAGAGTGAGACACGGGCAGGAATCACATAGAAAGCAGCAAATGAAATCTACTATGTAATTAGCAATACCCTCTGACCTCTCCGCTACCTCCAGCGCCGCCATTTTAGCCGTGCTTCAGGCTGCACGAACGCCATCTCCAGGCGCCTGCGTCACTAAGGAAGCGGAGTGTAACCAGAGCCGGCCCGGGGGTGCCCTCCATTATCCTGGCCTGTCCTCAGTGAGGAGACCTGGCATCCATCTTGTCAGAGACAGAGCGCTACGTCTCCGGTCCGCTAGGGGGAGCTCATTCATCCCGAGTACATCAGTACCAAGGGGGGGCTCTACTCATAGAGTAGGCGGGAGAATTGTCTTCTCAGTATAATTTATTTATGTACAATAAGAAAATATTCTCACTATATATATGTATACTGTACAATGATTGTCACTGCTGTATATGTGTACAATGAGGACATAGTCCTACTGTATATGTGTACAATGGAGAAATATCCTGCTGTATATATGTACAATGAGGATATATCCCTGCTGTATATGTGTACAATGGAGAAATATCCTGCTGTATATATGTACAATGAGGATATATCCCTGCTGTATATGTGTACAATGGAGAAATATCCTGCTGTATATATGTACAATGAGGATATATCCCTGCTGTATATGTGTACAATGGAGAAATATCCTGCTGTATATATGTACAATGAGGATATATCCCTGCTGTATATGTGTACAATGGAGAAATATCCTGCTGTATATATGTACAATGAGGATATATCCCTGCTGTATATGTGTACAATGGAGAAATATCCTAGCTGTATATGTGTACAATGATGTACAATATGTGTACAATATCCTGCTGTATTTACAGTACAATGGAGAAATGTGCCCATTGTATATGTGCACAACGTAAAAAATATATCCCCGCTCTCTTTATGTGTACAATGAGGAAATACCCCTGGAGAATATGTGCACAATGCAGAGATTTCCTTTGCTTATAGTTCTGTACATTGGAGAAATGATCCCCATTTATAACTCCACTGTCACCATAAAGGAATGGATATAGTATACACTGACCACTCATACACGGCATCCTATTCCATGAATTACCACCATACTAAAGGTAGCCATACATGTGGTCGATTATGTTTTTGATCGTCTTGCCCAATTTAAAATCAATCATCAGTCGAGTATCCATCGATTGTACCACCACAGTGTGATCGATTCACAACCAATCGATTCCTTAGTTTGATGCACATGCGCCATAGCACAATCAAATACAAATCAATCGAAATACCAAGACAACCCTTCATATCAACTGAAATTTACAGACATGTCCCGTCACCTTTTTGATAACATTTTTGTTATTATGATCATTCCAGGTGGGCAGAAATCGATTCCAGATTTCTAAACAGATCCGATGCAAATTGCAGCCTCAGTTGCCTTTCATGCTGCTGCAACCCATAAATATTTGAAGAATTCAGAATTTCCTGAACAAAAAGAAAAAAATATATGTTTTTAGGTTTAGGCCAAATCATGTCTTGAAGTAGGACAAGCTGACAGCTAAAAGGCTGGAGATAGTATTTTTTCATACCACTGGTTCTTCTTTCATACAAATTTGCTCAACAGCCGATTGCAGTTGAGCCTGTCTCCAGCATCCTCCTTTATAATACAGAGCTATTGGTTGTACATTGTGGGGGTTGACATAGGCTGCAGCAGTGCCAGCCGCTGAGTAAGGCTATGTCTCCACAGCTCTATCGGGTCTGTCTGCACCCCCTGCACTGTGCCCATTTCTCAGCGGGGACCCAAACCACTGCATTCAGCTGATATGCACGCCGGAGGTTGATCTACTGAACCACATCAACCTTAAGACTTGGGGACCCAACAGAACTGATATAGCCATCGACATATGCTAATAGAGGAAGGCAATACATAAGTATACTATAAAACCCACATTCACATGAAAGAGGCACCTACTGCAATGGCCTCTTTTTGCTGGACCTGGAGGTTTGAGGAGTACACTTTTACACTACATGTGCTGCATCTGCAAAACTGTGTGTAGCGGGGTATTTATGGTAATGTGCGACATTGTGGAGCCAGTGTCCTATGGAAACCTGAGCACCATGTGTGAACCCTAGCCACACTGCGCTGTGGTACTGTTCTGCACCGTGGCTAATGTAACGGAACCCTCAAACTAAAACTGCCTAACTAAGCTGCGTACACATTGGGAATGATCACTAGTGATGCTACCCTGCGACTAGAGAATGAACACACACTGTACAAGCAGAGCTCATTCTGTTCTATGGAAAGGGGCAAAGCATACAGTGGGCATCCGTCCAGTCAGTTGTTCGCCATTGCCTTAGGAACTCTGAATAACATTACCTGACGCAATAGATCTCCTCAGGGGACAACTATCAAGTGTCTAAAGCTGGCCATAGACATCTCGATTTTTCGTATGATTTCTGAAAGATTGACCAGAATGATCAATCATCCACAAATCAATGCATTTTTAAAGCGTGTGATCGACCGAAATTACGAGACATCGCATGATAAATTGATCGGCAGGGATTGGACATGTCTGTAATTTTAAGATGATCTATCGCAAATCAAAGAACGTTATTAGAAACTTTAGATCAATCAACACATGAAGGCCTCATCCCACTTCCATCATTCCGATTACATTTTTGTGTAGCCGATCTTTAGTTACATCACTGATCGATCAATCAAGCCTCATCCTGAAAATAGCACTTTTCCATCGATGTGACTCAATCGCATGTCCCGATCAGGGAAATCTAAAGGTAGCCATACACAAGGCGATTCTGCTTCGTCATCCTGCTGCAGCCGGCCTCTCAGCTGGTCGGTGGGCACCCTTTGTGCCGGGCATTACTTTGAATGGGGACTGCAGGAGATTCCTGGTCTATCTCACCAGGTGGGGCAACCAGATTCTCGGCCAAGCGACCGCCGGCCAATTGGCAGGAGCGCACATGGAAGTTGGTTGTGTATGGCTACCTTAAGTGTCTATGGCCAGCTTAAGCCACCATCCTTGTTCCAAAATCTACTTACCCACATTTGCCAATCTTACTGGCAGGTTTGGTGCCAGTTCCATATCTCCTTTTCCCTGCCCAAGGCTGTGCGGTAACAAATACATCAACCTAATCTGGGTCATTGAGACATAAAATGGAGCTAGATGGGATTAGATAGACATCTAAAGAGGTAACCAGGCACTGTCCTCCTGGACTGTAAGCTGTGTACCCTCAGTTCTAGTCGTCGGCACTATGATTGTTGATGATTGTTCCCAATCACTAGAGAAAGTGCTTTATAAACAGTGCTGGCTCTGTTCTATGGAGACCCTGTTGCATGCTCCCATAGGGAATCGTGGCGTTGGGGAGATTGTCATTCACAGATCCATCATTCCAGATCAATGACAGACCCCAATAGCTGAAGCTAGACATTCACCTGAGACAATGATCATGACTCTCAGGTGACTAATATGTAGCTTTGGTGCAGGAAAGGTGCATGATAAGTTGGGGGCAGGGACCCCTCGGTTCACCTTGAATCCAGAGTGAGGACATATCAGTAAAACAATCCGAATACAAGGTTTGTATGGTTCTGAATAGCTGGGGACATTTCTAGCACAGATCTCCCACACGAGACCGCACAGGGGATCACAGTGACAGTCCCAGGCTGGTCGGGAACCGAAGTACGATCGCTTCTTTCCTCTTGGCTCATGTTTCCATCAGGACATATTCCAGTGCGGCACCCTTCTCTTCCTATGTAGAAATACACACTCCCCCAAGCACTGTCCAGGCTGAGCGATCCGAGGGAAGCGGCTGGGTGCAGGTAAGCGGCGATCGGAGGGGATGGATGACATAAGTGACAGCTGATGACAGCCCTGCCATACACACCACAAGGAGGATCGGCAGCCCTGCCACACTGGCTGCATGCTTGGAGCATGCCTTGTGCTAGGAGCATCCTGATCACACATCTCTGTAACTTTCTCATTGATCTGTGTTGGGGGAGATTTTATGAGAATATAAATCTGGTAATGGTGTGTATGTGAGGCTCGGCCCAGATGAGGGGTGATGGCGATCTGCTTGTTATAAAAAGGGCTGTGCTGGGATCCTCATGTGAGGGCAGACAACACATTCCTTTGTAGGGCCCGATCACACCTTGCAGAGTTGCAGCAAAACCTGGAGTGTCATCATGAGTGACCCCCAACACCCCAGAGTAATATCACACACATAGGGAAGATGTGCATGTTGTAGCATGCTGTATATGGAGAAATGCTTCAGGTCTGCTGGTAACCCATTCAAAGCACAAATAACTTTCCCCTAACGAGACAAACGCACTCTCCATCATCGCCATGGCTTATATCTCTGGTCAGGGTCTTTATAGGAACTCCTGAATATCAGCACAGCTCTCATTTGTTCCCAGTAAAAGCTTTTATTGAAGAATAGGCCTGGGCTTCCTCTATAGAGGTGCTTCTCCACCTGTGCGTCTGGACCCCCCTGGGGGTCAAATTACCATTTCACAGGGGTTGCCAAGTTCACTGAAAGCATCAGGCTAATGCCCAAAAGCAGGGTGAAATGTTAGGAGGAAGAGTAACACCCCCTCCTACCTAACTACGTTTACACTGTCGGTTCTCATCTTTCAGCTCAAGCTTTCAGCTTTTTCAGCGCTTTTGGGCTTTCAGCTCAAGAACCGACAGCACGCTCCTGCAGCGGCAGGAGAAACGACTCCCTGTAATCGTCTGCACGATAGTGCAGGCATTTACAGTTCATGTAATTAAGGACCCCATAGAGGTCCAATTGGGCGGCAGCCCAAAAGCCGACCGGCGTCCGCCTGTCAGTCACGTTAAAGGGTTGTTTACCTGGTGGTTAAAAACTGCCAGTGTACATGGACCCTTCCAAGTAGGATGGAGGGGACTTTACACTTACCTGATCACAGAGTGTCCATTCCAGTATTTGGAACTCTCCACAGCGGCACTTTTGCATTTCAAATACAGGAAGTGACACGTCCAAGGTCCCGGGTCTAAAAAGGTTGAGAACCACTGCTCTATAGAAATATATAATTATAAATTCCCCATTATTTGGTTTTCAACCTTCATATGATGTACACCTCAATGCACATGTACATAGTGTGAAACAGTGGCTCAGCCATATCTACCATGCGCCCATAAAAATCAAGTTGACTCTCCAGTTGCATAACTTGCACCATCTTGCCTCGTGGTCACCAAATGGCCACAATCTTTCTCATCTGCTGAGTTAAAGCTTTGTATAGGGGGCTACGAAGAGTCCTAGGCTTACTTTTACAGTGGTCATTCTTTTTATGAGAGGATTGGGGAGCTACTGCTTGTAATGAGGGATAAGGTCAGAAAATGAAGAAAATGTTTGGGATGATCTGATGGGATCATTTATTTAATAGATGCATATTAAGAAAATGAAAGCAACAAATGATCTCTCGTGGCTTTATTTTTCTTTTCATACATCTTCATATTGTACCTTGGGATTGTAGTTACGTCTTGTAGCCAAGCTTTGGGATTGACTAATCAGATAAATGAACAACTAATAATAATTGGATTATTAATCTGGTGTCTGATAAAAACAAGCAGTGGCTTTTTCTGTCAATTCCGTTATATTTAGCAGGGCTGTGGAGTCGGAGGCAATTTTGGGTACCTGGAGTCGGCAACAAATGAACCGACGCCTACTAAATTTAAATGGGAATAAAAAAGAAAAGCCAGTTCAAATGTCCTAATTCACAGTTACGGTGCAACGCGGCTTTCCATTGTGTTGTGTTCCGCTGTTCCAGGGAAAGGAACGCCCACTGTGAACCTAGCCTAACTCTTGCTGATAATTAAGTAAATGGTTTTTGCAGGACGAGAGACATTTCTATAAGTGAAGGGAATGGATCGCCAATAGTTTAAGACTGAAGCTGTAAAACATTTGAAAAACCACTGTAATTCAGGTGAGGCTGCAAATACTAAAGCAGGGTACACACATGAAGATATGGGCCAGATCGATGCCCGTTTCGAGTGCCGTGGGTGCTCACGGCCATCTATCTGGCCCATATCATATGCGGCCATCGCAGTTTTTTAGTGGGACCAATCAATCCCGCTCGAAAACAGCCATACCGGACATTACCGTTAAATGCGGCTGATGTCTGATGCCTTACATGGAAACCACAGGTCTCCGGCCCTCAATTTCCGCCCACCCAGAGCTTCTGATGGGTCCCACTGCGTGGTCGTTGGGGCAGGGAAGGAGCGGAGGCCTCGCCCGGTGGTCCAGCAGAGGTAGCAGACGATGGTGTAGCTGAGAGGTGTTCCAGGCTGGGCGCAACCGACCGCGATCCGGCGTGAGTAGGCCGAAGCCGGGGCTTAAATTTTCGGCCGCGTCCGGAATTGCAGCGCGCCGCCGCCAAACTGTCACCGGAGTGGAGGGTGACTACCAGCCGGTTGATGGTGAGGTTTGGGGACGCAGGGAGTGAAGGATGGCTGAGGAAACAGGCAGGAAAACAGGGGTAAGTGGAGGAGCTCCAGAGCAGGCTTCCATGCAGCTCGGCGTCAGGCCACGCCTCCCGTGATCAGCTTTTTTGCGCCGATCGCCGATCATGCTATTTAAGCCAATATCGGCCGATCATGATCATGATCATTGAGGTGATCGGTAGCAATTTTTCTGGCAAGCTCCTATAGAGAATGAATGTGGGCTTGTTCAAAAATCTAATCTCAATGAATTGAGCCGCATTGATCATCGCAGGCGATAGCCAAAGTGGGGACAAGCGCTAAATATTACAACATTGTATCAGCTTTCTAGTCAGTGTGGAGACAGCCCTGTCCAAGCCCCATTGCCATCAATGGGTGGCTTGTGCATTCTTTTAAAATCCCAGCATTCAACATAAGCATTTAACGGATAGTAGAGCCCTAGCCTAACGCAGGGGCTATCGACACAGCCCATAACAGCGTTGAAACCTATCCTAAGGCTTTGACTTCACTAAGCGTTAACAGACCCAATTAAATGCAACATATGCGTTAGGGATCTGTCAGGGATACGTTAAGGGATGTATTTGTGACGTGTCAGTTTTTTTACCATGAACGGATTTATCAACAGATTGATTGGTCAACAGGCCCATACTTGCATTGGCTACGTTGAGTTAATGTCAACGCAGTGCTCTGCAGGGCTGTGGAGTCGGTCGATAAATTTCCCGACTCCGACTCCTCAGTTTCAGATTCTTCCGACTCCGACTCCTCTGTATGTAATATGCTAATGTATTGTATCCATCCATTGAAGGAAAGGAAGGCGACACACATCAAGTTCCTTCGAGCCGGCTCTATTGATCCCGCCCGAAGGAAGGCACACACGGGTAGGTTTGTAAACAGATTTGAGTACAATCAATCACCGTGAGTGCACAAGTTAATTGATTGTACTCAAATCTTGTTACAGATCTACCCGTATGTGTCTAGCTTTAGTGTTCTGATCTTCTGTTGAAGATAGGGCAGTGGAAGGCTCCAAGAAGAGGCAGGGTGAAGGGGCACTTCAAACATGATTCATGATTTCCCTGGAATCCCATAGTCATGTGTAAAGTTGAAGCTAACAATCTAAGTATTTGTCGCCTCAGCTGAATGACAGCGGTTTTCCAAATGCTTTACAGTTCAGTCTTGAACTATTGGCGATCCATTCCCTTCACTTATACAAGCGTCTCTAGTCCGGCAACAAACATTTCCTTCATTATCAGCGAGAGTTAAGGCCGCCATACACGCACGAGCGGCGGCTGATTTTGCTGCCGATCGAATGGCGTGTGTGTATGCCGATCGGGGGGCCCACATGGGGTGACAGATCGCTGATGCCCCACA
>CM070038.1:66840604-66856358 GCA_036250615.1 Ptychadena robeensis
AATTGGGTGAGTGATCAATTGGCCATGGAATCCGACACGTGTATGGCTAGCTTAAGGTATGCGGGAGCATGCACGGCATCGGATCGGGGATCTGATCGTGCAGGAATTGGTACGTGTATGCCCAGCTTTAGACCCTAAACATTTTATTCAGGTAAACCTTAGCTGGTTTTGGAAATAGTACTAGTACTATTACTAGTAAAATTATATTGTTTTCTCCATGTAATATTTCATGATATGATCATGTCCTACCCTGTTCTTCCATAATACCATCCAGGTATTTCCATGGGACCTAAAAGAACAAAAGAAGATCCAACCTTAAAGCTTTTATATTGTTATTGTTTCCTTTCATTTATTCAGTTCTCCAGGTACTTCTGTGTTTAAAGGTCCTCCTGGGGAAATGTTCTCTCTGCTGTGGACACAGGTGTCAGTATATGATATGTCTCCATTTAAGGAGATGTAAATAGTAAGGAAAACAATACCATTTTAAAGCAGATGGAGTACTTTTAGACCCTAACCTCTTTTGTATTGGAGTCTTAAGACCTCCCATACTCCTTACAATCTTACCATAAAATTTTTAGACAATCAACATTTGTTCTACCAAAACCATGTAATATGGGGACTTTCCAGTCAAAACTTTCCAATCACTATGTATTCTACCAGGGAGATAACCCAGCACTACATAGTTGTTGATCTAAAGGAAGTTGTATGGAGTAATCTAAAGGTGCATGAGGGGTTTTAGTGTGTAATAATTTAAGAGTATTCTATTACACTTGAATATAATTTAGTGGGAAATATGTTGTGATTGTGTTAAAGTGAAGTTAAAGTTCTCTACTACACAGCATCCAAAGTAAAAAATGTCATCAACGAATATCCCGATATTCAATTCATTCCTATTAGAGCATACACATACACAGTGTAAGCTCCACTTTCTTATCCCATAGATTCAGTAGATATTTTAAATATAACTATCATGTCCCTATTATTATAAATTAAAAAAACTTGACACCAATGAAGTACAATTAAAGATGTTTAAACCTGAACTTAAACTTGCCCCTAAATAGCTTCATTAAGGTTTAGACTCCACTGTGTTTTGTCAAAGACACAGTGGAGCGAAGCATTTGTTTTACCAGCAGAAGCGTTTGCTTTTTCAGTCCATTGGATTGATGTCATTGGGCTAATCACCACCTTTCTTCCACGGCCGTTCCGAATTGCGCCTGTGGAGACTGGACCAATGGGGACAATGGGAGCAGTTTGGGTGCTCCAGTGGAGCCTTTTGTCTCTGATGACTTTAAAAAAGTACCAAAGCATTTAATAGATTCACTGTTCTTGTCGGTTGAGGTAGGTGGCAGGTGTGCAGCGTATGATCCAGTCTCAGTTTCCTTTCCCCCTCTTCCTCTAGCTTTTAAAGATCATACATGAGATATGTCATATTCCAGAAGATAGTAACATGATTAAAAAAGTGATACAGTAAAAACACATAATATGCAAATGTCCGGTAACAATGTTATGTTGCTTTGTAGGTGCACAGCATCCGTGTGTCTTCCTTTGTGTGATCTACGGCTTCTTGGTAAATGAATTCTGAAAGTTGGAGAATGGCTGCATCTAACCTTAAATTTCTGAACCAACAGAAAGAGATGGCTGTACCAAGAACATTACAGGTAACTCATAGCAAGTACTTGTCTACTGAAAGACTGAAAAAGACAGCCATTGTAATGGCAAATGAAAAGCCCAAACCGCTGGAAGGCAGGTTGCTACATGTGGAAGGCAGAACCAGTTATAGATGTGGCCGCATATCTTTAGATCAAGGTGAAATAAACAAAGGATATGGTGAAGATAGCAGGAAGATAATGGTCAGTAAACATTCAGTAAACAAGTGGGTCAACCTAGTCCCAGATTCCTTGGACCACAGAGCAAATGTAGCATTTATCACCTATGGAAGCAATGTACAGAACTCAAAGCCACCTTATAAAATGGAGTTTAAAAGATTGCCTACACTGAATAAAGATATTGCCCATTCCTTCATTCCACGACAGCAGAAGACCTATTCACAAGTGTTCAGAGATGATGTGAGGATCAGTGCTTCCAACTGTAACAATGCCAAAGATACTGTACGTAAAGTTTCTGGGGATAAAACGGGTCTAAAATCTGAACCAATTATAGTTGAAGATGATGATGTTCATAATGAAGATTCTGCCATTTACTCTGGAATTCCAGTCAATCCTTCCCACAAGAGAGCAGTGGGGCTTAATAATGTTCCCTTTCAGGGTGGTACAAGTGGACATGTAAAAAGAATGAAATTTAGTGGACAAGAGTCTTTAATGCGCACAGCCCACCAAAAAATGCAGCAACGTATTCAATATAAGGAATTGCCTGCTGCCAGTGGTACCTTTGTACAACAGGATTGTGGAGTGAGTACCATTCCAAGAGGTAAATATATCCGTTTACCACCCGCTGAACCCAAAGGTGAACGAGCTGTTCCTGTACCGAAAGACAAATCTGCAGGTTCAAAATTTAGAAGATTTCTGCTGATTGACAGCCAGGGTTTGCCTTACACTGTTGTGGTAGAAGAGTCAAAAACCACAAAAGATAATATTCCAACCAATGATTCCAGCTCGGACATTACACATATTGACGTATCAAAGTCTGTAGCACCAAGGAAGGTCTATAAATGTCCAGTGTGCTTTCGGTTATTTGAGTATCTGTCCTACCTCCAGAGACACAGCATTGCCCATTCCCAGCAGAAACCTCATGTATGCAAGATTTGTGGCAAAGCTTTTAAGAGGACATCTCATCTTACACGTCACAAGTACACTCATTTCGGTGGGAAACCTTGCCAGTGCCAAATCTGCCATCGCAGGTTCAGAGACATTGGTGAGCTGTCACGTCATCAGCTCAGTCATACTGGGGAACGGCCTCACCAGTGCGAGGTCTGCCACATGCGCTTCGGAGAGCGCAGCACTTTGCAGCGCCACATGCTTGCAAAACATTAAGAGATCAAGGACACGCTGGAAAGACGTGACCCGCTCATTTTACATCAGTCGCCTAACTGCAAAATCAATAGCTTTACAAAATTGTTGTACTGGTCCATATTTTGTAATAGACTTTGGTGGACCAAACAGGGGGGATACCCCATAGTATGGACCAAATGACACCTTAATTATATAGCACTTGCTTCCCATAAAGGGAACCCTATCTTTTTATAGCGTTGCACATAGGTTTATATTACTGTAGCAAATCCATTAACTTACTAACTATGTATTCCTCAGTGTAGAGTGTGCAGTTATAATGGTGCTTCCTTTTTATTTTTTACTAATGAAGCATATTTGTATGTTTAAACTAAAGAAACACTTTTAACACTTTGTGAGTGTGATATACTAGGTTTGCATTACACTGGAGCTGTCAAATAAGCTTAAAGCCTACATTTATAATAGCTAAGACACCACAAGATCAAATACATTAAGCACTTATCAAAAATATTTTGTGTTCAGAAAACTGTACATTAAAAATGTATTGACTATTCTATACCTGAATGCCAAAGGCACTATTTTTTTTTTTTTTAATTAAAATAGTCTGTGAGGTTCCATCTGGTATGTGACAGTGGGACCATGGTTTATTTTGCTGTGCTGAAAAATATACTATAATTGTATAAAAAATATACTACTATACTGTTATAATTGTATACAATGTAGGGCAGATAAGTGTGACTTGTCTGGGGATGAGCAAACTTTAAAGTTATACTTAATATTTTTTGCCTTCCCTAGTTCCTACTTTTAAATCAAAACTTCCGTACTTTTTTATTTAACCTTCCTGGTGGCACTATTTTTAATATTCACTTCTACAAAGGGAATAGGGAATACAAACTGATTACATAGCTATTTCCCGAATACATATCCCAGGGTCCTTTATGACACCGGGATGGACCCAGCAGGCCTATGTCTGAACTTAAATACAGTCAAATGGCGAGGGCACCTCCCTGGTGTCATCACTGATGATGTCAGTGAGGTGGGTCCAGTGACGCAAAACGGCACGGCTCCATTGTCAAATAAAATCTACCCTGAACCACACTCAAACACTGCTGGTACTCACCCCAATGGACATCATCACTCTGTACTTCTAGAAGATCATAGCTGGTAGTTCATGGTTCTGTACATAGCTTAATGAAAACCTAAAACCATGGTATTGCACATGTGTAATGCTCAGCTGCCATGAGCAAGGGTGCACATAACATTTTTAGTGAGCTGCTCGGATGAATACCAGGAGATGGTGTTTGATACTCATGCCATATGTAGGGTGGTCTCTCTGCGTCAGCTTCCTGCATGGTAGATTCTGATGCAGATAAACCTCCCTGTTCCTGATTGATCCTCCGATTAGCTGTCTCCATCCACAGGTCACCAGCTGGCTTTGGGTCAAATGTGACTCATGGTACAACACTTTGAATCCCCTGATCTCATACCTCAGTTGGTTTTACTCTTACATGAGGCTAAGTTCTTCCTTTAGATCTCCAACACCCTTAGAAGTCCAATTTTTGGGGAAGGATTAGTCATTTTGATTCACAATTTAATATGCCTAACTGCACCCTTATAGTTATTATTGTTTCCCTGGAGTTGTCCAAGTGACATAAATTGTATAATTTAACAATAAAAACTGAATTTGGGCAATCAAAATTTTTTTACTTTTACAGTAGTGTATGATGATATGAACCCTCTGGGCGGTTTGAGGTTTTCGCGCCATTTTTTATGGCACGAAAACCTCATGTCACCGGCAATCGCGGTGGAGTACACTGTACTCCGCCGTGCTTTCCGGCTCTCCGCCCAGCTCTCTGCACGCCTCCGACGTCAGACGCCGGCGGCGTGTGGAGAGGAGAGCGGTGCCCCCTCCATTAACATGGAGGTCTGTGGCGCCGCCCCTTTCGGCGTCACAGATGACGCCAAAGACACGGGGCCAGAAGGGCTCCGTGTGTTGGCGGCTCTTCTACAGAGGTAGGTTAATGATGATGTATCATGATATTCAATCAACTTCAGCCACAAGATGTCACTAGTGAGCACTTGCCATCAAATCACAACACAAGCATGGCTTCCTTCTCACACATCGGTGAGCATGCTACATATGCAGATGTGCTCAGTAAGGATAAAAAGGTATGCATGGCTCTTTTTGTGTACTAGCGTACGACTAATGTGAAGCCCTGGGTAATAGAAGTGACATCCAATGAATGAAAGGGAAGGACCGAGGACATTAAGATTTCGGAGAAAAGAGCTTGATGTTGGTGTTAGTCCACCAGAAAGTAAGGTGATTTCCATTTGACTTGCTGCAGCTTCTAGTGCACATTTTGAGAAGCTTACAATTCTTTTCCAATAAGACATTTCAATACAGGAGCTGGTACACTTGAAGGTAAGGCTAGAGTTCAGCTTTAATTTTGTATTTATTCTAAAAAAACTCATGTATGTAAATATATAAACAGTATATATGTTTTGTGTTTTCTTTTTTCTGGTCTTATGTTTAATCAAAAAAAAAAACAGCAGAGTTTATAAGATCCTGAAAAAATCTGATTTATCACATGATATATATGACCACACCTCTGCATGGATGTTTGTATGTCAAAAAGCATTGTTTAAAATTATTTTTAGGAACATTGGACACTTGGCTGTAATAATTTCCAGGGTCCATCTGATACTTGGGTAATGGTACGCCTTGGTCCTGATCAAACGATCTATCTGTGAGGATATCTTCTTTGTACTGTAGATCATTGAGCTTCAGTAAAGATTTACAGATGCTGGATTTTCTGTACCTGACACAATGTTTTTGTTTTTTTTGTTGCCTTGAGAATTTTACGGTGTACAGCAATCCCTTGTTGGTCTCTAGGATCACAAAATGACTGACAGGAGTGATTGCGGTGGACAAAAGCATGATGCCTCCATCTTGTCCTTCATTCTCCATGGTGCTCAGTTGAGAGCCGAGAAAGCTGTCTATAGACCGTTGCCTTAAATGTTCACTTACAGTCCAATAAATAAGGCAGGGGAGAAAATAGTTGCATAATAAGTGCACTTTAATACAAGACATATTCATTTGCAGTTTCTTTCTGCTTTCTCTGTATTCAAGGCAGTCAGATTTGGTCACCTTATCCTTTTATATTCTCCCTTCTGTCTTTGGTTAGTGGTCTCTGTGTTGTCCACATGTGTTTTTACTAGAGGGGCAGCACCTAATGAACAGACTGCCACAAATGCCGCAAATCTATTTGCCTAAAGTATTGGTAAAGTGTGACAGTCTAATATGGTACCAAAATTAACTGTGATGCCTTTACTTTCCTAGAGTAAAGGGAGCCATATACGGGCCAATTCCCCCCAATTTTTCAGCCGATCAACCGCTGTTCATGATGGCATTGCAGCAGAGGCATTGTTGTCCATCCCAAAACACTTAAGCCGCCCATACACCTTTAGATCACTCCATACAATTTCCTTTAGATCTACCAACATCTATGTAGTGCTGGGTCCTCCCTGATAAAATATATTGTGACTGGAAGGATCAGAAAGGTCCTAATATTACATGGTTTTGGTAAAAGAAAAGTTGATTGTACAGATATTGTATGGTAAGATTGTAAGGTGTATGGGGGAATTTAGGCAAGACTAGGTGTGGCAACAAGATTGTGAACTAGCAGTCACATCCTTAGGCTGCATTTACACCGTCTTTCACGGGCTGCTTTGGACTGACAACCGGGCGCACGTTTCTGCGAGCGCCTGCAAACTTGTTTAGAGAACGACCCCATAAAAAGTATAGGCAGATAGGAAGGATCGACAGGTATTTGTGGGACTTTTCAGAGGGGCTAACAGAAAAATTTCTAGTTAAGCTCATATTTATTACAAGGCCATCGCTTACCTTAAATAAGTGGTTCCCAAACTTTCAATGCAGGGCCCCCCTTTTGTATTTGGGAACATTATCGACCCCCCCCCCCCCCTCCCTATTTTACACAGGTTAAGAATGAGGGCCAGTGCTCCCCCCTGGAATACCTTCGCGTCCCCCCTTAACCACTGCCTTAAATCATCAAACCCTCTGTGGCAGGTAACATCTCTAGTACTGAAATGACAAACTTGTCTTGAAAAATACTGGTAGGACCTAAATAAAAAGTCTCTTAAAGCTTGTGCTGAAATACGTTATGTTGGAACTTATGAGCATGAACAGTACCCTACTGTGTTCTCCTGGTTGGCTGGAGATACCTAGGGCCTTTGTCATCAGACTTTTATTTTCTTCAAGTGTGTATAACATTCCCATACATGTCTGTCTATATGAATACAAAGCTCTTTGAAGCAGGTCCACTTCAGTTTAAAAATGTGAAAACATTTTAGATGTACAGACTGAGGTCCTTGATGGAGACCCAAAGCCTTTATGCCTTGCCTATTTCATAGTTTCATTGGCCTAGAACATATATGAAACCAGTGAAGTCAGAAGGCCTGACATGGACCATTTCCTTAATCAGTGATGTGATGTAACTGGAAGAAACCCAAAAAGTTAGCAACATATCTGCAGTAACCCATAGAGACTAACTAGAGGGGGGGGGGGGGGGTTGTACTGCCTGCTTTTTAAATACTGCTGTATTTCGAACACGCATGGTGGTTGGGGCTGAAGGAAGCGTCCTGTGCTGCACTATAAAGAATGCACAGAGCAAAGTACCATTACAAAGCTACCCTCTTGTACTTTACTCTTTTTCATACATTTCATGTTTTGGGGGTTATAATAAACTGCACTTGGTTTGTCTCAAAAATGTACATGTGTGATATTTCATTGTTTGTTAAACGTAGAATACACTATACATCACTTTGGAACCCTTAGAACTATTTCTGTAAACTAAAACTATTTAACTTTGATTAATCATTATTTGTTATTCTAGAAATAAGCCCATCTGGAACTCTTCAAAGTGTCGTAACCTTTTACTGTACAATATTCCTGACAAAGTTACTATAATAAAAGAAAGAAATAAAAAAAAAATTCTAGCATAAGTGTTGTTTTTTTCAGTAATAAATGCTAAATGCTCATAGAAAATGTATAAGGCCCCATATATAAGTGAAGGAGTACCAACCGTTAGCAACATTTTTTTAATTAAAAAAAATTACAGTGGACCCAGAATTACAAACTAAATTGTTTCCTAAAGCTTGGTTATAGTAGAGTGTTGTACCGTGTTAGCCATTGATAAATGCAGCAAGAGAAAACCTTTCAAATATTTATGACCATGTTATTTTGTGTGTAAATGTGAGTTTCAAAAACCAGGATTGTATTAGCCTGAAGAAGGGATCTGCGATATCCCGAAAGCTTGCTTCTCTATTGCCTTCAGTTAGCCAATAAACGGTATCACTTGAACTCCAAACTTGCTAAAGATTGGTTGTAAGTCTATAAGACTGTTGTCCCATAAGATATTATGAAAATACTCATAATGCATTTTTAACATGCCAAAGTATCAATTACCTAAGCTTGTCACAATAAAAACATTGTATTATATGTGTAATTTACCAGAAACACCAATAAGTTTCCTGGTGTTGTCACGAAAGAGCTATAAAATGTGCCTAGCTTACCAGAAACGCCAATCATTTCCCTGGTTTTCTCACCATAAAGAGACATTTGGTCAGCTTACCAGACACCAAAAGTTGAAGTTGCCATTCAAGGTTTGGCTTTCAGGAAGAGAGAATGAAATGGAAGGTGGTTATTGTTTGGAAAGAGAAAACCTTTCCTGCAGGTATCTGGCTCTCTGTTGTCCTTCGACTACTTTGAAGAGTCTGTAGCCTGCTGACGTGGACGATTTTGACATGATGTACACATTAGTTAGATTGGTCACATGAACTTCACTCGTATTTCTTTGCAATTTTGGGCAAAACTTTGGTTGCAAGTCCAAATAAAAATTTTGGTGTAACTCATAGTTCTTTTGTATGTGAAGTGTTAAAGTCATGCTACTACCCCCATACGTGGAGATCTCCAGCAATTCAATTTTAAAACTTGGGTATAGTGCTAAACTATAGTGTCTATCAAAGATCAGTTAGTGGGAACTACTTTGCAATAGAATTGCAATATATAATTAGATTGGATACCACCAACTAACCTGAAATTAAGTTGATAGTCTTTAAGGCAAACCTAAAGGTATCAATCCCTGAAGATTAAATTAACAAAGCAATAGCCATGATGTGCCTTTAAGTGACCTGGAGAAAGAAGCAGTTGTCAGGAGTTCTACATCAATCCACCCTGTATTGTTTATGAAATATAATCTACTTAAAGTTACCTTGAGAAAGAAACCACTGTGATGTGAGGTCTGGAATATTTAAGATATAGCATATTGAGTTTCTCTGGCATAAATAAAAGCTAGGCATACATGGTTCGATTTTAGCGTTTGATCGACCTAAAACGTTTAATGTTTACATTGATCGCACTTAAATCTTCTGCTGCACACATGATTCGATCGGCAAAAATTGTTCCATACAGATCAAAACATTGATTGAAAAGTGATCGGACATGTTGGAAAAAAATTTTGTTGGCCGGGTCAATTATATTCGATGTTCACATTTATATATGACTCTTTCCTGTGTTTTTGATCAAAACTAAAACCGTAGATTTTGGTCGTATTAAGATCAAACCTTCCATGTGGTACAACTTTGGATTCAATTAACATCGGTGTCCAATGAAAAGATCAAGATCTAGAATCGATCATGCTAAAATCAAACGGTGTATGCCTAGCTTTAGTTGAATCAAGGCTGCACCTTTGCCTGTGTTATCTGACCTAGGTGTCCCAAGTCCACATATTGATGACATGTGGGGGCAATACTTAAGTAGATTATGAAGTACCATATTTTTCGGACTAATAAGATGCACTTTTTCACCCCCCAAAAAGAGGGGGGGGGGGAGTGCCTGCGTCTTTTGGTCTGAATGTGTGGCCACTTAGCCGCAGTTGGTTGCACCTTGGCTCCCCGCCAGCTATCCTGGCAAGAAGATCAGCTGGGGAAGTGAAGGAGGTGTCAGATGGGAGATCTGCCCACAGCCGGATCTCCCATCTGAACTGTATATATGTAGCCCTGCTGATATTAGCAATGCAGAGCTGGGTGTGGGAAAGCTGCACTTATGCTGGCAGCTTCCAAACACACACAGCCTAGAGGGGAGACATATGCAGCAGTTCCCCCTTGTCCCACACCTTCCCAGTGTCATGCTGTGGTATGCTCTCTAGTGACACCAGTTCAGTTGTGGCCGAAGTTGGTACTACAGGGAATTTCCCCCCCAATTGATTCTTAACCGCCCTAGCGGTCAGGACGGCAGCATCTTGTCCAGCGCTGCTACTGCTGTGGAGCTACTGTGTACTCCAGTACACATCGGGGCTCCACGAGCGCATACTCACAGTTCTGCGCTGTCCCCGATGTCACAGGCATGGGGGGGGGGGGGGGGGGGGGGGGGGGGGGGGGGGTTAGCAGCGGGAAATTTGAAACATAAATAGCATGAAAGCAGTTTTCTATGAAGAGACTTTATTTGGGCGATGTTTAGTACATTGCAGCAAAACTTTGTGCCCTGATTTTTGTGTTTTTTATAAATTTTATTAATATTTTTTTTTTTTACATAATTATTTGTTTCAAACATTATTATATTCGGGATGTATATTTTATTATATTTTGGGAAGTTACAAGCCTATAACATAAAGAAAAAATACCATTGAAGTCTATGGTGTGCTTTTGGTACAGAAATCTGGACCTCAGCAGTGCGCTAGGGAGGTTAAACTTGAAATATTTTTTTGGTTTTCCTGCTCTAAAAATTGGACAGGTCAAAAACTAATGGTCAGGAGTGTCTTATAGTTCGAAATATCTGTTTACAGTTTTGTACCTCTTTTGGCACCCAATTCCAAGGGAGGTTAATGAGTTTCTGTATACAATTTAAATCTTTTTTTACACCTTACTTGGATCAGCTCCCGCGTTTGCTTGTTCTCTTACGTGTTCTTTTGTCTGCTTTTATCCAAATACATCAAAATTGTTAGTTAGGCAATTTTTTGCCAAAAAGTTTTTTCCTTAATACTGGAGATCATAGTGCCCAAAAATGTGCACATGCCTATTTTATTTAAAAATTTTAGAAACTTAAAAATAAAAAGGTAATATGCAATATACATTTCCATTCCATGCCTATGATTTTACCTTACACGGGTAGTTTATAAGCAAAATCTCAAACATACAGCAAGGATTTGTACTTTTCTATATAAATGTTACAAAGAAAGAACATTAAAAACCAAAGCAAATCACATTACACAGTTCAGATAGCTCAAATCCTGGGATTTTATCTTTATATCTAGCCCATTTATCTTTCAAATTACTTTTTCTTCAGACATCCTTCTCTCCCAAAAACCCATAAATTCCACTACTAAGAATTTTGTAATCTGGTGGAAGATATTACTTTTTTAATATAACCTTTTATTCCATAAATTTTTTTAATCAGTTCTTTGAGCATAATTAGTGATATTAAAGTATATTAACTTTCTATTATTATCCTGTGGCAGGAACCCAATGGTATTGAATCATCTATACAGTGATCGGCCTCAACATTAAAACCAATAACAGGTGTAGTAAATTACATTAATTGGCTTTTATAATGATGCTTGTCAAGATGTGGGTTATATTAGTCTTTGGGTAGGCAAACACGGGTATATATTTACGTTTGATTTAAACATAATCTTTTGAAGTCGATCGAACGGGAATCATTAAATCTATCGAGCAGTGATCGGACATGTTGGTAACTGTTATGTGATAGTTCACATGTACCGTATTTTTTGGGCTATAAGGCTGGGTTTCCACAGCATCAAAATCTCTCTTTTTGACGTACGCCAAATGGAAGGATGTTGACGTAGACCATTGGGATCCATGATACTGTCTCCACATGCGTTGGTCTGCTACTTTGTGCCCAATTGCCCAATTTAAAATCAAAGAAGACTACTATGTTAATTTTGACGCATCCATCAGTAACGCAAGGGGGGTGCGCCAACGCACCCATAGACAACAGAGGGACCTTGATGGACTCAGAAACGTAGTGGAAACCTAGCCTAAGATGCAATTTTTACCTTTAAAATAAATGGGAAAGTGTCCCTGCGTCTAATAGTCCTATCTTTAGTTTCCACTGCGTCAAAATCCCTCCGTTTGACGTACGTCAGACAATGGGATTTTGACGTAGCCCGTTATATCAAATGAGCCTGTCGCAACATCCATCAGTGCAATCCGTTGGTCTCCGTTGCGTTAAAATTAACTTAGAGGGGTGTAATCTGTCACTGACGCATGCACTGAAGGAAAACATTTTCCTGTATGTCCTGACGTATGCACTGACTGATGCCTGATGGATGCACCCTTGGAAACAAGCCCTCAGTCCCAAACATCCTGGCCAAGCCAAAAAGCCACTGCCATAAAGAGATCTTATCTGCATTAGCACCAGCAGTACCCATTGTCTGAACACACTGACCAACTTATGGAGAGAGATTTTACAATTAGATAGCATGAGTTGTGTATTTACATTAACATCCTGCATTGCAATAAATACATTTTGTGACAGACTCATATCTCCTCCCATATATAAATAGCTGCTTATGGGTACGTTGTTCAGTGCCAGATTGTAAAATGTGTGTCTTCATTGGTTGCTCAGTGTGTTCAGTGTCTCAGGTCTTTTCAATTATTTTCCCTTCAAAACTCTGGTTCCGTCTTATAGTCCAAAAAATGGTACATGTAAATTTTTTTGTTTACAGGCGCCCTCTTGTGGCAGAAAGTGATAATGGCGCTTTGAAAAAGAAATGATCGTCTGTAAGTCTATAACTGTGTGGCAGTACAAACAATCGATGTTCGGCTGGTGATTTGATTTTTTTTTATTGCGCAAAATAATTGACCATTCTATGGCTACTTTTAGTCTCCACTGTGTCAAACACGTCCAATAGTTTTCAATGGATGAGTACCCCTAGGTGCTTCAGCTTCACTGTTGTCAATTTTAATATGGATAACCGTGTTGCCATGTGATGATATGCGTTACATCATCCATTGAAAATTAATTGGATGCATGAAAGACAAATGCGTTGCCTTTTGACACGTTTTTCTATTGCTGTTATTCCCCTTGAGTTAACACCTAATGTGTTTTTGAACACATTTGTAGTCACCATACTGTTTAACACAATGGATACTACTCATATCTTAAAGTTGATGTGTTGAAATACAGAAAAACAGGAAAGCATGTGGGCCTGAACAACAGGTTTTGAACACACTGAAATTCTTATTTTCAGATACAGATAGGGCCTGCGTTTAAAATTTAAATTTTAGGGTTAAAATAAATATGTAGTTAATAGAAAGAACCCCCAAAAACACATACATACATACATACATACATGTACTGTATAATTACATACTGGAAGATCCTTTTCTACCACTGGTGGTCCAGCTGGTGGAAATCCTGCATATACCCAGTAGCACGCACAGAGATTTTCTGCAGTTTTTAAAGTACGCTAGACTTGGGGACGGCCCCTTGTCATGACCGTGTCCCAATCTTACCCAAGTTTCTTTGCGCCCAAAAGAGCATTAATGCCAACAAAGAGGTGCAATGTTATTGGACTAGCAGAGGACATTTAGGCTTCATCTAGCTTTTTTTAAGGGTTAAGTGTACCTGTCACCACCATAAATTTACTGAAGAGTGGCCCTCCCTAGAACTCTCTAAATACCCAAATCCAAAACAGCTGTAAGCATTTTATACGTTTTGACACTTGGTTGTTGTTATGATGAGGACCTTTCTCCAACAGAGCTATACAGGTGGCAGAAGAAGTCAGTGTCAAAGAGAAATATCTGCACTACATTACTTGCTAAAGCTTGCCATACACCTGTCAATTCTTCTGTTTGATCGACCACATCGATCGAACGGGAATTGATTCCTGACCAATTGATATCAAAGAAGAGATCGTACAGAGGGTCAATCGCTCAGTGATTGGACTAGTGATGGGCACAAGCACTTCAGATACAACCGTCTTGACATAATTTCCGTTTTGGGACCTGCAATCGTTTCTGGGAAGAGAACAACGATAAATCTATTAACCAAGGTAGTGTGCACTTAGATTACTTTGTGATCGATTATCGATTACTTGATCGCATATTCTGATATCGAATCGGGAACCAATCTCACAAGAATCGAAACATCTATAACTACCTTCAAACAAGTACTGTCCATAACAAATATTCTTATCGTGAATTTTTTATTACGAATATGAGCACTTCGAGGATTTGCGAAGATCTCAAATATGGTGCTATATCTTCCTAATCATGAATATTCAATTTCTTGCAGCAGTAACTGAAACTTCCGTGCATTGAGTTCCCAATATGTGAATGTTCAAGTGCAGATTTGGGCAATGAAGGTAATACTGACTGGAGATCACGAATTTATGAAATTATTGTAAATAAAATTTGCAAATATGAATATTGCCTATGCTACTTATCACTAAAGAATAAAGCACACTATGCACTTCTGTAAATAGGCTAGAAAAGATGGGGGTGGGTTAAGGGGGGTGGTAGCAATTATATTTTACATTTAAACTTGAAAATGAGTGACAACTGAATGGGCAAAAAAATACTACTGTATACAAAATAAAACATGTTTTTGTGGTATATACACTTAGAGCAAAGAACATGTGGGCGAAAAAAAACGATTCCATGCTGCATTAACCAGTTCGCATCCCCGTAGTAAGGGCTTGTTTCCACATGTGCGGCCGCCCGGGGTGGCAATATAACTGCGCCCATGTTACACAATGGGCTCTTCCCCGGCCGTGATCGAGGGGCCGTGGACAGGCTCACTGCATTTTTGACGTGGTTTATGACTGCGGCCATTCAATCGTGCGATCAAAACGACTCCCTGCGAGCTGCTGCAAAATAGTGCAGGCATTCGCAGGTCGTCTAAATTAGGACCTCATATCGGGCGGGAGCCCAAAAACCCACTATGCAGTCCTTAATTAGACTCCCTGTAATCACCTGCACTATATTGCAGACGATCACAGGGAGTCATTTCTCCTGCGGCTGCAGTAGCGCACTGTCGGTTCTCGAACTGAAAGCAGCTTGAGAACCGACAGTCTAAACTTAGCCTGAAGGTAGCCATAGAAATGCAGATTCTCACTCGATAGATGAGGAGCAGACTGCAGCATGATGAGGATGATCAGCCAGATGATCGGTCGGCACTCTTCAAAGTAATGGAATCAGCCAGGTATCTACCAAAATGTCCGATTGCACAATGCGATGCCACATGCAGGAGATTCCTGTTGATTTCGCCAGGTGGGCGCACTCAAATTTCTGTCTGTATGGCTACCTTGAACCATCCATAACCGAGCCAAGTTTATATCTCATACTTTTAACTGTGACAGCTGTTCATTGAATTACCTCTTCTAAAGCTTTACCAATAAATCTCAAATGTTAATAGTTGTTATGTGTCTTATATCATATCTTTGTAGCACACACCTCTTTTTATTAAAGCTTAAAAGAGCAACAAGAATGGCAATAGACATTTTGCTTGGCCCATTGTCAAGGTTTCCAAAGTAATATATTACAATGAGATGATAATATGTTATGGCCACATCTAGTGGACAAATACTAGGTTTTTGTTCAGTTATCTAATTGCACTTGTCAACTTCACTTTGAGCTTACTTACTTACTTACGCCCTTCACCCCTTCCGGGGTATGGGCCGCCAAATGTAGATCTCCAGAGGTTTCTGTCCTGGGCTATTCTTTCTAGTTGACTCCAGGAGTAGCCC
>CM070038.1:66859786-66927156 GCA_036250615.1 Ptychadena robeensis
GAAGATTGTTCCCAGTGTGATTTCCAGATGTGCCATTTGCAGTTAACCCTTTCTCCCCTGGGGTGTGCCTTACACCAAGGGGAGAGAGGGTGCCAAAGTGCATTGTATTAAATACAGTGGCAACGTGTCAAAGTAAAGTAACGTTTCAAAGTAAAGAAAAACACATAACACATTTCCAAATGAATGAAATATTTATTATGAATATAAATAAAAACATAAATATGAATACATACTGTTTTTAAATGTTTCATACAAAATAAGTATTTTAGAGATTTTATCATTCAAATAATACCTTTTATTATATATATATATATATATAATTTTTTATGTATTCTTTTAAACATAATTAGGTGTTTCAAACATTACTATATTCAGGATGTCTATTAGACCCTTGTACGGACATATCTTGGGAAGTTACAGGCCTACAACATAAAAAAAATTCCATTTCAAGTCTATGGTGCACTTTTGGTACAGAAATCTGGACCTCAGCAGTGCCCTAGGGAGCTTAAATTATTCATTACAGGTAACTTTTTGGGGAATTTTTTTATGCCACCCTCGGCTTTTATTCATGTCCGCTCACACTGGAGTATATATTTATTTATTTCATTTCTTTTGTTTTCCTAAACAAGGTAGATATAAAGTAAGTCAATAGATTCATTTTGCATTATCTGTCATCATTTTATGTAGATTTAGGAGAGGAACAAATACATCATATAACATGTTCATCACTTGTTTATACAAAATATGAAATGTAAAATATTATGACTGATACTTCTCTGCAAATCTGTGTTTCCGCAGATGTGCCATTGCAGTTAACCCTTTCTCCCCTGGTGTGTTGCATGTAACAGTTGCACAAAGGCACTACTTTCTTGATTTCCTTTTTTGAACAGTTTTGCTGTCAATCTCTCTCCACTTATGAGGAATATTGGATTGAGATATGTGCTGGCCCCATAGGGAAGTTCTCTGGCCTATGTATTTTATAAAATTTCAGAGCATTGGAGCAAGCAGAGCAGATTGATACAGCAGTTGCTGTAGTTATACTTACTGAGGGTTCCTCCATGACATGTTTGGTAGTGTTGAAGCTCTGTACCTATTGCATTTTTAATAAAATTTCATAATCCTAGCTACTATGTGAATATGTAAAAACACTAGATTCCTATTGAAGGGATGGCTAAAATTGTATTTGTATTTCACTGGAGACGTCTGAGAAAATCAATGCTCCAGTCTCCACTTCTACACAGAATATCTTGTTGCCAGGAAGTGAACATACTGAACTGTGTACCATTTATTATAGAGTGTATAGGTCTTGATTATTTAGTACACCTGTAAGTCCCATCAGAATCTCAGCTTATTACAAGTTATTCATCATGAAAAAAATATTTTTTCTATGTTTTTTCACTATTTATCTGTTGGACCAAAAACAAAAGTTAATTAAATCATTAGTATAAGCTGGTGATATGGAAACCTTGGTCAAATAGCTGGGTCATTGAAATCCTGACATTATCTCATTAGGAAGAAGAATAAATACACAATGTAGAGGATATTTAATAAAACTAGCTGAACTGTCGCAATACGTGCGTTATTTTCATGACAACCTCATAACTACCTGATAAATATATTCTCAAGAACAAGGGTAGAAGAAAAGTGATTGTCTCCCCACCTGTTATAAGTGGGGGGGGACACTTAGAAGAAAATCAGATTTGCTTTATCAGGAGATACAGTACAGATAACCTTGTTTTCTGCTAAATAAATATTAATTGGAAACATATATAAATCTCATGATTGCATTTAAGAGTTAGCAGTAGAGTTAGGCTAGGTTTCCACTTCGTCAAATTCTCTCCGTTTGACGTATGTCACATGGGAGGATGTTGACGTAGCCCATTATAATAAATGAGGCTGTATCCACATGCGTTGGTCTGCTACGTTGTTCTCCATTGCATTAAAATCAACGTAGAGCACTCAGTGATCTTGACACATAGGAGTTCAACGCAAGGGGGTGCACTGACACACCCATAGACAATGCATTGCATCCGGTACCAACGGGTATCCGTCGGTATGGACTGTCGCCCCCCCCCCAAAAAAAAGGTTACTTATGCCCTGACGTTTGCCCTGATGGATGCTTAATGTGTGCCCACAACGCATCATGGTTGCGTTGACAGAGGGTCCTTGATGGACTGAAAAATGCAGTGGAAACCTAGCCTTAGGCTGCTATTACACTACGGAATTCACATAGTCATTTCCCATAGTGGATTACAGGGGGCGGCTGCACTGTGTGGTGTATGTGTTTTCAGGCTCGGTTTGCTAATAGAAAGGTATAGGATTGTCGACACAGCGAATACCGCACCCTATGCACCCTGAAAAAGATCCCAAACAGCGGGCGGACTCTATGGACACACACGCGTTGACGTGCCCATAATGCCCCCCTGTGGTTGCTGAGACGGTATAGTGTAGACCCAACCTAAGAGTGCCATTTAGGTGCTAGCTTACTCAGTTTGATTGGCTATTTAGATTTCAACATGCCAGCATGATGGCACAGCTTCAATGTGTTGATGGAAACTAGGGGCACAGGGGGCGTCCACAAAGTGTCCTAGTTATTTAAGTAACAATAAGGAGATAAATCTGCAGATTATAATTAGTTGTATCCGCAGATTATAATTAGTTGGGCCCTAGGGGTTGGAAAATAGTGTGTGGTCTAAAAATGTGTGTGCAAGCTAAATGTGAAAAATCCAAACAAAGAAAAGAAAATAATGTAAAAATCTAGTGAAATCAAATAAAGTGACACTACAAAAGATGTGTATGAATGTGTATATAATTGTGTGAACCTGTGTAGTTTTCTATGATGAAACTTTAATGATATGTGATTGAAGAATGAATTATGTATTTTATGTGTGATCCATGATCCAAGTGGCCTCTATCATCTGTTAGTAGAAGTTCAAAACCACTAGTACTTTTCCTAAAGCTGGCTAACCATGTAAACCGTCGAAGGGTGCTTTGTGGAGAGAAGAACCTCATCTCTGAAGCAAACCAGCAATCAGGCCTGTAAAGTGAGAAAGATAATAAATAGTTGCACACAAACGTCAGCAGTGATTACTTAGCTACAGTGATGTCAGTGGCCGGAAGGGCCCTCAGTGGGTGTATGGGGCCTGAGCAAAGTTTCCAGTGTAAAATAGAGTCAGTATGAGGGGTGGGTGTTTAAGTTGTGTGTAGGTGTGCAGCTCTCAAAATGGAGGAGTGTGGCCCCCTGTAACAGACAGATAGGAACAAGTACACGAGGCACACAACCTAGTACAACAAAGCAAGGTACTGTAAATGGTTAAATAATATGAAATAAAATAAAACTAAAGACAAGATACTCACATTAAAGGAGGTTTACAAGGATTGATCTCTTAGGGCCATGTGCTTTCCAGGATGACCTCACTTCCTGGTTAGGGATGAGATCACTTCCTGCTTACAGATGCTGGAGGGCTCAACAGGAACAATGGGACGTGTTTTGAGCCGAGGCTCTTTTCCTTTTTCTTAAAAAGAGCCTCTGCTCGAAACACATCACATTGGGCGAAACAAGCTTGTGGCATCATATTCAATAAGACTTGAGGCTGTATCAACAAAGTATTGTGTGTTGTGTGTAGAATTCTGAAGGAAAAAATAAATTCATTCCATTATGGAATAGGGCTGTAACATAACAAAATGTGAGCTGTGAATACTTTCTAGATGCACTGTATTCCCTACTGTCCTCCACCCAACTGTGCTGGAGAACAGCAGGTCTATTAGCTTGTCTACTGTCCTCAGAACTTAATGATTTGGAGTATGGTTGGCCTTGTAGGTAATATATGGTATAATATTTCTTCATTCTCTAATGTTCTAAACCAGGGGTGGGCAAACTAAGGCCCGGGTGGCCGGCTTTCTTTTCCAGACCTTGTTAAATAGATGCTCCTCTCCACTTGTTTCCTGCGATAAGTGCACAAAATGCCTAGAGACGTCCAAACATTGACGGGGACAATGCAGTGACGTGATCTTGTGATGACACGACACGACACTGGGTGCATTTTTATGGTTTATATCTGCTCATTGCAATGAGTGAGCATTTCTTTGTATGTGCAGGAAATTTTAAAAGATAGGCAACGTGTGACAGGGACATTGTTATCACACATCACGGCCATCATTAGTGATGCTGATAATGCATGGAATTGACACACCTATGGCGGGTCAGCCATTACAGGCTCTTGGTCTGGCCCCTTTATAAAATTTGAGATGCCAATGTGTCCCACGAGTCAAAATGTTTGCCCACCCCTGATCTAAACTAACATACTCCTATAACAATAACAGACACATTATGATTGACATATTATTGTTTATATTGTATAAAAGATTTTAGTATACCATTTAGTGCAGAATATTTTTTTCTTCCTCAAAATCTAGGTAGTTCTTATGGTCCAGAGCATGTATTTGTGTATAGAAAATACAGTATTTGATGATCTATAGTCGACATGCTGTTGAATGTAGATTCTGGATTAGTCAGATAAGGCCAGGCCCTCACACTATATGTGTTGTGTTTTAAAAATGTGCTCTTTTTTTCCCGAACATGGTAGGGGAGGGTGAACGAACAGCAGGAAGAGCCAACAGGCAGCTGAATGCTGCAGATATCCCACTATGGTTGACAGCACAATTCTCACAAAGTGGGCTCCAGTGCCACCTCGGTGCCCCCCCCCGGATGAGCCTCCACTGGAACATCCGAGTGTCCCCCAGTTTGGGAATCACTGCCCTAGTCTAGTCTAAAGCTAGCCACACACGGTCTGATTTTGGTTCAATCGATGCTCGATTAGAGGAATTTTTTCATCGATTGAACGAAAATCGAGAAAGGCCCACATGGTACGATCGACAATAATTGTTCGATGAAGGCAGAAAAATTGATCGAATTTTGATCGGACATGTTGGAAAATCATTGTCGATTGTGCCAAAATCGTTTTATAATTGTCGATGTTTGTGGTGTTTCTCCTGGGTCGATTAGATTCGATATAATAACATAGACCACTTCAATCTGAACAATCGTTTCCATACCAAAATCGACGATTTTAGTAATATTTGGAATCGAAATCTCACCACAATTGCAAACTTAATGTGGGGTGTATGTTGATGCGATTAAGATCGATTTTTGATTAGACGATTGAATTCCTTGATCTAATCGAGCATCGATTGAACCAAAATCGAACCGTGTGTGGCTAGCTTAACCCACCATCCCCGTATTTAGATCTACAATTTCCAAGATCTGCTGGCCTTGATCACAGGGTTTGTTGACATTTCAGATATGCATCTTTTGAGCCTTTGCCTGACCAGTAGTTGCTCCTTAGAAATTCTATTAGAGCTGTAATGTAATAAATAAGAGAGGTAAATGTACTGTACATGAAACCAACATGCATGCTAGAATGGCAACAGACCTGGTGGTCAGGGCATGGTAGAACCATGATTTTTCCTACAGATTAAGGGCCCATTCATACTATATGCTTTTTTTTACTGTCCAACCACTGTGTGAGAATTGTGCTGTCAGCCATAGTGGGATATCTGCAGCATTCAGCTGCCTGTTGGCTCTCCCTGCTGTTCGTTCACCCTCCCCTACCACTGCCAGACAGATGCCTTAAGGCGGGACATGCACAAAGGAAACCATGGGGGAAATACTGCAGAAAGTAAGTAGAGTGTGTGTAATGTGTCTTTTTGCGTGTGCAAAAAGACTAGGAAAGCCGCGTGGCTTGTCATGTTGAGCAGCATAGACAATATTCGAATTTGTGACCTTCCTCTAATTATTCTGCAAATATTCTAATTGGCAAATTCGAGATCTCCTTTCATTATAGTTTTGGAGCATCAGCAGTTGTGTGTTGTGACAGGGCGACATCTAGTGGCAGAATCTGAAATTGCAGCTGCAGGCAAATCACATAAGACAACACTCAGAAGTAATTCTTTGCAAATATTGGCATTTGTACATGTGAATATTGTGTGGGCAATGAATGGTACTTTCCCCAGCAGAATCTCGATATTCAAGATTAGGAAAATTCAACGCTATATCTTCACATATTCTCAAAGTGCCGATATTCGCAATAAAAATTTGCGATTCGAAAATTCGTGCTCAACACTAGTGGCTAGTATGAAATGGCCCTCAATCTGAACCGATGTAGTTTGAATGGGGGTGCTCAATAATATTCTAAATAATCTAGAAAAAGTGGGGCATGGTGTTGGAACCACTAGGCTAGGGTAAGGAAATGTGGGTGCTTGTTTTTTGTTTGTTTGTTTTTTTCTTTAATAAAGTTTTATTAAAATTTTAACAGTAGTATATACAGATGTGTTGAAACAACCCAAAAATTTATTAAATCATCTGGTATACATAATCAATAAAATCGCATATTTCAGCCTGGTTGCACCTGAATAAACACAAAGTTATTTTTCAAATAGACATCTAAATCCAACCTGACTATATACTCTATTCATGCACTTAAAGCAGCAATTCTAAGAAAACCGTCAACCAGATTCCAGTATATAATGCCCAACTGTTGTCTTCCCTGAGCATCCTCTGAGAAGGTGGGGGTACTTTTTCAGCACCATCCATGGCAGCCGGATGAGCAACCACATTTGGACACAGTGTCCCCCCTTTCCCGTCTGTCCCGCCTGGACCCAAAAAAAATATATTTTTTTAGTTTTTTTAAAATAGGGAATGTGCTAAAAGGAAAAAAACACATGTGTCATAAACTAGTGTTTATACTACAAGGAGAAAAATATACGTGTATTTTTTATGTGAACATGAACAGTGAATGTATTGGTGAAATACATATAAACAAAAATATACAAAAAGTAAAGGTAAATAAACAATGAAAAAAATAAAATAATGTGTCTGCATAAAAAAGTGGGTACTTTTTAAAAAAGAAAAATTCTGATCCTTAAATTTTTTTGTTTAATTGTATAAAATACATATAATATAAATACTTTTTCACAGGTTTATGTAATCATGTCCATAGAACAATTGCGTTTGAGCAATATAAAGATGTGATTGAGAAGAAAATTATGTACATATTTGTTTTTAAACATGAAACCATACAAAACATAAAAATATTAATGCATCTGGGAGATAAATACACTAGACGTCTACTCTGCTCCAAAACAAACTGCTGTGGAGAAAGATGTTGTTTGGATGTAATTGGCAGTTGGAGATGGCTGGTATAGCAATATTGTATTTAGCTAACATTTATAAATAATCAGTTAGTTCCAATCAATTATAAATAATCAGTTAGATCTACAAAAAAATTGATCCGTTGACTGTGTTCAATCCAAAGTGATCAATATCAAACAGATCAATAGAGCAGCGCTATGACATGTCAGTAAATTTCAGTAGATCATACAAGTATCTGATGTATTTCTAGGTATTTCGTTTGATCTGTACCAAGAAAAACTTGTAAGATCTACTGAAATTTACCAACATGTCAGATCATGTTTCCAAAAATGTTATGTTCGATTTCAATCACTTTTTGGTTAACCTCCCTAGCGCACTGCATAGGCACAGATTTCTGTACCAAAAGCGCACCATAGACTTTAATGTAAATTATTTTTTTTAGTAAAAAGTTATTTCAAGTATAATTTTTATTTTGTTTGTATATAATAAAAAAATTATTTTAATGTAAATTGTGTTGTGTTTATTACTGTAAAAATTGTACTGGGTACAGTAATCACTGTGCCCAGTACAATTCCCTTTTCTTAACTTTTAAATTTCCCTCTACATGGCAGGCATTTGAATTTCCCGCCGCCCGCCGCCCACCGATGCACTTGCAGCACCCAAAATGTGCTTTAACATTGAAATGCAGATATAAGTCTAGAGATGTAAATCATGAAAGTGCACAGGATGACTTTGTGAATTATATGCAAAGCCACTGAACAAGGTATCATTTGTAACCAATCGGGGTGGCCCCAAATTACCAACCAAGATAAAGCTAAAAAATCACTTTTATTGTATGTTCAAAGGTAAAAATCCTTGATATAAATTACAATAACATCAACACCATATATACAGTTATAATGAATGTCACACTGGACCCTGATGCAACTAGATTAGAAGAGAAATAGCAAGGTGCTTTCTCTGCAGCGCCAAATTGTAGGCGGAAATCACCTGACACATTTGGCCCTACTGGGGCATCATCAGGCCGGGGGGGGGGGGGGGGGGGGATAGGATAAAAAGCGTGTTCCTAAGAACAAGGTATCATCACTAAAATAGTTGGAAATGAGGGTTGAGGGAGCATTAAAGAAAAACATATTGCTCTAGGACAGTGATGGCGAACCTATGGCATATGTGCCAGAGCTGGCACTCGGAGCCCTCTCTGTGGGCATGCAAGCTGTCGGCCAGCACAGAGGCTGATATATGGATTTGGTCATGAAACAATGAATGCCTGTTCTCATAATGTACATGATTTTACTCAGTTTAATAAAGATGCTTTGCTCCAAGAGACATATAAATATAACACAAGGGAGAGGCTAGTCAGTTCCTGCCTCGAATTTGACCCAGCCTGACTGTGTCTTTTGCAGCTACTGCACAGGATCTCACATGGGACAGGCTCTGGGCTTGAGGATCTGCAGGATCTTCTAGAGGACAATGTGAGTTGATCAACTTCCCCAAAGGTAGTTCTTGGCAGACCTCCTTCAAAGCTAGGTGCACTGGGAAGTTATCTCCTCCCTCTTGTACTACGAGTGCTCCTCTTGGGACTGAGCCACATATTATAGACTGTTTGCAACTGCTTGTACCCACAAGCATGTACCCTGCCTCTTGGATCAGATATATTAACAATCCTTTAAATATTCCTGCTGTTAGTAAAGTGAGACCCCAGTGTGAAGCATAACTAATTCCTTTATTAAACCGTGGGGACTCAGTATTGATTATATTGATTGTCCGATGTGTGTAGAATGAGAAAGTGCTGATCACTTGCCAGGTAAGGTGCTATCTTCCCACCATGCCATGCTGCAGCCCCCCTATGCCTTACTTCACCCAAGATGGCTGCCCAGATGGGATAGAGGATAAAATAAGAGGTCTTATTGCACTGGTGTCCTGAGTCACATACGCCTTCAGGGTCCCTCCCCCGGCAGGCTTCACCAAGATCATTCCTCAACCACTTTTTGTTTAACACAATTTTTAAAAAGGAGGATGCTAAGACATGAAATACCTACACCGGATAAGCACCCAGCAGAGAAAAAGATGGATGGACATTGTTCTGGATCAGGTAAGTAAGTGTAACAAGAGGTGACCGCTTTCGGTCATGAAAATTTACCCCAAGCTACACCAGGGAGGCTAAAGAGTAATAGGACTAACAGCACAGAGACGATGTAACGACGAAGGGAGCAGGAGGCACCACAGACCTCTATGTTAATGGAGGGGCGTCAGGTTTCCAGCCCACACAGCCGGTGTCAATAGTGTGGACAGCCGTGTTTGCTGGCTGTCTACACTGCCGCGATTGCCTATACCACGCTTAAAAATGGCACAGTCCTGGTGGTGCACTAGGGAGGTTGAGCTAGCCATACACGTATAGATTTTTGCACAATTGACATTAGATTCGATCAGGATGTTCAATATTTATATTTTGATTCAATATCGATTGTGCCTTTATTAAATGTACACACTTAATTTTTGTTTGACCAAATTAAATTTGTTCGATTTTTTTTTTTTTTAACAGGAAATCGCGTCATTCTAATTTATTAGATTGAAAAAAAAAGATCGAATAAAATTCTTTGACATGTTCGATTTACATTAGATGGTTACCAATAACAACATGCCCATTTTTTTTGTTTGATATCAATAACTTTTTATCGAACGCCCACTGTCTCCTTTTGAACACCTGTGCGTGGGGGAAGAGAAACCTCCACATGCCCTATCGGTGGTATGAGATGCTGAGAGACTCTACGCTTGATACTGTTTCCATTTGTGTCCAGGTGGGAGACTGAACTGCAGCGGACCTTCCCCAGGGACCAATGGACAAATAGTTTTGCATGAACACACTCCTCTTCTAGAGCCTCCTTCTATCAGGAGAAGAACTACAAGATTCTAATCAGATGGTACTTATGTCCTTCCACACTCCACCGTATTTTTCCCTCTCACTCCCCGACCTGTTGGCGTGTGGTTACCACATAGGGACCCCACTCCATATTTGGTGGGAGTGTCCCATTGTCCAACCTTTCTGGTTACAGGTTTTTTCCATCTACAACAAAGTCCGAGCAACTAACCTGACTGGCACCCCCGAGATAGTCATTTTCTCTATGTTACCGGGTACTTATAGGTCTATTTAGCGGGACAGACTTTGTCACTTCCTGTCTGCGGCTCTGCCATCTTTAGGCTTTGGAAATCTACCTCAGTCCCTACGCTGTCCATGTGGTCCACTGTCCTTAATGACATCATGCACATGGAAAGCTTGCTACCTCCTGATCCCAAACGTCCCAATGCATTCTCTAATGCATGGGCAGGCTGGATCCTTTTCCATGACCTTGGCTCGGCGGATTTCCATGACCTTCTGGAGGTGGAACTCTGTTTACCGCCCGTAGGTCCCCTTCCATCCTATCTCTCCCGTCCAATAATGGGTGCTCCCTGCTCATCTCAGTCTGTGGGACACTGTTTTCTTTTCCTCTACTGATCTCTTACTCCTTTCCCTCTCCCTTTTCTTTCCCTCTCTCTATTTCTGCCTTTTTCCTCACTCTCCCTTTGGCCTTCCCACCTTCTCCTATTTTCTGGCACTGCTGGCATTTTATGGGCATTGGTTTTTTGTGAGTATTTTGATGGTTTTGTAGACTTAGAAATGTTTACTTATGTTTAAGTTTATGATAAACTGGGTAGATCATTTTCCGATTGCGTTTTGCACTTTGTCAAGGAGCAGGCCACTCAAGAGTATTTTTTCTCTCTTTATTATCCATATTTTTCACTGCCTTTATTGCTCTATCGCGGGGGTTAATATTGTTCTGTCTTTGCTATAATATTGTTCTTGTTCCACCAATGTATTATTATGAGCTTTACCTCCTCTTTGATTCTGTTTAAACTATTCCTTAATAAAAATATATTTAATCAAAAATCTTTTGTTCCCGCTCGATTGAATGAAAATATTGAACGTGTATGGCCACCTTAAACCTTTATTATGAGAAATATGTTTTATGGTACACATGTTGAATGAATTAATAAACAAGTTGGTATTGGTTGTTGCCATTGTATAGGATACCAGTAAGCCATGATCTTTTGTAAAGATATATGCCCTTTTAGTGCACGTAGCATTTTTGCACCTCTGCCCTTTCTGCAACGCTTTCCGTATAGATCATATTTACCTACAGCCCTGTGCAGTCTGCCTGGCACCAGATAGCCTCTACAGGATTCTTTAGAACAGTAACTATGCTGTCAGACTGCCAATGGGCTTTCAATTGAAGTGAATGGAAGCTGTGAAGGAAGTACCACAAACAGCTTGAACTCTGCCCCCTTCCCCTGCAGCCACACACTCTTCCCCCACCTTAGTCCATGCTTAAACTCTGTCCTACCAGTGGTCTGTGATCTGCTCATACTATTCCTTCTGTATTCTCCACATGTGGAAGTTTACTTTCTTCCATCTGGTTATCACATACCTGCACAGTCTTTAATGGAGTGCGGAGACTTTCTTGCTTCATTGGCCCAAGTAAGTGGAGGAGCGGCAACAAATAGCACAAGGGAGATAGAGGAGTGATGGATCTGCAAACTGATGGTCAGAGTCAGCAGCAGAGATTGTACAGAACCAGAACAGCAGTCCAGGAGAATTAGACTAAAGGTGGCCATACATGCTTCGATATTTCCTTTCGAACTCCTTTCCACCTAGCCTAGCACAATTGACCAAAATCGAACATAAAATCAATTGCAAAGTGATCAATCATGTTGAAAAATTTTGATAGAATCTGGCAAATATCGATCATATTTGTGAGATCAAATTAATTTCTAAATCGAAATCAGATGACTATCGAACTCCCAATGTGGTAAAACTTTTGATCCTATTGCGAACGATGTTTAAATTATAAAGAGTATAAAACTCTAAACGAATCTAAGGGCGATCATCCACAAATCAACACATGCAGGTTACAGTCTATCTTAAGCCTCCCATACACCTTCCAATCTTTCCATACAATTTCTGTACAATCAACTTTTGTTTTACCAAAATCATGTAATAGGAGCTTTCTAATCCTTCCAATCACGTATTCTATCAGGGAGGCCACTATACAGCATAGTTGTTGGTAGATCTAATGGAGATTGTATGGATCGATCTTAAGGTGTATGGGGGCTTTAACAAGTTTGTTGGCAGTACAGGCCATGCATAGGTTTATATGGACACTTAAGCAGGGAACACACGTGTAGATATGGGCCAGATCGATGGCCACTTCGAGCGCGCTCATGGACATCTATCTGGCCCATATCATATGTGGCCATCCCTGTTTTCGAGCAAGATCAAACCATCCCGCTCGAAAACAGGATTATCGGACATGACCATAAGCCATGTTCGATGTCTGTTGCTTTGCGTGAAGACTGCGGGGTCTCCAGCAGTGCTGTGTCTCCAGCTCCTCCTATATCAAGCAGCAGCGTGATGACGTCATCACGCTGCTGAAGGGACCTCGAACGGCTCCAATATCGAGCCGTGTGTTTCCTGCTTTAGTTTTAATACAATATTATAATTTGTGTTGTTTTATATTTACCTATACGTGCTCATGTGATATCCACTGTGTGGATGGACATGGCATGAGGAAATACCTGGCTTGTCACTTTACTGGACAGCTATTGGTTGTTGATTAACCCTTTCTTCCCATTTACAGCATCTTCGAACATTGACCAAAGTGTCAAGCTTTGCCCAATGGATGCAAAAACAGATGTGAATCAAGCTAATTTATTCAAACTAATCAGTTACAGTGTCTAATTGTCTCCACAGTCTTATTAGAAATGTGTATACTAATATTAAAACGTATACATCTCATAGACCATCTATTGACCACCTGACGTTTTTTTTACTTTTAAACTTAAAACTCAAAGAAAACTCATGATCATGCATATGGTGCAGTTGCATGGAGAGGGATGGGAAAATTTAATGGAAGAACATGTTTTTCATTGTGGATTTTTTTTGTTTTGCATTGCCTTACAAACATCAGCCATTATTTGTTTTTTAGGGATCTCCTAAAAGAGGGGCACCTACCACAATACAAGGGTTAGATGCTTGCTTTTTGTCTACTTTACCCCTTAAGCAGGGAACACACGTATAGATATGGTCCTGATCGATTGCTACTTTAAATGCCATGCACACTCATCTATCTGGCCCATATCTAATGCAGCCATCCCTGTTTTCAAGCGGGTAAAACAGGGATATCGGACATGACCATAAATCACGGTCAATGTCCATTGCTTGGCATGGGGACCGCGGGGTCTCCATGCAAAGCATCGGCTGAGCTGTGTCTCCAGTTCCTCCGTTATCGGGCAGTAGCGAGATGACGTCAGTTCACTGCTGCCGGGAACCTTGAACAGCTCCTATATCGAGCCATTTGTTTCCTGCTTTAGGGTCCCCATACACCTTTAGATTTCTGTCAGATTTCCTTTTGTTTTACCAAAACCATGTAATATTAGGGAATTTCTAAACAATCCAGGTTACCTGTGTTCAATCGCAGAGGACCCTATACTTCATAGTTGTTGGTAGATCTAAAGGATATCTGACAGAGAGATCTAAAGGTGTATGGGGGGCTTTGCTTGTACAAGTTCCCCTAGCTTTGTGAATGTTCCCCCTCATCCATTTCCTTTGGCAGCCTGGTGTCATAGTATGCAATGTGGGAGCAGTAGTTCTGCATTGTAACTCAGGATGCTGCAGATCTACAATCTAAAGCTACAGAGGGCAGTGGATGTATGACTGGAAGTTTATTACCTCCACACTACACATAATAAGCATTTTACCCTTGCAGTGGAGGGTAGAGTAAGCTTATTATTGTTTTTATTCCTGGAGTTTAGCTTTACAATTCCTGAAAAGTTGTCAGTCTTTGAAGTTGGCTGCCATGAAGTGCTGGGAGTGGAATGGAGGGAATTGTCCCCTCTGTACACAGCATGGAGCAGAGGCTTTTGTGTGAGGCCTGGCCTGCTGAATGGGAGTCGTCTCCCTCCAGGACCATCTGTCGCTCTAGGAATGTGAGCGGCCTCTTTAAGGACGGCCAGGAGGAGTTCCTGTCTGTAGATAACAAAGCGCCCGCCATCCCCTTTAAGGCTCTTGACTTAAAGGGATGATAAGGCCGCTGGAATGAGGCGCTATGGGGGATGGGAAGGAGCTAAAGATGGCTGAGCTTTTGCAAGCGAGGTGCACTTCAGTTGGCTGAAAGTTTGCAGGAGCGGACTGGACCGGAGGGGACGGCCCGGCCTCGGTGTTCTGTGCGGCTGGGGGAAGGTAAAATGTTGCGAGCATGGCGGGGGAGCGGGAAAGCCCGGGCACGGCGCTGTGTGCAGGCTCTGTGTGACAAAGAGAGCCCGTAGAGCCGGGGGACCGAGGGGGGGACAACAATGACTGGACTGCGGGGCACGCCGGGCTGTAGGCCGTACATGTCCTGACTGGGCCGCCCTGTCCTGAGGGGAACCGAAGGCCTTTGTGAGGAGGGGTGTGTGAGGTGGGTATTGTTCCCGGGGGCGGACTGGAGGCATTAGATGGAGTCTGGGGCAAAATAAATGTCAGCAGTGCATGGGCAGTGTGATGTGTATGGGGAAATCTGTGCATGGCAGTGTGGCTTGTGTGGGAGGGGCAGTGCATGGGATAGGTGGCAGCAATGCATGGGCAGCATGGGATGGTGGCAGAATCGGCCACATAATGGCAGCATAGCTAGTGGCACATTCAGTTGCATTTGCCTGACATGGTTTGGGGCACATTTAGCACACATAGGTGGCATAGCTTGAGGTGGAAACGCATAGGTGGCATGGCAGCGGCGCATAGGCAGCATCTTGTGGAAATACATGGCTGGTGGTAGTGATGCATTGGTGTCATGGCATGTGGTACATACACATAGTGGTGAGGCATAGCCTGCACGCCCTGTGTCAGATTCAATCATATGTAGCCAGCAGTGCTTGGGCAGGATGGATGTTGGCGCAATGCATGGTTCATGGTGGAATCAATATGATTAGGCAGTGTAGGCGCAGTGTAATTTGTACAGTAGCAGCATGTGAATAGGATGCTTCTTGTGGCAGCAGAGATGCATGTGCTTTGTGGCTTCTCCCATAGGGAAAGTGTGGCAGAAGTATGTGGACATAGATGTTTCTGCACCATAAGCAATGCATGGGATGGGCAGTGTGACTTCTGTAATGCACAGACTCTGTGGTTTGACCTGTGTATGATCTTGTTTACCACGGGACCTTCTAGCATGTTTTTTTAACTTACTTGGCCAGTAGTCCATGAATTACTGCTCATACACTTAATGATAGCTACTCGATGGATGGCCAGATTGAGCACTGACATCACGCGGTGCACGCTCGAAGCCATCTCATGTGGCCACCCCTGTCTTTCAGCGGGATCAACAGATTCTGCTCAAAGACAGTTTGGTTGAACAGGTTATGGCCATGTCCGTAAATCCTGCTCAAATGTCATTCCTTTGGATGGAGATGAGGGTCCCATCCAAAGGATTGACCAGAAATCGGGCACCTGAAATGGTGGGCCTTGTTTCCTGTCCAATCAACGAGCTGTTGTGCTCAAACTGGTCATCTGTCGTGCGCCCATCGCAGAGTGTATGGGCACCTTAAGTGTGATAGGGATTAGGCTGAAATGATTGGTTGAGGGAAATCTATAAAGTATATCCATGCATATACTTCTACTATAAGTTACTTGACATGATAACAATTTTGTGCACAGATTCATGAACATTCTTAAACAGCTTTGATGTCTGCCTATCTCTAGTGTTTTCAATCACTGCACAAATCCAAAACCTGGCCATGAGAAGATAGGATAACTGTGTGTGTGTGTGTGTGTGTGTGTGTGTGTGTGTGTGTGTGTAAAATCATTATCTCTGATGTTGTTTATATTTCTCTCTGCAACACAAGACCATCGTGGGTGGTCATGCATTGGTTGACCTTCTTAAAGACACCATAAAGAAGTAAGAAGTTTAAAAATAAACAATTATAAGGAACACTCTGGTAACATGAGCACAGTGTAGTAATTTGGATCAAAATGTACATCTTATTGGTTGTATGTTTGTAGAAATAATATGGAGGTCTAACCAGATGTACTGGTTATATATTGTGAGAATCCACACTGATTGAAAATACATGTAAATGAAAGCTTGTGATGTGAACTATATGTCCCATTATGGTCCCATTTGCTTGTTTGTCAGATAGTGGAGGAGCCGGGGAGACCCAGGCAAAGCATCGGATATTGCCGTATTAACGGTCATGTCCAATAAGGCTGTTTTCAGCGCAAGGGGCAGATAATATGGGTCAGATAGATGGCCATGAGCATGCACGGCACTCGAAGCGGCCATCTATTTGACCCATAGCTCCATATCTGTACCCTGCTTAAGACCAAGCACCCTGCAGCAGATAAGATTAGTAGACATTGTAGTCTATGGTTATATTACTTTGTAGTTTAGCCAAGGAGGTAATGTTACAAGGTTCCAACTATATAGTAACAGCAATAGACAGAATATGCATACTGTGTTGGTAAATGTTTTGATATTTGTTTAATGCTATTTTATTTTAACTTGTATTTTAGGATATTTCATGTTGGAGAGAGACCAATTTCTGATTGGGAGCATGATGAATAATCATTCTGCTGCACAGTTGGAAATGTTCAACAGCTCAGAGAGTGAAGACGGTGTGAAACTGAAGGCATGCTATAAAAATTCTGAAGTTTGCCAAATGGTGATGAGTACATCTGTACAAAGCCTTCATGATGGCATGGCAATGAGAGTCTCAAAATCACAAAAGTTAGTGTCGGATAACGCAACATTAACGGTCAAGGAAGAGCTTAATGACATTGCTTGCTACCAGGAGCAATCTGTGTCTAAACTAGAAATAAAATGTAGCATTTGCTCTGAAAAGTTCCATTATGTTTCGGAGCTGATGGTTCATGAACAGCTCCATAATGGTAGCAATCGTTTTGAATGTCAGCTTTGTGGTCAAAAGTTTCAGAGCTGTTCCAACCTAAAAGATCATTATAATGCCCACACAGGAGAACGACCTTATAAGTGCGAGTTATGTGCTAAAGCTTTTACACAATCTTCCTCTTTGTTGGCTCATAAACGTACTCATACATCGGAGAAACCTTACAAGTGTGACGTATGTGGAAGACTCTTTAAGGATGCTTCTAATTTTTTAAAACACAGACGTCTTCATGGCGAAACACTAGACCTAGCACAGCAAGCGCAACTGGGAGGGCTCCTCTTGAATGAAAAGCCCTATGCCTGTTCATACTGTGATAAAGCCTTTAAGCGTACTTCTGATTTGAAAGACCATGAGCGTGTGCACACTGGTGAAAGACCATACCGTTGTAGAATATGTCAGAAGTGCTTCACTCAGTCCTCAGTGTTGACTGGGCATATGCGCATACACACTGGGGAGCGGCCATTTCACTGTAACGTATGTGGTAAAACCTTTAACAACTCTTCCAATTTTAAAAAACACCAGCGTACCCATTCCATGAAAGACATCCTTGCAAAGGTTAAAGTAGAAAATAGTTTCTCTTCCCAAAAGCACCCACTTCAAAGTAAGAATGGCATGGCAGGTCCAAATGGAGTTGCAGCCATCTTGTCTAACAGCTTAATTTTTAACCACCATCCGAGAACCTTACCCGAAACCATGCTGGATGATGACGACTGTAAATTTGTGCTGGAAAAGGGTCCTATTGAAGTGAATGGAAACTCAGTATTAAGTGGAATGAACAGTGCTATGAAAGACAAAGATGCAGCATATTCCCAAATGACAGAAACAAAATCGAAAGCGGTGGTGCTCATTGATGACGACGTCGTTATAGATTCAGACAGCTCAGCCTCCAATATCGACTCTGAAGCCAAAGGTGATGCATGTAAAGACAGTGTGGAAAAATGCATTCAGCCAAAACTGACAAAGTCTATGAAATACGGCTATAACACTAATTCTTTTATTGTGGAAAACGTGCAGCATGGTTCAAGAGAACAGGAGATATACGTGGAAATATCAGATGACAGCACTACTGATGATGATAACGAGGATGATAATTATGAGGACAAGGTCCGTTCTCTTGCCAAAAGTACATTTCTATCCCAGGATGGACATCCCATAGCTGCAGCAGACATAAAACTAGAATATGCTCACTCTGTAGATGAGGAGATGAGTTGTGCAGAGGAACCTACACATATTGTTACAAATTCACAGAATTTTAAAGATGGTATTTGCAGTGTTTCAGACCTGGTCGAATCCGAAGAAATGTTTTTTGAAAGATCAATGCAATGCTGGGAGTCTCAGATGGATGACTCTCTTGATGACCAGGATGACTTACAGTTTTTGGAGATGGACCCTAAACCATACATTTGTTTTGTATGTGATAAACGGTTTAAAAGGGCTACAGATTTAAAGGAACATTTACGGGTTCACACGGGGGAGCGACCTTTTGTGTGCCAAGTTTGTGGTAAAGGATTCACCCAGTCATCGGCCCTCTCTAGCCATCAACGCATCCACACCGGAGAAAAGCCTTTTCAGTGTGACATATGCTATAAAAGGTTCAATAATTCTTCCAACTTCTCTAAGCATAAGCGAGTTCACACAGGAGAACGCCCTCACAACTGTCCGCTCTGTGGAAAGAGCTTTCAGGAAAAGCGTCGAGTAAAGAGGCACATGAAATCTGTTCACCATGTCCAGGAGTGAGACCGTACACAGTTTACACTTTTACTGACTTATACAAAACGTATACGCCAGACAGTTCTGTATTATGAACTATTGTAGCAAGTTAGAAAATTTTTCTTATTGAAAAGATATAGCTTTAACAGCTACACTAAGCTTCATGTCATTGTAACTGTAGGAAATCATGCCTTTAACCAAGCTTTCCCATAAATTATTTTATAAACCTTAGTTTTAGGTTTTCTGTAACTGGTATAATGAATATGAAAATCTGATGCTTGTGTAAAGGTAAAGCATTTGCACAACCGTTGGTAGAGGGAAGTTAAACCTCTTTTCAGATGTGAATACATTTTAAATAAAGTCCAATTTAGTGTCAAGTATATGCATGCACCGAATACGTAGATGAGGCACGGAGTGTTGGAAAATGGTCATTTTAATGCACTGCTTTTTGGGGGGGTTTTCTCCCTCCTGATGTTAAGATCCCATTTAAAGACTCAATGTTTTAAAATTGATAAAACACGTTTATACCTTTTTATTGTTCAGTTTTAGAGTTGCAGGAATCTTTACATATGTTTGCAATACAAAATGTGACATTGTCATTGCTTACAGATGCCTTACCCGTCTCCAGAACCTGTATGCAGTATTCCACGTTTATGCTAGAATTATGTGTGTTTCTTACAAATGATATGTTAGTCAACCAAAGTTTCACATAAAGTGTTAGGAAAACTAGCACTGCTGCATCTGTTATGTATGTATGTATGTGTGGGATATTTTTTTTTTTCTTGGGAGTTTTTGGATGGGGTCTGGGTAAAGGGACCCATCACCACCCATTATTAAAAATGCTATTTTTAGTAGAAAAGGAAGTATTACTTGGAAATACTGTATATGCCTCAAGGGGAGTCCTACATTTCTTTGTGGTTAACTAGAATAATAAAAAATAAAGTTCTTACTGGTGTACAGTGGCCAAACAGTTGGTAAAGTTGAACGCAATATTTAGATTTTCTGTACCAGAGTTTCAGTTCACTGTATATCGTCGATAGTTTTAATAACCTGGACACTATGGGTGATTGTGGCTGAGTACACTGTACTCTGGCATGATTTCCCTCCCCCCGGCTCTCTAAACATCGTCGGCGTCGGACCCCCTAATAATGCCGAAGTTGGGGCCACAAACGATCAGCGTGCCCACATCGACGCAGGAATGCAAGGCACAGGCGTGTGTGCTTCATCCCCGTGCAGGTGTAGTTTGTTTTAAGAGCAAACTGCGCACTTACTGGGTTCGAGCACGCACAGCAGGTAGGTTGAACCATATTAAGGTTACACAATTTAAAATAAATAAATAAATCTGCGTCTTTTAGTGCATGCATTTATAACTGACAGGTTGGTTAAAGGTATCACAACCCCCCAACCATACGATTATACTGATATTGCTTGTAGGCTCACCTTTGCAAACTTAAAAATTTGACATGCCACACAAGCTGATCTTCTGGAAATTGAACTTGTGCATCCAGCAAGAAGTTGTTGAACTCTATTCCTTGAAGGCCATTATATGGACACATTGTTAGTATTCATCAACCAGGCAGCACTACATGAAGTAGGTGTAGTGTAAAGAAATGTAGCCTTGCTTGTATGGTGTTCTCCCCAGTGTCTTCTAGGTTTATTTTTTTAGGCGAGTGTCTAGTATTCTGCACTGCTTCACCCTTTTCTATATCCGTGGTTCCCAACCTCTTTTACTTAAGGTCCCCCTAGCCTGTGTCTAAGATACGCCAGGCTCCCCAACTTCTACCCACATACATGCATACAATAAACTTTCCTGGGAGCAATATCGCAATCCTTCCCCACCTAACGTATATGCATACAAGTATTCTTTCTATTTTCAGCAATTGTGGGGATGATGCCATGTTCAGTGGCTTTGTCATTAAATTGCAAAATCATGGACATTTTCTGTAAAAGATTTGTAAAATGCCCACAAGATGGCATTGCTGTTTGTTGCATTTCACCAGCCTGAGTAAAAGCAGTGGTGGGAGGGGGGGGGGGGCATGGAGCGGAGTTCAAGGTTTCAACCCCCTCTCCCGACGCCACTGATGCTGTACCCCACCTGCATCTCTAACACTCACCGAAGGAGATGCAGACCCCAGGTTGGGAGCCACTGATCTAAAATAAGCCTAAACAGTCTCACCCATGTGTATATGATCACTGTACTGCTCCAACCTTATTTATAATAAAAATAGTAGACCTTTTAAACCCCCCACCCTGTCTCTGTTAGAAGAAATTCTGGGGAGAACACTGCTGTATGTGGTCTTTGAACAATGAATTTTAAATATAGCTATCATTTTTATTACTTTTTGTGACGTTTTGTAGTTTTACAGCTAAACGCACCATTATTGCATGCCTATTTATTTTCACATTTGTACTGAATAAAATTTTTTTATACTAGGTTCCAAATATTCAAGTTGCAGGATATTTATTTATGTTGTATACTTAGTATTTGTGTGCACCAAAGACAGGTATTTTTTAGCAAGTTGATGTTGAAGTTTTTTTTAAATACAACTAATAATTGAATTATTTTATTATTGTAAATGTTTTATTGTGAAACATTTAATCCTTGTTTTAGTGCAGGTAACTCCAACCTATCATGAGCAGGAAAACTCACCTAATGTACCGAGTATACTCGAATATAAGCCAAATTTTTCAGCACCTGAAATGTGCTAAAAAAATATAATTTGGGTAAAAAAATTAAAATCGCGGCATTTTTTGGGCATTTTGAGTGAATTGAAAAGCCCCCAGTATGCGATCATCACCAAATTTGCTGGAGATGTATAAAAGGGTTGTGGGAACATATGAAAAAAAAATATTGCTCTAGCATATGTAGTTTTTGCATAAACTAGGTTCAAAGTCAAATTTAAACTTATTTTGTGCAAAAACTTGATATGCTAGAACAAAAGTACATTTGCTGTGTGTTTCTGTACCTTAGTTGCTGCATTTCCCTCCCTAGGCTTATACTCAAGTCATTCTGTTTCCCCAGATATTTTTTTCTAAAATTGGGTACCTTGGCTTATATTCGAGTCGGTTTATAATCGAGTATATACAGTACTTCATGTCCCTTGCTGTGAAACTCCCCTTTATGCCGGCAATCTGTAAAAAACAAAATGTACCTGTAATGAGTGAATTCTAATTGCTCTGCATTGCAGCCTATGAGCATCACCTTAGCAGTTACTGTACACAGCTAAGATAATATCTTTCTGGAGGACCACTACTCTCCAGTTTCTAAGTGAAACCTAACCTTAGACACCACTAGCACTTGAGAGGTAAAAGTCATACAATAAAATGTAATCCTTTTTTTCCCCTCATTCCTATCCACATTGTTATATGAAATTTTGTTTTTCAATTTAGGGAAACTAGTCAATGTACCTAAGAAACCTGTAGTGACTCGAGTATAAGCCTAGGATTGGTAATGCAGCAGGTAAGGCACAGAAACACAACAAATATGCTTTTCTTTCAGGACGTCATGAGATTTTGACTAGTTTGTGTAAATTGCAGCATTCACCAAGATAGTTGAATATGTATGGGAGGGTTGTAGCAATGTTCCATTGGTGGACTAGTTATGTTCTATTTGTTTTTTTATTTGTGTTGTCATCTCTGTATAAACAATTATAAGATTCCCATTGCTGCTATGTACAAATACATCAGTTTATCAAATCTTTACTGACCCTCGTAGTTATATTTGGCCCATTACATTTTTTTAAATTGTATTGAAGAAATGAATGCCACAGAAGTGTCTTTTATTTGCAATTTCATATAACATGTGTAAAGGTGCCCATACATACAGATTCTCCCTCGATAGATGAGGGACTGACTGCAGCTGGCTCCTCAGAGGATCAGCAGGCACTTTTGTGTGCCAGACATTACTACCATCCCCATCCAAAGTAATGCGGGAGGATCCTGATCGATCTGACCAGGTGGGCGCACCCGATTTGCGGCCAGAGCAATCGGCCTAAAAATTGGGCAGGAATCGGCCTGTGTATGCCTACCGTTTCACTTTTCTTGTTCCAGATTCAGTGTTTAACCTTCTGAGCGTTAGTTTCATGCATCATGAAACTCAGCCCCAGTTAACTAGAGCCGAGCTCTAGGTCTCGCCGTCTGCTTACGGCGGTCGGGAGAATCGGCATGTATGCCGATGCTTCCGGGTCCGCCCCCGATCGCGTCACTGGTGACGCAAGGGGGGCGGGGGTAGGCGGCGCCATAGACCTCCGTCTAACTGGAGGGGCGTCGCTTTCCTTCAGCGTAAGTCCGGCGTCTCCAGTGATGCCGGACTTATGTGTAGGTCCTCCAGCTGAGCAGGAAATCGCGGCGGAGCATATTGTGCTCCGCCGCGATTGCCCGTGGTACGGTAATGAAAAAACCGCGCCAAGGGCGAAACGCTCAGGAGGTTAACCAGACCGTAAGTTAGTTTCCATATGAAAAGTTTTATTGTTCTATCTGATATTTAGGAAACACATTCATGATATTAATGGAATAAGTATCTATAATTAAGGTTGGCCCATTACTTTGTCCACATTTTTTATTCTGGCCCCCTTTGTGTTTGACAGTTTAGGTTAGTTGATGATGTTTTATCCATCACCCAGATAAACTCTGACTGCAGATTCCAATTCACATTGTGGGATAACTTATAATCAGGGGTGCACATAGCTTTTTAAGTGAGCTACTCTGATGAGTACCAAGAGATGGTTTTGGTCTACCTCACTGTCGTACCTGCTGTCCTCTTCAGCTCCCTGCATGGTATATTCTGCTGCAGATGGACCTCCCTGTTCCTAATTGATCCTCCAATTAGCTGTCTCCATCCACAGATCAACAGCTGGCTTTGGGTCAAATGTAACTCTCACAGTACAACACCCTTTGAACCCCCAGATCTCAGTAAATACCTTAGTGCAACTTTGCTCTTGTCAGATATCAGTTTCAGCCACCGGATGTCACTAGAGAGCACTTGCTGTCAGAGCCCATGCACCTTCTTTCTTTTTCTCCGCGTATCTCTCCTGAAAATAAAGTTATGCAGAGCTAGGATGCATAGCAGCGTACTGCTTATGTGCACCCCTGGGGAATTGAGGCACAGCACTTTTGCGCCTTCGATACTTGTAAATTGAACACCTTACCAGCATGTTGGTTCCTTGCTTGATCAAGTTTCTTCAAGCGGGACAGATTCGATTGATCCCGCTCAAAGAAACAGTTGTCCAGATGATTTTTGTATTGATTAGAGCACATTCAATCACTGTGAATGGGCATGGTTCGATCAATGCAAAAATTGAGCCATGTATGTCTAGATTTATGCTTTCTTTCTCCCTATATATATATATATATTAATTACTGCTCAAAAAAGTGGATACAAAGATCAGACCTAGATCTGAATGAATTAAATATTCTTAAAAATTGTTATTTCCATAGTTGAATGTGCCAACAACATCACACAAAAATGATCAATAGGAATCACATTTATCAGCCCATGGAGGTCTGGATTTTGAGCATGCCCAGGCATTGTAGGGAGGTTATACAGGCATCATCTTGTTTTGTTTTAAGGACATTACATCAAAGTTGGATCAGCCTGTAGTGCTTTTTTTCTACTTTCATTTTGAGTGACCCCAAATCCAGACCTCCATGGGTTGATTTGATTCAATTTGTTTTCAATTGATAATTCTTGTGTGACTTTGTTGTCAGCACATTTAACTATGTAAAGTATTTAATAAGAATATTTCATTCGGATCCAGGATGTCTTATTTTTGTTTTCCCTTTACTTTTTTGAGCAGTGTATATTTTATTGCAGTCAAAATATCTAAACATAGCATGCAAAAATGCAAACGGCAAGGAAATGCACTGGTAAGCACTGCTAACATAGTCCAAAATGACATACACACACTTTCTCTTCAACTGGTCTAATGAAGGATAAGCAGTATTCATGAATTAGGATCTGAGCTGACTAAGCGGCCATTATTGTAAGAGCCTGCGACTCCGTCCATGACTACTTTCTTTGTCCAAGTTGTGTACCTCCAAACTAACATTCTTGAGAATACATAGCTCTGCATTTGACTAGTCCAGTCCAGATTTTTCATGAACCTCCAACAGTGCAGAATTTATAAATATAAATTGTGCAACCAAAATCAGCACAAAAACCCCAAACCATACAGGACCCTTAAATCAAATATTTAAAGTCGGTTTATTTATTTTACAGTATTCCTCAGTTTATCTTCAAACCTCCACTATATTTTAAATGCCAGATTTTCACTTAATGTTACACAACAGTATACATTCTTCTCCATTGTTTTGTGGTACAGCGACCGCAGTATGTGGGCAGTTTGCAGAGCCGCCTCTTCTACCGCCTTATAGTGTCTGTACTGCACATCCATGTACTACTGATAAGATTAAACCACATGTTGTCTACTGCGCATGTCTTTGATATTATATTGACAGTAGGCATGTGTAGTTATGAATGATAATAGAATCTTTACTTAACACAAATTGCTATCATACCAAGTGCCTTTGTGAGTATAAAGCAACCCCCACCACCTTCCTGTGCCCACAACTGTTCATATAATGCTTTTATTCAGTCCTTGAGGTTGGGTGAAACTATCTAGGTACGCTTTGCAATAGAGGTCTATTGATTAGGGATTACAATGGCCTTCCTCCCCCCCTCCATTATGCTATCGGTTCAGAATGTTTGCATTTCGGTAGCTGTTATTTGCATAAAGTATTGGTTCAATTAATATGTCCTATACTTCTACAAATGAACCTGCATGTACTGATTTCCCTTGTCTACATTGCAGCCCTGCTTAGGCCCTCATTCTGAACCTGTATTTGAATGGGGGCTCGATAATGTTCCTAAATAGAAAAGGGGGGGGGGGACAACTGGCTTAGGGCACGGAAGCACCAATGGTGGTTATGCTGCATGGTGAAGCAAAGAAAAAGTCTAGAAGAACACGGCAATGAGCAAACCTCTCCACAGTGTTTTCAGGATCTGTGATGTCCAACAACTCTGCGTTGGTTCTATAGGAGCAGATGACATTACATTTAATATGAACATGCAACAAGTGTGTTAAACTACGTTGAGATTAACCCCATTCACAGGTAAGTTTTGAGTCAGAGTAGACATAAATGTCTTATTTAAGGAAGAAAGTATTACGTAAAATCTGAAATGTGGTCTGGTTTTAAAGGAAATCCAAATGCTATAATCTACTGTATTTTGTGGACCATAAAATGTCTCATCCCAGTACAAATACAAGGAGCGGGAGCTAAAGAAGGCAGGGAAGCTAGCAATCAGAGGCCTCCTGGTTCCACAGATGTCTGTATGCGAGAGGCTGCTTCTGCGAACTCACATAGAGGCAGGGGCGACCCGCCGGTGGGTGGATCTTTGACTGTGCAGATTGTACGTGAGTGAGCTGAAGCAACCTCTGACATACATCTGCAGGCCAGACAATCCATCCATGGAGGAATTGTACATCTGCAGATCTCTGTATGTGAGCCATTAGGTACAGAAACTAGCATAACATAGTCTGGACACCCAAATATATGTAATCATGTTTAAGCCTCTAAGGCAATGGCTCTCAACCTGGGGGTCCAACAAGGGGTCACCACGTCCCCTGAAAGCATCAGAGCTGCTGCCCACAAGCAGGATGGGAAGTTAGGAGGGAGAGTAACTCCACCTCCTTCCTATCTTAGGAGTGATGGGGTATTACTCTCCCTTATAACTTACCATCACACACAGCATCATAACAAGTGGGAAAATAGAAGGTTGGGGACATTTCACTCACCTAATGGTGCTGGAAGTGATGTCACTTCTGGTATCTGGAACGCAGAGGTGACACTTAACATTGGCACTTCCACGTGTCAAATACAGAAAGCGACACTTCATACCTGTCAACTTTATTGTACACAAATGAGCGAAAAATACAGGAAGTGATGTCACTGACAGGATTCGGAATGTGGCTCTTTCACATTTCAAATACAGGAAGTGATATCACGTCCGGTATCAGATTTAGTTTTTGGTTGATTGAGGAGGGAGACGGCATTATTCTCTCTGCTAATGCCCCACGCCACACATTATCCGCAGAAGTGGAGTGGAAATTTAGGAGGGACAGTGACACCCCCTCCCTCCTTAATTACCCTAATTAAAAAAATCCGGGATTTGGCAGGAAAGCCGCATAAAAAAACGTCCTGGCCAAAACGGGAAGGTTGACAGGTATGTGACACTTTGTCACTTCCGGGATCGCAGATCTAGAAAGGTTGAAAACCTCTGCTCTAAGCATATTACTAAATCCCCCCTTGGTGGTGGTTACTGTATAATTTTCCCTCAAATAAAATTATGACTAATGATTCAATGGGTCTTACAAGGGTTTCACAGATTACTGTCATATATGCTCCCGTTCTTTGATAGGGGTAGACCCCTGAGACCTGCGCAGAGTAGTGATGAGCGGCATAGGCAATATTTGAATTCTCTATATTTTGCAAATAATTTTACTTATATTCAATTCTATATTCGGAAATTCGAATATTCCTGATATGACCATATATTTCGAAAACAATATTCGCATCGCGAAAATCTTCAAAATGAATGGTCACCTGCTATGTTTATTTTCACAATGCGAATATGATTTTTGCAATAGATGGCCATACCGCAAATATTCAAAAATCCGAATATCTGCCGACATATTTGAGATATTAGCGAATTCTCGAATTGCCGATATTCGCCATTCCAATATTCGAGCTCAACACTAATGCAGAGTACCTCATAATACCGAATGAGAAGTTATTCCTATTTACTGCATTTACCTTTCAGATTGACAGTGTTCTGTATCTGTATGCATGTGTTGGGAGCTTTGTCGGTTATACCCATATTATGACCATATTTTCAGCTACACCTTGCTTTCTCCTCAAGATGAAACCTGTCGAGATTAAAGCAGTGTTATTATTGTTAATCAATTTTGGGCACTCCAGTTGAAAGGGATTAGAATTTGACATCGTTGTGTAAATAAACTTTTGATGATATAAATTCATTTGTGACACTATTCTGTCCTGCCGTAAAAAGCTCCATGCTCTATACCAGGGATATAAGATCTGGTTATTGGGTGCAACATAGATTTCATAACATATTCATTGTGTTGGGATGTTAGTAGAGTATCATTTTATTATAATAGGCATGTCTATAGGCTATTCTGTTATATAACCATACTTCAAAATGCACCATAAACATTTTAAAAAAATGGAGATTTGTGAGGTGGCCAGCAATGAGTCGGGGTCTATATCCCTTAGAGCACCCGTGGAAAGATCTAAAAACTGCAGTTTGGAAAAGATGCTCAAAACAGAGACCTGAAGTAAGGAAGAGAGAGATATAAAAGACTCCAGCTGGCCAAAGACATTTAGGTTTGCGGACGATTTTGAATAGTGAAATAGGCTGCAAATCTAAAGCTGGGCATACACGGTCCAATTCCTGCACGATCCGATACCGTGCACGCTCCCGCATCCCTTAAGGATCGGGTTGTGCAGAAATTGGATGCAGCAACTAACGAGGATTGGGCTAAAATCAGCCGTCCTGTTGGAATGCACGTTTATCCGATAGGATGGTAAATTTTAACCCGATCCCATTAGTTTGGCTGGGGACGGCTGCCCCCGCCAAAGTAATGAGTTGCACATTAAATGATGTCATCAGGCCACTGCTAGTGCAGAGATTCGCATAAGGAATAAATCGTACCGTCTATTCCCAGCTTAAAAGCCAAATTCTGCCGGGAAATCGATCATCACATGCTGTCCACCTGTCGGGAAATCGGCAGCACATCTAAGCGTCGCTTTTTGCTTCCAATGTGCGTGTATTAGTTTGAGGTTGCCATTAATTTTGCTCAGGCTATTTTTTTTAAGTCTTCAATTTTGTTTTCCCTATTTGTCTTCTTTTGATGCCAACAAAATATATACCGCATTTTTCGGACTATAAGACGCACCGGACCATAAGACAGTTTTTAGGGCAGAAAATCCAGAAAAAAAAAGATTTAATAAGTTTTCACATTAATTGGAATAATGCAATGAATTTTAATGGGTGCAATATTCAATTCAGCCACAGGTGTCACTAGCAGCAGTACACTGTCAGCTCAACACGTCACACTACACTGATCTGTTCAGTGTTCTGTGGATTTCGGCATCCCCTGCTCCCCGGCCGAGCCATCCATAGCCGAACTGAACACAGCACACAGCTCTCCTCTGTGTTCTCGTTGGTGGGGATGCGGCATTTAGATAGAAGAGCCGAACATCGCAAATGACAGCTGCTCCTCAGCTCTCCTCCCTGTGCGACCACCGGCAGCGGCCGCACATTCAGACACTTTCAGGCCGCACATTCAGAGGCAGACACTTCCCCCCCCCCCCAAATTTTGGGGGTGAAAAAGTGCGTCTTATGGTCTGAAAAATACGGTAACACACTTTTACTTACAACAATTTTCTGGGATTCATGGTTCAATTCCTGACATAAATTCCGGGGCACCAATATTTTTGGCCATGATGACATGTCATGTAATATTTATGAACATCCCTTTGTAACTTATACAGGTTTACACCATAGAAGCGGTCGTTACTATGCTCCTTATTTATCAGAGAGGACCAGGAATACCAGGAATTTCATTTAGGACGTGGAAGATATATATTTGTCAGGTACTGTAAACACTAAAACAATTGTTCAACTGAGTACACGTAAGCACGGCAATAATACACTGATAGTACATATCTAAATAGCTTCACATACATGTGTTCATTGTTGGTGGCCAAAACTTTAAATACCCAGTGTTACAGTTAAATAGTAAGTATTCTTTATTAAAACCAAAACAGGACCAACCGGATGGCTGATTTACAGAACGTTAACTTGGTTGTATTCAGATTTAAGCAATAAAAGGAAACACTTTATAAAATCTACTCAAGTTCCTGTTGGTTGAGAATTCTTTTGTCCTTCAACAAGTGTTGCCACTGCAGCAAGTTTTTCCATTTTATGTGTATATCGGTGCTTCTTTAACCCATACACGTTACCGAAAGCCTCGCCACAGGTTCCACATTTAAAGGGACGGCCACCTTGATGGGCTTGAACATGTTTGCTGAAATACTTTGGATCCTTAAACATTTTGAGGCAGCAGGAACAGCGAAGGTCTGCTTTTGCATCGTGAGATCTCTGATGCCGCAAGATAGACGATATGTAAAAGAAACTCTTACCACACTGATCACACCGGTAAACCTTTTCACCAAGATGCACCCTCTGGTGTTCCAGGAGATTGGAGCGGTAACGGAACGTTTTACCACAAGTAGGACATCGCTGAGGGCGCGCCACAATGTGTAGTCTCTGGTGTTCTGCTAAGCTGGAGGACTGAGCAAAACGTTTGTTGCACAAGGCGCACTTGTATGCTCGCTCACCGGTGTGCACGACTTTGTGCTGACGAAGATACCATGAATGTAAGAAACCACGTCCGCAAATAGTACATTGGTAAGGTCGTTCTTCTGTATGGCAGCGCTGATGACGCATGAGTAGCGTTGCTTCCCAGAAACGCTTGCCGCATATAGAGCATGTAAAATGTCTCTTTTGTAAGTGGCTGCGTCGATGAAGTAGCAAATCATATGCTCCGGCAAAGCTTTGCCCACAGACATTGCAAGCTAGGGTGCGTTTGACTAAATGTACATATTTGTGGGTTACCAAACCCAAGAAGTGTTTGAAAGTTTGACCACAAATACTGCATGAAAATCTCTCACCGCTCGGTATCATTGGGTGCTCATCAGAAGTGGAATTTACTTGTCCACTAGAAGCAGATGCTGCTACCAATGTTGGGACGGTTTCACTTGTAAGACTGTTCTGCATACAGTTTGCTTGGTTGCCTTCAGCTTCTTCTTGACACTGGCTTACACCGGGAAGTAGACGTTCTGTAGCTGTTTGGTGGACAAGCTTGTGCCACATGAGGTTTTCAATAAAGCCAAAACATTTTCCACAAGTATCACAAACATACGGCTTTTCGCTCATGTGCAGTTCTTTATGATTCATTAGGTGGAAGGAATCTGGGAACCGCTCTCCACAATCTGTACATCCAAAACTAAGTCGATCAGGGGGGATTGATCCTGTGGGTACTGTACAAGGAAGCTGAAGTCTATGAATCTGCTTGTGCCGTGTTAAGCTTTGAGGATAGCCAAAGACCTTGCCACACAGCTCACACTTGTAGGGCCTCTCACGGGTGTGAACCACATGATGTTTAGTAAGATGAAAAGATTCTCTGAACCTCTTGCCACAAACCGAACACTGGTGTGGTTTCTCACCCGTATGAATCCTTTCATGGCGCTTCAGGGTTTCTCTTCTACCGAATCCACGGCCACATACATTACAGCAGAAATTTTTGCTTGCATTACTAGAGAGAGACGATTGTCTACGAGGCGAGGGCTGAGCAAAAACAGATCCAATTCTTTCAATAACACTGATAGCTGCTTGATCAGCCTGGGCAATGTCTGTGGCAAGGAGCGTTGCAGATTCAAAGGGGACTGCTGCAACTGCTTCTTTGACATCCACATTAATCGTCTGTTGTTGTGGCACCAATGCTTGTGGCAATGGGAGACTGGCTTCATGCACATGTTTGTGTCTCAGAAGGCTCTGTGGCGCCGCGTACGATTTTCCACATATATCACATTTGTAATCTGGTCGTTCACCAGTATGGGTGGCTTGATGCTTTAATAAATAAGTGGTGTCACGGAAGGCTTTGCCGCAAACCTCACATTGAACCTTCAGTGAGTTGGAGTGTGTCTTCACATGGCGTTTTAAGCTTTCACGGCGGTTGAAACTTTTCTGACATATGTTACAGCTGAAGGGCTTTTCCCCAGTATGTATAATTTGGTGTTGGTGAAGGTGACTTTGCTTTTTAAACACTTTCCAGCACAGGTTGCAAGTAAATGGACCATCCTGCTGCAGAATTATATTTTGCTCCGCCCCAGCTACAGGACCTTCCCCAGACCCCACCTGAGGAGCAGCCATTGCAGCAGTAGCAGCTGCCACTACCGCAGCTGCTGCAGCAGTCTCAACATCTGTATTTGCTAGTGAATTGTTTATGTCCACCCCCGAGTCCTCTCTATGGCAACGTCTATGTCTTATGAGGCTGGAGATATGATTGTATGTACGCCCACAAACATTGCATTCATAGGGTCTCTCCCCAGTGTGAACCAGCATGTGTTGCATTAAATGCGATGACTGCTTAAAAGACTTTTGGCAAACCGTGCAGGGAAAGCGGCGATCAATCAGATACTTCAGTCGACGAAAATAATTTTTATCGTCTTTTGTTTCCTCTTCAGCTGGCCCCGGCTGAGCTACTGGTAAGGAGCGTTTCAAGTTGTTGAAAAGATGCTGATGGCTAGAAAGATCAACAATCCCCCACTGCTGTGAGTTAAATGTTCCGTCAAAGATAGTTTGTGTGTTGGAAATTGAGGGCTGAGCGTTATATTGTTGCACCTGTACAGGTTCCGATTTCTTAATGGGAGAGGTAGAAGAGGAAAGCTCCACTTTGAATTCTTTAGGTTTAGTAATGCTAGCGGGGGTAACCTGAATACTGTTAACCTGGGACTGGTGGTTATAATCATACTGTGGTGAAGTACAAGGGATGGTCGCTACAGCTTTGGCATGTTCATGGTGGTTGTACAGTTCCATAGGCTCAAAGCGCTGGTGGTTCAGGAATTCTAGGAAATCAAAAGGATAGCTTTGAAAGTGAATGCCCTCCTCTCCTGCATTAGCTTCCATCTCATACAAGCCCACTTCCCTGAAACAGAAATGAGACACTTTTAATTGTGGTAATAACATATTTCTAATCATAATTCCAATTCATTTATTCAATAAATGGGACCCCGATCCATAGTGTTTGGATCCTCGTAGTGTTGTAAGGCTAGATTGCCCTATACATTTTACCCACAGCATAAACAACCATCTTGTCCACACAAAAATCACATGACAATGAGAATTTAAATAACTGATAAATCAAACTTCTGTATCTTAAAGTGATGTCATTATAAAAAAAAGGTAACACACAGCAGATTGTAGACTTGAGTATGCTAACTGCAACCACCCTCACTGTCTTTCATGTGTGTAAAAGAAATAAATCCCCAAATAGAGAACCCATCTTTACTTCTGTCCAAGTCTGTATACTCCTATACAATGATCCCTTAATGCAGCTTATATTTGCCACCGAGATTTACATCCAGAGTAGAATTTGTGTTCCTTTATGTTAAAGAAAATCTATATTAATGGAAATCTAACACTGACCTCATAAAGGTAGTCATACACGCCCGATTTTCTCCCGATCGACCACTGTGCCCGTTCCTACCAATCGCCCGTTGGTAGCTCGGCCGAAAATCGCGTGGGCCCTGGTGAGATCAATCAGGAATCTCCCGCATGTTGGATCGCACAGTGATCCAACATGCCAGTAAATTCCCGGTCGATCCCATTTCTTTGAATGGAGACGGCAGTAATGGGCGGCACACAAAGGGTGCCCGCCAATCAGCTGAAGGGCTGCCTGCAGTAGATCCCTCATCTATCAAGGTAGAATGGAATTGGAGTTCACCTAGTCACCAATACTCCCATACTTATTTGGACCTCTTTACCTCCATTCTTTGACGAATCCATTACTACCTATCCACAGATTGGGACACTGTTCTGCCTCCTTGGCCTGTGTGGCCACTCGTTCCCCCAGAAGGGCGACCTCAAGTGGGACACAACCATCACTAACTCCTCTAAATACTAGTCGATATTGTACTTAACCGAACTTACCCCCTGAAGAAATGAATGACGAAACGCACGTTGGGGTAGATTCCCATCGAATCCTTATCCTATAACATATGCCTGTATTCATATACGCTGACTCTATACGCATGAAAATTTATTACAATTGTACCCTATACTGTGTATGCGACTGTATCGCCATGTATCATTTGCTCTTTTTCATGATATCGTGTATCCTACCATGTGTAGAATGATTTGTTTAATTAAACTATATGATTTGTTCATAAAAACTGTTGTGAAATTCTATATACTTATATTTGGAACCCGTGGCCTAAAAAGTCCCCCTGCCCTCCGGAATTATACCCAGAGGGGAAAACTTGGGTGCTGAGGGATTTATACCCTTACCACCTTCAACCCCACTTATTTATTTTGGGATGTGGCCACCCCCGCAGGAATTGCTCTCTTTTTAGATTATCAAGGTAGAATCGACTCCTGTATGGCTACCTTAAGGCAATATCCAGGATCCCATACCTTTTCTGAGTCAGTGATATAGAAGGCTTGATGCGTTGGTCACTGGCACTAAAGTCCTTCCCAACAGTGCAGAGCCAATAAAGGAAGAGCGCACTTCCATAGTCCGGAGTACTGAATGGAAAAATAATTGCCTACTTTATTGGGAGCAAATGTTAATTAAAATACTATTTATACCTATTGGAGGCTGGAGTTCAACTGTAAAGCTGGGCACAGACGGGTCGTTTTCCTGTTGAAGGACGTCACCACGCACGGCCGCTAGTGCAGAGAATCGGCCGGGCACCCTTTGTGTGCCGGTCATTACTTCATGGGATCGGATCTGAATTTACCGTCATGTCAGATTCTGGGTCAATATGACCAGTTGGCGCACCAGATTCCCTGCCGACCCCACTGCCAATTGATTGTGGGAACACGCACAAGGGCCGATCGGCTGTCAAATCGGGCAGGAATCGGCCCGTCTATGCCCAGCTTAAGTGTTTGTCTATATTACAGTGAGAAATGTGCAGTGCAGCTGTGGCCCATTGTTTCCTACATGCGCATCATGACCCGGGTCCCACCAATAACAAAGAGAGGTCCCACGCCGTCATTTGTGTCACCCTTTAGTAAAAGAAAATCTGCAGCCCAAAACGCCAAGCAGTGCAATTATCTATGCGCAAAGGCATTGTGATCTTTTCATAGCCGTAGCTGCGTGACTTTGTGATAGGTCAGTTACACAAATGGCGTTAGGCTTCTACTACAGTGAGCTATCACTGAGGTATCCTTAGGTTCTGTCTGTCCTAATGTCCCCTTAATCACTTACCCAGGGCTGTGCAGAGCAGTGATCCTTTCACCACTACATGACTCCATATAAGCTAAATATCAACAATTTCCTGTTGGCAGCAAAATGTAGTGGCAGGCGTCTTTTGTACACACCCCATTAATTTTAAATGAATGTGTGTACCCGCCATGCAATAGGCAAGTAAGCCACGTTCTAAAAATCACGCCACAAGGGGATGCACGCACATTGCTTTGCAGTGTTAACAAAAAATGATGGGTGGCTGATGTTGCCAACTTTACCACTCTCTCAGTACAAGCTACTTACTTCAATAAGGAAAGGTCCCTGCTCAGCTCAGTGATTATTTTAAATGATCTATGCTTAAGCGTATTTCCAATTTGAATTGTGAGTGTTCATGTGCACTTTTCATGATAATATATAGAACATGAAAAGTATATGATACATACCTGGACCCAGTTCTTAGGCCGGGTTCAATCTAGTGTTCAAGAGCTATGAAGTGACAGCTTACCAGGAACCGTGGAACATTGGGCAGCTGCTCCATTGTCTATAGCTTTTAGATGCCAGTTGTATGCAGTGTTCTCCCCAGAGGAGATTGGCCGGGCGGCCCGCCCGGGAGATTTTGGTCCCCGCCCGGCACACAGCGAGCAGCCTGACAAGCGGCGCCTCCCATTCTTCAGGAGCGCGCCACAGCCACTGAAAGACTCCGGCCCGCGGCACACTACCGGAGCCGCGGGCCGGAGTCTTTCAGTGGCTGCGGCGCGCTCCTGAAGAATGGGGAGGCGCCGCCTGTCAGAGGGCCGCCGGACCGGAGCAGGCGGCGCGATGACGTCATCGCGTCATGACGTCATCGCGCCGCCCGGCTAAAAAAAAATTCTGGGGAGAACACTGGTATGTATATATTTTTTACAAGTGGCACTAGCAAACCAGGAGCAGCTATTTACATAAGGGAGGAGGGGGCGAGTCTGTCATACATTCACTACAATGGATAATGTAAATTGCTGCAACTCAGCCAGCTATTACACAGCAAAGAATACTGTTACATAGTATTTGCTGCAAATGACGTTTGGTATGTGCTTATTCATGAGCATTTCTTTCTGTGCAGCAAATATATTACCGTATTTTTCGGACTACAAGAAAAGTGCCTGCGTCTTATGGTCCGAATGTGTGGCTTCTTGCCAGCTCTCCTGGCAAGGAGATTAGCTGTGGCGCTGTCAAGATGAGAGATGATGGCCAGTGTCCAGATCTCCTATCTGAACTGTATAATTGCTTATGCCAACAGAGCCCTTCTGGCACAAGCAATGAAGAGAGGGATAGATAAACTGGCATCTATCTCTCTCTCCGTGTCCATGGGAACTGCAGCTTCCATGGACACAGGACCAGCAAGATCGGGAGAGCAGAGACTATGGTCCGGTGCGTCTTATAGTCCAAAAAATACAGTATGTGAAGAGAGATAGATCGTCACAGGCACAGCTCCTATTTATCAATCAGCGCACAGGAGAGAAGCACCGACCTGTGTCATCCGGTTTATCAGTGCACAGCATAGGGGGATAAAACTTTTCTTATCCCGCAGCTGGTGAAATGTATACAAACTTAGGCAGCAGCACCATCTTGTGGGTGTTCTGCTAATTCTTTTTAGAGATAGTGGAATTTCATAAGGAATATGCCACTATCTGAATTAATCACCCTATACCTCTATTGGTACAGAAATATGGATCTCAGTGGACTGCCAGGGTGGTTAGATTTGTTATACCACATTTGGCACAGAAAACCAGACTGAATCGGACCAAAGGGGGAGGGGTTAATTCCTTTATTTATGAGAAGCATGCAAGCCAGTTAATGCGTTATATTTATTTTATGACAATGTGCTCTTTTGTGTACCATTGTACATTGAATCAGAAAATTGGGCCACCAACTCTCTCCAACTATAGGCCCTACCTTACTGCTCATTGGTTGTAGCTTGCATACAATCCATAGCGCCATTTGTATCTACACGGTTTCATAGTATTCATGAGATTTAAATAATGGAAGATATGACATTCTCTCTTGGAAACTGAGGAGTTATAACTGACACATGCTGGCAGATAGATCGTTCCCCCCCCCCCCCCCATTAGTTCTCATTATACGTGCCCACTCAATCCGCCAGTACAGGTGCTGAATCTCCCAACATTATGCATATGGAATACAGTTATATAGTGAGACGATACAGTTCAGCAGTATTTGATTGGCTCAGATTCAGTCTGCATGTAATTTACATGTTAATGTTGATAGTCAGGATCTCTAGTCACGTGGTTTATGGTGCAGTTGGGTGTCTGACCCACTAAGGTCACTCTACTCTGTAAGGCTATGCCGATCGTATATCTTATCTCACCTTCACATTATTTTGAATTGCTCTACTGCAGTTTATAAAATAACTTCTTCTGTAAATGCTCTTAAAATTGTATTATCTATGTGTAATAAAAATACCTGATCCTGGTGCCGGTGTTCTGGACTGTGGACAGATCCCAAGTGTCTTCCCTTTACAATGCAAAGCCATATGCATGGTAAGGATCCTTTCACACAAGTTGCAGTGAAATGTTTACCACCAACGTCCGTATTAGTGGAAACGCATGTTGCTGGTAAACAAAAACCTGCGCTGTACGATGCATCCCATACTAGTGCACTGCAGCATGCAAGATGCGTGATGCAGGGCCCTGTGCACTAATGCACTGCGTTGCGCAGGTGTGAAGGGTACTACCTGTATCTCATAGAAACCTGTGCTGCCGGCGCGGTAGCACGCTGCGTTGCGATACCGGCAAAGTGCCTAATGTGAAATGGCGATGAAGGGGTGTCAGTGTCACTCAGAGGAGCAGAATCCGGTGTAATCACAAGGTGCAGGATAATGGGAGCCGGTAAGTAAATGAACCCTTGCCTGGAGGACATGTACCCTGGGAAGCACATCATGGTGCTCTGGCAGTGACAGCTTTAATCCCGACATTGTGTGTTGTAAAGGGTTAATGCGCCCCACTGTACCCCCATGGCTGGGTGGATGTCCCCTGAGCCCGGTAGGTCCCCCGTCCTTCCCCCACCATGTATAGCCGCCTGACAGATGACAGACCTGTGAGCAGGAATCCCGGGCTGTCACTCTATTCTCCGGAGCTCAGATGACACACCGGCCTGCTCCTTCCATGGAGCCCGAGGAAGGATGCGCTCCGTACTTCCGTCATGTCCGTCCTCCTCTCTCCCCCCTACACACCCGGCCGGGACACGCCGCCCTTGTCATGGTCAGCCCGGGGCGCCGTACACCGAGCAGGGCCGCTGACCAGGGAGGGAGATGGAAGATGCAGCTAGTTCCCGTCCTGAGGCAGGAGCCGGAAGTGACGTCAGTGGGAGTAGGGAAGTGGGCGGGACCCCGTGTGTTTTGATGGAGCCCGGGAAAGAGCAGCCTGGGTTTTGTGGTGGTTTCCTCTTCCAGGAAGTGAGCGGGGTCCGGGAAATGAGGAGGCCGGGGCTGGAGGAAGGAGCTCCGGTGTCTGAGATATTTTCCTACACTTACAACTGCGCATGTGCAGATAGCCCTAGTTTTGGGGCTTTTTATTGTTAATCTTACGAATTTCGGGTGGCAAGGTTAGGGGTTTGGGGGGTTAGTGTTAGGGGAGGTTAGAAAACTTTTAACCCCCCTAAACTTAACCCCCTAACCTTTGATAACCTTTTACGAATTTCGGGTGTCAAGGATAGGGGTTGGGGGGGAGGGGTGGTTAAGGTAAGGGGTAGAGGTGCTTGATAGTAGGGGATGTTGGGTGTTGGGGGGGTGAACCTGAACCCTCAAATCGCCTTAACCCGACCCCCCCCCCCCCCCCTAACCTTACACGCTGATATTTGTTATATTAACAACCCCTGAAAAGCCCCCAAACTAGGGCTATCTGCACATGCTCCTTTGTACGTGTAGGAAAACATCTCGGAACACTGGTCACTGACAGGACGGCTGGACCGGGGGTAGCGGGCTGGCATTGTATACACCTGTGTTCGGACAATCTGTCTACATATAGTGCGGGTGACACCTCCACGACAATTAAAGATTTAACCCCAGCAACCTTCTTAGTCACAAGTATCTCGCAGTATCTCCATCTCCAGCCCTTCAGATGCTTTACCATGAATGTGCTGAGTGCGGACATTTAAATGACACTGAAACAGTTGGTGTGTCCCCCCCCCCCCCCCCCCCCCCCCCCAGGGTTAAATCTTAGGTCCTACCCCATAGACCAGAGTGATGAATCCAAAAACCTATAGGAAAAAAATGCACCTGAACCATAAACGCAACCATTTTTACAAGTGGGAAATCAGAAAAAAATGTTGTGGTTTAGTTCCATCAGTACCCTTTCATAGCCAACAAAAATGGTGTCACTAGAGAGCACACTTCAGGCATCTCCTCTACCTCATACACAGGAAGGGAGGGGGGCTAGTGGGGGAATCTGCACTCATGTCTCCGTTGTGTGTGTGTGAGGAAACTGCCAGCAAGTGCCGCTCTCCCCACACACACTCTGCATTGGTTGTATCTGCGGGGATCTGCAAATATAGCCAATACAGTTCAGATGGGATGTGTGCAGATCCCCCATCTGGCGGGGAGCCAAGTTGTGATCACCAGCTGCCATTATTGGGGGTGAAAAAGTGTGTCTTGTAGTCTGAAAAGTACGGTACATTTTTTTTCCCTGTCCGTGGAGGAAGACCCACTGTAAATTATTATTATTAACATTTATTTATATAGCGCCAGCATATTATGCAGCGCTGTACAATACATTAGAGCGGAGATACAAACATAAGATAACACACAGGTACAGGTTATGACACAGGAGGAGTAGAAGACCCTGCCCGGACGGGCTTACAGTCTAATAGAGTAATGTTTATATGTTTATTTTGAGTTTAAATCCAATTAGAGCATATTACATTAGGAATGTTTTTCCCAACACATAATATGCTAGATTCCAAACAGATCTATTTTTTTCCTTAGCCCTGTCCACATGCTCCATAGTAAAATCAGATAAAAATCGATAAAAATGCCTATGAAGCCCATCACTATCGACTAAAAAAGTAGCAATATGTTCGATCATCGCTTGAGCAATAATGTTCTATATCGATAACATTTTTCGATACAATTTGATTTTGACGTAATCATTTTTTTAATACTTTTTTTTAATGGTGATCAAACCGCGTATGCCCAGCTTTAACCGCGTAGATATCTCATGGCGCCCAGCTTTAACCACGTAGTTATCTCATGGCGCCCTCTTGTGGCTGGAAGTGTCTATTACAGGTGCTTTTTTTTATCCCAGTGTGATGTCTGAAATCATTGTTGTACCTGCAGAGAAATGTTCCTTCATCATTGCAAGGATTTTGCTGCTGCTAAGATTGCACCCCAGGCTAGATTCACACAGGTATTTTGCACTTACTTTCGGACTATAAGATACACTTTTTTCACCCCAAAAATTGGGGGGAAAAAGTGCCTTCGTCTTTTGGTCCGAATGTGCGACCACCCGCGGCAATTTGGTCGCCGGTAATTGCAACTTGGCTCCCCGCCAGCTCTCCCGGCAGATAGGAGATCAGCTGTGTGCTGAGGGAGAGCTGGCGGGGAGCTGAACTGAATTGGCAGATATAGCCAATACAGACTGTGTGGGGGAGAGCTGCACTCGCAGGCGGCTTCCTCACACACGTAGCGTAGAGGAGACAGGAAGATCGGTGTGCTGATCCCCCCGTGGTGCCCCCTCCCTTCCCCGTGTATGATGAAGATAAAATGCCGTGAAGTGTGCTCTCTAGTGACACCATTTTTGTGGCTGAAATTGGGTACTGCAGGGGATTTTTTCATTTAAACACTTGAAATCTTTTTTTTCTGATTTCCTGCTCTAAAAACTGGGCGTTTGCTAAGGGACTAAGATATCAATGTGTCATCATATCATGTCTTATATAAGCCCCGCCCACCGGGTACCCGAATTTAGTTGATGGATCTTCATCAGACTGTGAACATCGGTGGAGCTGCAGGCATGCGACAGAAATTTAAAAAATATATATTTCTTTGCATCTGTGTTTTATATCTAGGTTTACTATTTACCCTTTCTGGGAGGGTAAGAGGTCGGTGAGACCTTTCTAATCATTCCATAGGGTGGGGGGATCTGGGGGTCTTACCTTTGTTGTGGTATGACATCAAGCCTGGTTCAACTGGGTCTGCCAATGGAGCCTGGTATTGCTTTTGGGTTTTGACAGGTGATGTCAGGCAGGGGGTCTGGTAGGCACTGGAATGGGGGGGGGGGGGGGGGGGGGGGGGGTACATGCTGTTTGCTAACCCCCTTTGCAGGCATAACAGAGCATATGCCAAAAGGGGGTTTGGTTAGTCCTTGGGGGAATCTATGAGATTGTTTTTTTTATTTTTAAAAAACCCAGTTATAATAAAGACTATAAGTTGGTTGAAGGTGGTTGAATTATGTTTTGAAAATACGACTAGGTTCACTTCCAAAGCCCCTGAGCATTGTATCATCACCAACCTTGAAAAATTTTCTCTAAAACAAATGGTTTTTGTATAAATTAGGTTCAAACTTAAGTTGACAACTCGGAACTTTATTTATGCAAAAACTGCATATGCTAGAGCAATTCTTATTGTTACTACCCTGCACTACATTTCCAGCATTTTTTATTTACAATTTACTCACAAAGTCATCTAGTCAAGATAGTTTGACCATCTCTAATAATGCCTGTGCACGTGCAGCATCAGATACCATCAGTCCTGCCTCATGCCAAATAGTAAAGCATCCTGAGACCATTCATGTGTGGGGCTACTTCTCATCCAAGGGAGTGGGCTCACCCACAATTTTGCTTAGCCAGGGATAAAGAGTGGTACCAAACAAATCTCTGACAGCAACTTCTTCCAACCATCAAAGAGTTTGGGGAAAAACAATGCCTTTGCATGAGGAATAAACTTGATATAATTGTCAATAAATCGTGAAACCTACACAAGGAAGGGGGGTATGGAGTGTGCATCAGTGTGCTGAACGTACCTATAATGAATATGCAGATCAGGTGTTGTGCCAGGAGGGAGAAGAGGCTAGCCACCGCATATTACCCATCTGATGATGTATCTCCCCTTTTTTGTGCGTGTCCTGGTTGGTGCTGGACATATCCATTTACACCTTCTTTTTGGGGTGAGTGCTGTATACCAATCAAGTGTATTATAATCTATTCTGAGCTAAAAATTTGTCACATATGATGCCTCCGCAGAACAACAACAACTTGTATTCTCATTGTTTTTAGATCTTATTCTGTACAAGCCTGAGGAAGCCCTTCTCAGGGAGAAACATGTAGCACAAAGTACAGAAATATCACAAAGAAGGTGGAATGTCTTTTTAATATTTTGACGTGTATACTAATTTTCGAATAGTTTTAGTTTTTGAGAAGACAAGAATTTCCTACATTGACAAACGAGCCCACCGTCCATTCAAAGTCCCACGGAGGGAATTTGAACCTATTTCTAAAGTATGTATTAAAAGATTTCCCCTGTATTTGTGTTCTGCTGGAAATGTTATCGTAGCATTACCTTCACTTTTATTCCTGATACATAAGTAATGAGGAGGATAGTGACACCAAAGTACCAATAATAGAAAAGAAACAGGTCTGTTTACAGTACTTTATGTTGGTCTGTGGGCCCCCAAAATGATGGTCAAAGGAAATGGGCCCCACACACTGGTGGTATAAGGATATGACAACATTCATGGCCAGTGTAGATTGGCGCTACACATTGGTGGACCATGCAGAAGACATCAAACATTGGGGGTAAATGGAGATTGGCCCCACACATCGGTGCTCCGTGAAGGCATCAAGCAATTGGGTTAGTGTAGATTGGCCTCAAACAAAGGTGGTTCATGTAGAGGACATTAAACAGTTATGTAAGGTTATTTTAGAAGAAAAGAAAAGGCTCAGGTGGAGGTGTCCGTCAAAACAAGATGCTCATTTATTGGTAAGGATTAAAAAAGCATCAACGCTTGGTTGCTTATAAAAAAGCTTTTAGTGACTCGTCTGTAATTTCATCAAGATGAGATACACGATTCTTGAAATTAGCAGGCGTATGTTTCTGGAAAGGATGCTGATCATAGGTACATATTTTGGCCCCTTGTTTCTTTAAATATAGCTGGCTATAGCAGTTGTTGGGATAAAAATATCCCCCTGTACGGGGTGAGTTAAAAACCAACAACCCATCAAGTAAGTGATTGATCACATGTTCATTTTTAATTAGTTACTGTTCCGCTCCTCAATTGGTTCTGACCTGCGCTTTTCCCCATTTTATCTCTCTTCTTTTTGGGGAGTCCTGCAGACTCACATGTTTTGGAGGTGAACCCCACGCAGCTCCTTACCAGAATTAAGCATTCATGGGCAATGTAGAATGGCTCCACACATTGGTGGTCCGTAGAGAAGGCATCAAAAGCTAATGGTCAGTGGAGAATGGCCCCACACATTGGTAGGCCTGGGATAAAACCTCAAACATTGTAAACCAGTGGAGAATGGCCCACACATTGGTACTCCGTTCAGAAGGCATTAAACAATGGGAGTTAATGTAGAATGGTCCCACACATTGGTGGGCAGCAGAAAAGGTCCCACAAATTTAGTAGTCAGTGGAGAGGAGCACCACGTGAACTATGTTATACAATGTACTATAATATTTCATTCATACTTTTCATAACATTTGTATTTAATTGACAAACAAAAATAACTTCATGCCTCTTATTATTATATTTAGCACTATTTTATATTGTATGTTTCTGACTGTTAAATGCTGCTTCCTCTTACCTACCACTACCAGTGAGAAACACAGTGATAACTGTATCCAATACAATTCAAAGTAAAAAAAATAAATAAAACAGAAAACACATTTACAATTTTATTGAAATTTTATTTTATATACAAATGCAAATATGAATACATACTGTTTTGAAATCTTTCATACAAAAGAAGTATTTTAACGATTTTATCATTTATATGATACCTTTTATTATAATATTATATATATATATAATTTTTTTTTACATAATTGTGTGTTTTAAATATTATTATATTCAGGATGTCTACTAAACTCTTGTATGGACATATTTTGGGAAGTTACAATGTTTAAAATATTCCATTTATCTATGGTGCACTTTTGGTACAGAAATCTGGACCTCACAAGAGCGCTAGGGTGGTTAATGACTGCATGCAAGTGTACCTAGAAGTATTGATGCTGTTTTGAGGGCAATTTACCCCCCCCCCGCGCTAGTCCAATTTTGCATTACACAAATTATCACATATAAAAATGTAATGAGTATAGAGGTCTCCTTCTCCTCTTTCCTATTTCTAAAGGCTTAAATGAAAATCCTAGCAATAAAACTAGAAATATTTTATTAAAATTATGATATCTAATATACCTACCTGCACAGTTGTACTACAGGTCCCGAGCCAAAATTCACGCTGTATGGAATACGGGTCCCAGGCCAGGGCTGAGCAGAAGAACTCACCTTACCTGTTGGACATGCTCAGTAACATGGGAACTTATTTTCCACGCTACTGTGCATGCACAACAGGTTGCTTCTGCTCAGCCCTGGCCTGGGACCCGTATTCCATACAGCGAGAATTTCAGGGGACATCAGCACAGTATTAATTACACCAGGGGACATTGTAAGTTAGTTATTTGTTTGATCAATCTATTTAAAATTTTATTTCATTTTAATAGTTTTTTTTAATAAATTTTGTTTAACCCTTTAGGAAATGGAAATAGACTTGTGGGAATTATATTATTTTTATATTTAATTTTTTTAGTTATTAAATAACAACATAACAAAATGATTTTTCATGCTGTAATTTCAAAAAGAGGAAATGTGACTAAAAAATTTACTCAAAAGTCAAAATCATCCCTCAGAATGACGGAGATGTTTGACCATCTCTTCTACCTATGACGTTCCTAAGATGTTTGATCATCTCTTCTACCTCTTGATGTGTTTGTGGCTATTTAATGTCATTCCTAATCTGCCATAACCCCTTTCGATCTGTTAAGTGTATGAGTTTATATTGGACGGTGTCACGGATGAACCGTGAGGTCATCCAGCCTCCATGTGTTAATACATCATATTTGTATTGAATCTGTGGGAATATGATATATTTCCCTGTATTGACACTGAAGCCTCTTATATGTAAATAGAGTGTGGTCTTTAACAAGTAGAGTCATAGAGGTGTCATGCCATTCCCCAGTGGGGCTTCAAAGGCCCAACTCAACCCCCTGCTGTGGTGTTGCCATATAGTCTTGGAGGTAGATAAGATAAGGTTGTAAGTGTATCCCTACATGTGATACTACACTCTACAATCACTCTCATATGACAGCCGGCACCGGCCACACTATTAATGTCTGTTATAATTTTGGCCTGTCCAGTGGACATCATACCTGATACAGTTATGAAACCTATATCAGCGTGTTCGTCTGACCCAGCCGGATACCCTGATATAGAATATGTACTTCTGGCATGGACTGGCCTTAATGGATCGTGTCATATTTTGGGACGTCGTTTCCCTCCAAAAATATAATAACGCCCATGGGGGCCGGATCTCAAAACCCGCCCAGGATTTTCATCCTTATAACACAAAGAGAGCATGCTCTAAGGAGTTCTCCATTTTACCATCACCTGAAGAGCACCAGCAGAGAACCACAGTGTTGGTGGCCATTTTTGGACTTATTCATCTTGGACTTTTCCCTACAAACGGACACTCGTCTTCAGCAACCTTAAGTATCATTTCTTCTGTTTTTCCCTTTTATTTTTATATACTGGACTACACTCTCTTTAATTGTTGATTTGAATAATTATTGTATATTTTAATAATTTGTATTGCATAAAATAAATGAGTCATTTCTCTCAGCCTCATACCTGCTTTGAATACCGCAGAACGCTTCCCTAGCTTTCTGAAGAGTCGCTACCTAGACGTTTATAAGGCTAATCAAAACGGGTTTCCCTTTTCCCGAATTAAATGGGATGGTGGCAGTGATACCAAAATATTGTATTATTTCTGGTCCTGTAATTTGCACGCTCCCCTTTATGGTCTGACTGCGGCCCAATTCCGGCGATTCCGGCGCACTGATTGTACCGACCTAGTTGGACTCTCTGTGTGTTGAAATCGATTGGGAGGCCTCTGAGTGGTCCGGCCACTAGGGGGGTGCAAGACAGACGGTGTTATAGGACAAATGTAAATAACATATGGTAGGATAATTTGTCTCCAATGTGACCTCTGGGCTGGCTTCATCCAATGATATCTGTACAGCTGCTTCCTATGTAGACTGACCTATGTCTATATCATTCCACCTTCATCCACAACAAAAGTACCACATGGTATAGGTTGGATTTATTTGTAGGCAGCCAGCATGTCTTTATAATGAATGGCGACAAAATTATGGCTTTAGGAACAGAGTGCGGCCAGTGCCATTACGTGCATCTCTACCTCTGACATGTCTGAGATGGTTGACCATCTCTACTTTTTGATGTGTCTGAGATGTTTGACCATCTCTACCTCTGACGTGTCTCAGATGTTTGACATCCTATACCTCTGACATGTCTGAGATGTTTGACCATCTCTTCTTCCTCTGACGTGTCTGAGATGTGTGACCATCTTTTCTACCTCTGACATGTCGGAGATGTTTGACCATCTCTACCTCTGACGTGTATATGTTTGACCATCTCTTCTATCTCTGACATGTCTGAGATGTTTGACCATCTCTTCTACCTCTGACGTGTCTGAGATGTTTGACCATCTCTTCTACCTCTTGATGTGTTTGTGTCTATTTTCAAATGTCATTCCTCATCTGCCATAACCCCTTTCGATCTATGCAGTCACCCATCCTGTGTATGAGTTGTACAGTGTATAAAGCAACACCACGGTATAAGGTGGATTTATTTGCAGGCAGACAGCATGTCTCTATAATGAATGGCTCTAGAAAACGGAGCGCGCTCCCGCGTGCGGCCAGTGCCATTACGTGCACTAGCTTCGGGGCCGCGCATTCCGCGCTCCTCTCCCCCCCTCCTCTGAGCTGCAGACGCCGCCGGGTCCTAGTGCCGGGTTCTGAGGCTGGGGCTCTCCATTGTTCATGGCAGCAAGGACATCCAGTAGCAGCAGCAGCAGAATGAATGATAATCTCCGCTCTGCCGTCCGAGCATCGGAATGACGTCGTGTGCAGGTATGATGTGTGATCTCCCATATACATCATGCAGATTAGTAGGAGATGGTTCATCCAACATCTGCAGGAGGATGACAGCAGAGATGTGATTGGCCTCCAGGGTAATCAGTTTATTTATTGTCACATTACACCTATGTGTCACCTGCCCCATGGGGATTCCTCATTCACAGTCATTGTAAGAGATGCTAATGGTGGGAAGCTGGGGAGCCCTGCACACATGGACTGCTTAATGAGCAATCTTCTCTATGGACTTTGGGACTAATGAAGCCCAAAGCCTCAATCATTTTTTTATAAAGATAAAGGTGCTTTCACTTTTGCTTGGTCTGTTGAAGGAAGCTAAGAAAATAGCTCCCTGGCAGGATCAACAGGTAATTCTGCTTTAATGCGGATTAAGACGGATTGCGTTATATATGCCTTTATTTAATTTTGCCAATATTTCTTTCCAGGTTGGAAATCTGATCAGTCTTTTGCAGTTGGTTGATTGGGTCTAGGAAGCCTTTTTTCTTTAACCACCCTGGTGGTCCCATGCCTTCCGGATTTGGGAGCCAAAAGAGCTACTAAAATGTAAACAGATTACTAAGTAATGTGTTAAAATGTTTCACTCCCGCATGCAGCGTCATCAGATGTATGGTCTTGGAATGCCTATGCCTGACGCTTAGGTATCCTAGACAGTCACCAGAAAGAACCAATGCTCTACTGACATTCCTGCAGGATGCCACAGGATAGCAGGGAACAGGTAAGCTACCCCGAGTGTGGCTCGTGGTTACCACCTTTTGCATTATACATTTACCACGAGCCGCACTTACTGCTAGGCAGTTAAAGGCTCTTTCGATTCCTCTGTAGCTCCTCCTTTTCCAGGACATCCTTTAACCTCTACATTGTAGAGAAACAATGCCAATATCCTGTCCAAACACATGAGATTGGAGCTGGGAGTACAGGATCAGGCAAGTAAAACTCTTTATCTGACTACCATTTACCTAAACTAGTGATGGCCGAACTTCGGCTGTGTCCCTCCGCGAACGGGCGGAGCAGACTTTTAAAAAAGTCCGTCGTCCGCCCGTTCGCGGACAGATTCAAATTCCCCACCTCTAGGCGGGGAATTTGAATCTGAAAACCCGCATGTGATGTCAGTGACGTCACATCCGGCACCTGGAACGCATAGTTCCTGGGTGTGCTATCCGGATCTGATGTCACTGACGTCACATCCGGTTTTGCGAGCCGGTTTTTCACTGAAAGACCGGGTTCTCTACCGGGTCTTCAGTGTAGACATTCTTCCTGCGACAGGATCTCGCTGCTTCTGATCCCACCGGAGGAAGAATAGAGGGCTCGTTCTCGCCGGCAAACAGGGCGGGCCGAACACCCGTACTGTCCGCTGGCGAGAAGGAGGGTGAACATGCTTGTTCGCGGCCGAACTGTCTGCCTTGCGGGCAGTTCGGCCATCACTAACCTAAACCATGTAAGCTAACTCTAGTAGTTATAAAATTTTACTATTGTACTTCCAGCCCCACAAAGCCCCTGAAATAAAAAGAGCACAGACCTTAAGCCCCCCATACACCTTTAGATCACTCCATTCAATTTCCTTTAGATCTACCAACAACTATGCAGTACATAGCTTGATAAGAAAGGAGTATACATTTTAAATAGGTGTTATGATAAAGACAATAGAATGTTCTTATTAGAATGGAGATACCACACAAGGGGAACTTCATTATCTCTGGTGGCCCATTCTAGATGACGTGTGTAAAAAGACAAGACCCACATGTGCGGCTGTCCGCCGTGCGATTGAATGGCCGCGATTAAAAACCGTGTCTCAATTCTTGAGACGTGTTTATTAACCACGGCCATTCACGTCTATAGCCGTGGTCAGAGGGGATCGGCCGCAGGCCGCCATGGCCCACGTTTAAAAACGCACTGAGTCCAGTTTTTAGGTAGCGGGTCGCGCCGCGGCCCCTCCCGATTGCGTTCCAGGGAAGTGCCCCATTCAATTACATAGTCGCGATTGTGGGCGGCCACACATGTGGGAACATAGCCTTACCTGCTAAAACTCTGGACAGATGTTTATTTTAGTCTCTGCTCACTCTGGAAGGATTCATACTCTTTTGTTCCTAGAGCTTGTATATAAATATATAAACATCTGCTTTTAGAATGTACCTACCGCCGTTTTTAGGTATTCAAGCTAAATCTGGCTGCAATACTTCCCTTTACTCCAGAGATATAGCCCACAGTACCTCCTCTTCACCAGCATCAAAGTGTTTCTAGTCTTCCAGGTTCATTGACATATACTGTTGGTCATTCCCGGAGATTAGACACATTGTAGTTGTCATAACCACAATGTTCTTCTTTTAGTGCGCTAGTGCGAAGAGTGCTGCTGAAGTCATTATTGCCTGCTCAACCCAGGTACAAAACAACCAAGAAGACCATACAGCATCACATGACCATCCTGAAAACCACTGAAAAGGTAAACTTGAGGGATACAAAAACTGCCACTGGTATCCTCAAGGGGGGGGGGGGGGGGGGGGGGGGGGGGGGGGGGGGGGTGGTTGCATTTCCTCCTACCTGCCTGTCAAACTTTACTTGTGCCGGGAACAGATGGAGCGTCTACCAGTTGTTCTGGTGACATTCCCAATCTCCCTCTAAGATAGTGATTCTTATTAGATCCGTGTCCCCTGAAGTGATGTCGTAAAGTTTACTTCCTATGGAAAGCAGAAGTGGTGGTGCGGAGTGCCACTTCGGCGTTCCAAATACCATTGGAAAGTTACATTCCATGTGGCCACTTCCAGCATGAACAGATAAGTGTAATGTCCCATTCCTTATATTTTCCCACCCCACTTGCACAAAAAAAGTGTAAGGAAGGAGTCCTAAGTTAGGAAGGGGGAGGCATTACTCTGCCTCCTAACTTCCCACCCTCTTTGTGGGCATCAGCATTGCTGCTTGACCCACAAGTTGAGAATTACTGCTCTAAGATGTCCTGCATCACTTCCTACTCTCCCCTCCCTTTTCATAAGTATTGATAGATGACACTTAGGAGGGGGAGGAGGCAAGCAGCGAGTAAGAGACAGTGCTGATATAATGGCAGCAAGTCTTCAGCAGTCTCTGCATGTCTTTCTGCTCTAATAACCTGTGCTCTTCCCCCTCCCACGACTGCAGCTTTAAGTATACATACTACAGTATATATTCACTCTATAGTATATATTCACTCTATAAGATGCCCAGCCCCCCCCCATTTTTGGGGGAGCATGCTTCTTATAGAGTGAAAAATGTGGTAGCTTCCATGTTTTCCATATTGAACATTATCTAATTGTCTGATGGTCCTTGGAGAAGAACGGACGTGAAAGACAGTAAAGGCATCACTTCATTTTTAAAGCCCTGTAAAGAGAAAAAAAAATATTTTCCAGTAAAAACCAACCCATTTGGTGGGCCACAATGCCATCTTCAGGGCTTCACATGTACTGTATATAACAGATTAGCTACTTGTTTATAAAATAATCAAAGGTTGTGATATGTGAACTGTGAACAAAATAAATAATTTAACAAAAATGTTATCAAAAAAACTTTGGTGGCACTTCATTTAATTAAAGAATCTTGTCATTTATATTTTATCTGATGGTTTAATACCCCTTTAAATAATACCTCTCTATATTCTCTTCTTTGACTTCTGTAATCCAATTCCAAGTTAGTTAGAGAGAGGACGAGGCACTACACTACATACAACATTAACCCATATACATGATCACCAACCTCATACAAATTAATCACCAACCTCATATATATATATATCAAGACTATTCTGATTAGTATATAGGATACTAATCCTATGTTATCCTATTTTATGTTATATAAGGATATAACATAAAATCCTTATATAATAATTATCAATAAATTTATATCTATATGTTTGTTTGGATTATTAGATAAAGTAAAATGAAGATGACCCTTACTAAATTCAGGTCAGCTACAGTTGTACATTCACTATATTTTCCCAATTCATGTCTTTATACTACTGATGAAGGGGAACATCTAAAAAGCCTTGAAACATGCTGAGTATGTTGGATTGGCACTTTCATCTTTAACTCTTTTCCCATGCAATAATGAAAATCGCCCTGAGGCTCCTACAAATTATAAAGCCTAAAACCCTCTCAGATCATTGGCACACATAGAAGTGTTCTCTCTACCAATACCCATAGCGCAATGTCACATTGGTGTCATAAGTTAACAATATAATGAATATGTCAAATCTGGTAAAAGCTATGTTTGAATGAAATGTTATATTACAGGGGCAACATGCATTTGCGAATCACTGTTCATTACTAAAAACTTTCAGTTTAACAGTTTAAAGTGACACGCAATATCCATGTTTTGTATCTTTTTGTCAACCATCATGGAATCTACAGGGCTAGAGAGAGAGACACGCACAAGACAACTCCTGTCCCTGTAGGAGATTACTACTATAACTTGTACTTTTCTTGTGAGTGCAATATTTTACCTTTTCCTTTACTGGTAACAAAACGTAACATGCTAGGTTGTGCATTTTGTGTTCTTGCTCCTATCTGTTTTTTATTGGGGGTGGGGCACACCTTCCCCTGCATCACCCACCCCTCATACTAACCCATTTACCATTTCATGACCTGTATTTTATTTGTCCCTGTGAGAATTATCTGACACTATACACCACCTAATTGTCTTTCTGGCCACCGCAATCACTTCTACTGTGTCATCACCACTGACGGTTGTGCGTAATTTATTAATTGTTTTCTTACTGATATGAAAACATCTGTTACAGTTGCAGCTCCAACTAACCCACTTCACACTTGAGCTCCACTTCTTGTTGGTAAAGCACCTATCAAGTTACGGGCCAATAGAAAGGCTTTGGAGGCAAGTAAACTCCTATACATGATGGTTGTTGCATGCATATCAGATCACTGTAGTATTGTAGATTCATGGGAATTGTTATTGGATAATAACCTTTACAACAGCGTTAAATCAAGCATTAGCCCTCTTTCTGAAACCCAATGGTTACATTTATATTTTGTTAGTAGTAGGTGCAGTAGTCACATCTGTAACGTATGTTGAATTTGCCATCTGTTGTACATATCTTATCTCTTTGAACCATTGCAGTGGCGCGGTGTTGATTTCAGCTCGGTTTCAGAGTTTAAGCCTCCCTGAAAACGACTGTCAGAAGTGCTCTCCCTTTGGGCGACCTTTCGAAAATTGCCAGATGAACACAAAATGTCACATTCGCCAGGGGGGGGGGGGCGCATTTTCAGGCGATCAATTGGTGGAAACGATGTGAGCCTAAGGGAATATGTGCTGTTTGATTACAATCTATCTACATTTTACACCTTAACATGTTATTGTGCCATCTTTTGTTGAGTAAGTATACTTATTGGAGATTAGGGTGGAACACCACATAATATTGCTTTGTTATGATATCGAGATCAGCAGCTCCACATTAAAATGCCATGGATTGCCTTGGTATTCCTAAACATAATGCTCTATATAGGAGCACATGACTCATTAACATATATGTAGTCTATATATATAAGGTAGATGGTATATGTAAGTAGGTTTAACCTATTAGTATAAATTAATGGATGGAAAAGATTAATGAAAACACGAGGGGGAATTGTTGGTTATGTGGGGGTCAGCAAATAAAACATATACAAAATACCGTGTTTTTTGGACCATATGACACACCTTTTCACCCCCAAAATTGAGGGCAAAAAGTGCCTGAGTCTTATGGTCTGAATGTGCGGCCACTCAGCCGCTGGTGGTCGCACCTTGGCTTCCCGCCAGCTCTCCCGGCACGGTGATTAGCCGGGGAGCTGGAGGAGCTGTCAGTTGAGAGATGCCGGCTGAACTGTGTAATTCAGAGCTCTGCTGGCATTAGCAATGTCCTGCAGATCAGTGTGGAGTATAACGCCTAATCTGAGAGTGTACCGCTGCAAGTGACACCTTCTGGCTGAATTGAATATTGCGTTCACTGAATTCATTGCATTAACCCAATTGAAAACTTATCTTTTTTATGGTTTTCCTGCCCTAAAAACTGGGTGCGTCTTATGGTCCAAAAAATACGGTAGGCTAGAGATATATCCCTTACATGTTTGACCTTAAGTTGACATATTAAGTTGCTCAGATTCCAAGACAGCAACAAGAATAGGCAGCCTCCAGTGAATTCTGCAAATGTTATAGAGCAAAACAGTCATTGTTTAGATGGCAGGTGAGGCAAATGGTGTTTGTCTACACATTATGTGTCCCTTGTGAAGTCTGTAATTAAACTCAATAGAGATAATTCTTATGGAAGTTATGCTGCATTGACAATAAAGCAATTTTCAATCTGCTTGGGAGAGACAAATAATCCCAAATTGCTGGATAATCATGTTACTTTCAGCAAGTATAAGTGCAGCCCAAACTATTGCTTAAGATAGAAGAGAAAAAAAAACATGAACTATTGATATTTAGAAAAGTAAATAATTTTAACAAAGTTGTCATATATAATAAAATATAAAAAACTAGACAACAGCAGAAACTATTTTTTTAGTTGAATACAATTTATAAAACCTTATTTTCACCATCTCTATTAATTAAATATCAGTAAGAGTTTACCCAATTCTGCCTCAAAGCAAAAGGAGAGCTGATTGGACTGATTTGATTGAATATTTGATCATGTCCCATTTTTGCTTCCTGATTATTAGTGTTGAGCTTGAATATTCGAATTGCGAATATATTTGGCGAATATCGGCTATTCGACAATTAGCAAATTTCACAAACATGACGGCGGATATTTGCAGCTTCAAATATTCGCCATTGGGATGCTTATGGACTGCGAATATATATTCGCAATGTGAAAATAAAGCACATGTGACCATTCATTTTGAAGGTAATTGTGAGGTGATTATAAATGCGCATATATTCCTTTGCTATTGCGAATATTGGATCGAATATCAGTAGAATTATTTGTGAAATATCGCAAATTTGAATATTGCCTATGCTGCTCATCACTTCTGATTATTGTAAAACAGGATCAACCAATCACAGTACTAATTTATCTGCAGATCAAATTGATCATGTTCCTTCCTATGAGCTTCTTGTAAAAGAACTTCTCCTTCATAATATTGACAGGGGTGTAAAACTGAAATACACAGTGGGCCAAATCTAACATTTAGGTAAAGTCACGGGCAGGGTGGATTTAATTTAAATGGAACTGATTTAAAACACGATTTAAATCACAAGTCAGTAAGGCTTAAATAAAATCATAGTTTTCTACATAAACACTAGTTCTTGCGGGTATAACTTTAATATGCAAGTAGATGAAGATTTTTAGAACAGCAACTTTTCATATTCGTTTTTAATACCAGTTCAGATTCAGTCCAAATTCATATTTGGACAACTTTTTGTTGTACTTAAGGTAAGAACACACATTTTTCCTGATTTTTGCACAGCTGAGCGCCGTGCACGCTCACAGCATGAGCTGTGCAGAAATCTAGGAAAGAATCGACCCGTGTGTGTTGTTTACCAAGCGAGATCAATAGATCTTGCTCGGCCGAACAGGTTACCAACATGTTGGTAAACCTTGTTCGATAGCCTATACTATGAATAGGCCACCGCTGTCCCCCATTCATAGTATAGACTGGCTGACAGCTGGCTCCCGATATTGGGGAAGCCGGGCATTAGCGTGATGACGTCATCACGCTACTGCCGAGAGCTCTCCATCGGCTCAAAAATCGACCCGTGTGTCTCAGCCTTTAGGAAGGAGAAAAATAATCATTACCTTTATAATAAAATTTTAAATGATTTATTCATCTGTATGCCCCTCCCTTATCACACTTAGTTTTACTTTCTTCTTGTGCAGATCCATTCCACTCCAAACAATCAGAAAAATAATTGTTTTTATTCTATTGTTATCTATGCTGTGAAGAAGAGTCAAATTCAGTTTTCAAAACTGCAAAAGTAAACCAAGCATCAGTGATAATATCTTGTAGGCAGAGAAACTGCCCAATAATCTTCTGAAAGAGCATAACATTGTGAATGGATCAATGGAATGGAATGGAATTAACCAAAAAAAATAAACATATACAGTCTCATTCTACATAATTCAAACTAATTATTTCATGGGGGAATAACTTTTGGATGGTTATATATTTTCCTCAAAAAGCATTTTATTTAAAAAGAAATCCGATTTAAATAAAAAAAATATTTTTTATCCACCCTAGTCACGGGGCAAACTTAATATTTATTTAAAAATATAATTACACTGCGGGCCATTTTTGACCCATGGGTCAGAGTTTAACAACCCTGGACTACACACGCTGTACACAGAGGATTGGGGGCACACATGCACATTAAAAAAAGGGTACAGTTAATACAGTGTGTGTATTTTTCCATTTCTGTGTGTATAGTGTGTGTGTTGTTCATGTGTGCCACCATCTCTCTAGCTCTGCCTTCCCCGCAGCCCCTCTACCAGCTGTGCTCACCATGCCTCTGTTCTCCAACTTTGGGAGTAGAGAACTACAAATCCCAGCATACCCTATGCAGTAGGTGCTTACTGTGACCTCACTGAAAGTCACCGCTGAGCAGCCAGGACTCATAGTTCTCTATTCCCAGAGTGGGAGGACAGAGGGGTGGTGAGTGCCTTGATAGGGGGTGTGCAGGGAAGGCAGATCTAGTAGATCTGCCATTAACCAAATATATTTGCCCATTTGGCCCCTGGGCTAGAGTTTGACACCTATGCCTTATGAGAAAAATGTCTACAAGACTCTGGAGGTGGTGGGAATGGGGTCCAGTATCTGCTTATTAAGGCTAATATAAAAGGTCTAGTAAGACTGAATGGGAAAATATTGTACAGAATAACAAATCTTAAAAGTTATTGCTGATTTCTCTCCAATTGAATCTCCATCTCCACTTTCAATATATCTGACTAGCTCGAGATCCATTTTTTTTTAAAGCATGAAAGTAAAACCGTAAGTTTGTAAACTCTAGACCTCCACCTGCTTTTTTCAAGTGGTAAATGTGATATTCAATAATTATTATGAATAAATGTAATATAACTGGTGTTATGCTGTTAATTGTTCCATATACTATGCCTAACACTGAGATTTATTTTATGTACCATCCCAGGGGTATCCCGTTTGCCTAAAGTGTATCCTCCTGGTTCCGTATTGGTTGTTGCTTCCGCTGAATTCTCCAGCAACAAGGTGGGCTAAATATATCATGGAATATGTGCCACAGAGGATACCTGGGGACCAGGCACATACAACAACAAGGCAGACAGAGATTAGGTAGAGTTCAAACATATGCCAGTTCCCAAAAATATTTGTTACACTAGTACTTTGAAAGCAAGTGCTTGCATGTAAATTAATTAGACTCTGAATCTTAAGACTTTGCAGATATATTAGTTTTTTAGTGGCACTACAATGGCACTCTCAGCCACCAATATTCATGCCTCTCATAATTGCAATGTCAAAGGGCCATTTCACACTAGCTGCCCTCAGGGCCATCATCAAATATTTTGGGGCACCATACAAGGTAATTTTACCGGGCCCCCTACCACTACCCCCCCCCCCTTCCCCCCCTCTAAGGGTTCCAGAGGATGCCTATCTAGGGGTGCACATAACTTATTTTTTAATGAGCTACTCTGATGAGTGCCAATACTGTTTGAGTGCAACACTGTGTTAAACCCCAGATCTCATAGCTAAGTTGTCAAACAGTGCTTTTCTCTTGTCAGATTTTACTTTTGTTCAGTATCCCTTTTGTTCCTATAGACGCGGACGGCTACGTCAACATTAAAGTTATGGAGGCTTGGTCCAGCGGATGTGTCTGTGGAGATAGCCCTGTCATAGCTCCATTGCGGTCAATGGGTGGCTTGAGCATTGCTTTTAAAATCCCTGGGTTTTGGCGGACGTGGAGCTAGAGCCTTACATATGCTTACTCTGACTTTCCAACCCCAGATTTTTCAACACCCTTATGCTAGGCATACACATGCCGATAAGCGGCCGATTTTTAACCTGACCGACGGACGTGCGCGCTCGCGCCGTTGGTCAGGTTAAAAATCGGCCGCTTATCGGCGTGTGCCCACATGGGGCGACAGATCCCTGTCGCCCCACAGCTCGGCCGGCCAGAGAACGGACATGTCCGATCTTCTCTGGCCGATGCAAGCCGAGGCAAGCCGATGCCATAAGCTGCAATGAAGACGGTGTCTTCATTGCAGCTTATGGCCGGCACACAAAGGGTGCCCGGCCGACTGAAGGGGCCCCATAATGCAACGGGGTGCTAACGTGATGACGTCATCACGTTAGCATCCCGGAAGATATCGGGACTAGTCTGCCTACACACATCGGCGTGTGTATGGCAGGCTTAAGATTAGTAATTTACATTCCCAATTTGACATGCCTATCTGCAACCTTTCATAGCTATTAATGTTTTCCTGTGATTATCCAAGTGACATAAATTGTATACATTTAACAATAAAAAACTGAAAGAATGTTGGCAATCTAAAAAATGTAAGAAGTTTTTGTACAGATATTTAATGTGTTCTAGCTTTAATCTCAATCACCCTGCAATACCAATTTCAGCCACGATGAACTTTCGCACACATTGGCTGTTGAGGGTGGAGGCTGCTGTCAGTCAGCGTGCAGTGCAGGGAGCACAGATCCGAGCAGCAGACCTCCGGGCCCCCCTAGATGGTCGGGCCCGGAATGGGGGTGCCCCCTGTCCCCACCTGACAGTGGCCCTAGCTGCTCTGTAACTGCAATGTGGTATAGTATCTCAATTCAGCACGGCAAGTGTTAAAGCAAGGTACACAGGTTTCACACTGGCCCCTCTTTTGCATTTATAGCAGGCGTCCTGTAGCACACATTCTTACAGATGCCGGGCAAGCGCCTACCAAACACACATATGGGAGATGCAAGCGCAGCATAATGTGTAACATGTCTCTTACAGGCCAAAAACTGCAGACACCACTATGCAGTCTAAATGTCAAGCCAACTGATTTTGCCAAATTAAGCTTATACTGGTGGTGAGGGTCCATAGTGAAGGGCCTACAGCATAGTCCAATAGTTGAACTAAGTGCATTATACATCTTGTTTTTTGTTTATTTTATTTTAATAGAGTATTTTAATCAGAAGCCTGGCACAAGTCAAATTGTAAACCAGCTTTTAATAACATTTCAGAATTGGCTGACCAAAAAACACTTTGTAGCCTACCTTACATTAAAATCAATACATTATATCCAGTTGTCCAATCAAAGTCCCACCGAGGGAAATGTTCTTTGGATTGCTATATTAATTTAATTAAATAATGCACATATCACTTAGGACTATTAAAGACGGTCAATGTGGTGCTAAAATGGTAATGTATGATAATTATATGCGGACTGAAACTGAGCCCACCAACCACAGCAGCTTTTGTACTTGATTGGATCATTTTTGTTTGCATGCAATTTGCATGCTCTTTTTGAAGTTTATAACCATATAGACCCGGGGTACTCAATAGGCGGACAGGGTCACATCCAGTAACATTACTGGATGTTACATTTGACCCAAAGCCAGCTGGTGACCTGTGGATGGAGACAGCTAATCGGAGGCTCAATCAGGAACAGGGAGGTCCATCTGCAGCAGAAACTACCATGCAGGTGGCTGACGCAGAGGACAGTGAGGGAGACCACCCTACATATGGTGTGCATACCAAACACCATCTTCTGGTACTCATCTGAGGAGCGCACTAAAAAGTTATGTGCACCCCTAGATTCTCTGGAGGCCTCGGGCTGGAGGGAAAGGGAGTACTAGTGGTAGGGGGCCCTGAAAAATTACCTAGTATGGGGCCCCAATATTTCTGATGGTGGCCCTCAATTCAATAAAAGCTTGAATTTATATCAATATTTCCTAAAGAAAGCTTTGTGAGCAGAGAAAATGGCCATCCCAGGGCTCCTCAGGTCCTCCTACCCCTTTCACCCTCCACTGACCCCTCAATATGTACTTGTGAGGTACCCCTTGTCTAGTAATTAAATTCATATGTTTGAGACTGTGTCCTGTATAGACGATAGGGAGAATATTTAAATAAATGTACTCAACTACGCCAGGCTTCTGTCTGGCGGACCGTGTCAGCGCTATGAAAACTGCCGATCCCCCGGCAGTGCACGGGAAAATTCCAAACTCCAGACCTCAAACTGAATGGAAATTTGGTAAGTGGACCTTTGAATTTTATATTTGAGTCGCCCTGATATAGACCATCTCTTATGCCTATGCTGCATCTACCACTCAGACATAAATCTGATTTAAGCTTTCTTCTCTCAGCTGAAGCAACCCCCAATGAATTATATTTATAATACCAGTTATGGGTAATGTGGTTATTACCTCTGAATTTGAAATCACTGAAGTGTTTTTTTTATTGATGGACAATTAGAAGGAAATGCCTGTAAATTCTGTGTGCAGAAGGCCCTGTTAACAGATTGGTAACTGTTTTTTTTTTGTGTTCCTTCTTTATTTACTGTTGTAGGCAAGTAATTAAAGATTAATGGATTGCTAAAAAAAAATATCTATAATAATGGAGTCCACTAACTATAACAAGCAATTTCATCAGCCTTGGATTATAAATCAGGCGTGTCCGAAACAGTGGACTAACCTGGCTAACCCACTGAGCCACCATGTGGCATGGAATCCCCCCTGGACCCGTGTTCTTGAACCCATAGGCAGGGAATCCTATGGTCCACATGTAAAACAAATACCTCCACGGGTATATAGGTACAGCAGTAACATGCAAGCATGTGTTAATAATGAAACTCGTCCTCACTGCTTTCCTCAACAGTTACCTTCTGCCAGCTTGGACATGAGATTTGAAGACAGATTTCGCATTCCATACCACAACTTTGATAATATCCATCACAAAGATGTAGGTGAAGATGTAACATCACAATGGATAACAGCTGGAACAGAACTAATAAAAGTAGCTACAATACCAATTTCACATTCCTTACTCAGAACTCCTTGTAATGCCTTAGAGAATCCATCTGAGGCAGTAAGAGATTATGATTGTGCCATTGTCGAAGAGGTTTCACAACTGTTACCCTCTTCAGATTCTGTTATAAATGTAGCTGGGGATATGGACGATAGTCCTGTCTCCTTAGATTCTCGAACTGATGATCCTCCCTCGGTTGAGTTGAGCTCTGATTTAGAACATTTCAATAATGACACATCAGATGTAATAAGCTTATCAGACACTATTGAGGAAGAGTCTAAAAATGATGAGGTTGACAGCTGCATTTCCGAACCTGTTACCAAAACCAAAGACCTCATATGCCAGCCTCAAGTGGGTGAAGATGAACCTTGTATAGAGAAAAGCAAGTTCCTGTTGATAGATGATCAAGGGATTCCATACACAGTCTTCAAAGACGATATAATCTCATCACTACAAAATGATGATGACCTTGACGATCTATCAGATGGACCCAGGAGACTTCAATATTGCCCTATCTGTTTGAGGTCCTTTTTGTACATCTCAGATTTGGAACGCCATAGCATTACCCACTCAGAATGCAAACCATTTCAATGCAAGGTGTGTGGAAAAAGCTTTAAACGTTCTTCCCACCTGCAAAGGCATAAGCATATCCACACTGGAGCGAGACCTTTCTTATGCAACATCTGCTGCAAAGGGTTCCGAGAATCGGGGGAACTACAGAGACACCAAAGAGTTCATACTGGGGAAAAGCCCTATCAATGTGAAATCTGCTACGTACGTTTTACAGAGAGAAATACTCTCCGCAGACACATGAAGAGGAAACACACCATCCAAGCTTTATTTAGGCAGGCTGCTGCCGTCAGCAGTAATTGGGAAGAAAACTTTATGAAAAGTTTTGTAGAAGACAGTATGTTGTGATTGCCAGGCCCATACAAATTTGTTACTTTTATGTATAAAATAACTATAGCAGTCCTTAACTGTGCAAGATGTCAATAACCAAGTGTTGTATACTGCTGATGGGGACTTGATGTAAAAATGTACTGAGGAAGATTGGAGGCTGCTATTGCTGATAGATTGCCACTGTGGTTCGATGCCTTTCTAAATTACTGACAGCCAAATCCCCTAGAACTTAGGAGACTGATAATTTGCCTCCTACCTTTTTCATCTATCTGTTTTATCTTTTTGACTGAACTTGCATCCAAAATTCCAGAGCATTCCACATCAAGATTTTTAGATTTACTCATTCATATCACTATTCTGTGTGTAGAAGCCACCAGCTCAATATTCAAACATCCTTTGTTAACACTACGTCCATCTTCTTGTGAGGTAATAAGAAACTTTCAGAGGGTAAGCAACATCAATTTCCAATTTATGAAGAAAGGGACCAACAATGGCTACATCCATATCTTTCTTGATACATATTTCATTTTACCTTTATACTTGCTGTTGAACCATGGCAGAAGTAGTTGGTATCCAATTTTGTGTAATGGTTTCCTGTAGTTGCCAGGTTCAACTATAAATACTCACGCTATACTTATGTGTGTTTTCTGCTTAACCTTAACCTCAAATTGTTAAAGGAAGCCTTCTATATCACATTGACTACCTTAACTAGCAGAAACATGCCAGGGCCTTTAATCTCTTGGCAATGTTGAAATAAAAAAAGTCACAACCATCAGAGGGAGATAGCCGTGTACAGGATTTAACACATTTAGCAACAAACCATTTAAAGAAGGTGGGCACTGATATTAGGCACTGTTTGATATGTAATGAGAGTCAGTGAGCAGTAATGCATTACTTTATAACACACCAGTTATTTACAAGGTTTCACAAGAAATTGTTATCAATAACTTCAACTTAAGGTTTGTAAATGTAGACTCCCATGTAGGGGCACCACCTGTCTGGTCTAAGTGCTGACACTTTAATGTTGAAGCCTTAAAGTTAGTTACTTATAGTTACTTTATGTATGGTCTTCTCCTCCTATCTAGTGTTATCTAATCCAGTGATGTGTACTCCAGGCTCATGTGTTTTGTTGGTAAATCAAGCACTAATTAGTGTAGATTGTAGTGTACATTTTTCAATAGTCAAGTGACTCCCCCACTGGATGCAGTTCTGGTGGATACCAATTGTGGTATGAGCGGTCCAAAACTTTACTCCACTGCAATCCATTTGACAAGACTACAGGAATTTTTCTTTTTCCTGCTGTTAGGTGGCCACAGCCAATATGATATCCCAGCTGTGTTCACATGCTTTTGGAAAGAAAGCTAATATTCTCAAATATTCTAAAACTCAGTTCCAGATTTTTTTCTTCTGCTTTGTTCAACTCATAGCTCCCTAATGCTGGCCATACACATGCCGATAAACGGCCAGATTTTAATCTGACCGACGGGCGTGCGCGCTCTCGCCGTCGGTCAGGTTAAAATCCGGCCATTTATCGGCATGTCCCCACATGGGGCGACAGATCCCTGTCGCCCCACTTCTCGGCCAGAGATCCGACATGTCGGAAAATCTGAGCCGATGGGAGCCGATGCCATAAGCTACAGTGAAGCGGCATCACGTTTACAATCCCGGAAGAAATCGGGGCAGATGTCGGCGATGGTCGCCGCGTGTATGCCTGGCATAAGTACATATGGTGTTTATGTAGGACATGTTTTTCTAATCTGTATAAATAGCATGTGAACGCAATATAAGGAGTGTAATGGCTCTGAGTGAGGTCACTAGATAGTCTCCAACTTAACAACTGCCCCCAGCGCATAGAAATAAATACATACAAGGGGAATTAAAGTTCAGCTGCTTCCAAAGGAGGCTGTGTTATACTAACATTGTGCTGTAATAATGTGTTACATTGCATAAAGGTAACCTAAAAGACAGTTGACTTGGAACTAAGAGCTTTAAAAGTGCAAAGCTGTTTAGCTGAAAATGCAGAATGACAAATATTACCATGTGATGTTGTAGAATGACAAGCAGTCCTATACCGACATGCACATGCTTACAAATAATATCACTATTGGTTTCTTAGGAGTAAGTAATAGACACTTGTGGTTTCATTTTCATATGAAATATTCTGTTTTGTGTTTCGCTTGTCTCTCCAATACAGGGGTAGGATTAGAAATGTACAATAAATAAAAACAGAAAAAAAGCAATAACAAAATGAATTAAAGCAATATGTAACCAATATTCTGAATAATACCTCCACACTTTTTGGTTTGCAAACTGGCAAAAAAGGCAAACTGGTGGCCAATTACTGTTACTGGTAACAAAAGAAGTATGACACCATTTGTCAGAGAGAATCAACACATCTGTGGCAATAAAAAATCATAATGGTGTTGGGTCAGAAAGACAAACAGTTCTGGTGGTTCCACATTACAAGTCTCAACCAATGTAAAGGAAGAAAAGACCAGTGCAAGCATTAATGTTCTGCGGGTTCTTGCTGAATTACAGTTTTACAGTAAAAAGTAAAATGATCACCTGAATAAATCCTCTTTGGTGTATCTGGCCTATGTTTCCTGTCAAACCACATACTGTACTTTATTTGTATGTCAGAAAAGTTGTTACTTTTTGTTTTAAACACTGTGATCAATTTCAGCTCATTCAAATTATATATTCAATTGCAGTTAGTACAAAAAACAACATAACAGTTGTAAGAATAGAGCATTGTCATTGTTTGAAAAAATATCAGCTCATTTTGAATTTGATGCCAGCTATACATTTCAAAAAAGTCAGGAAATTGAGTTTCTACTATTTTGTTGCATCAACTCTTTTAACACTCTATAACAATTTCTTGTAGTTTTTTAGGGAAATATATATGTATATTTAGAACTGCCATCTCCTGTGTCCTTTTTTCAGGACTTGGGAGGCCTGTTTTGTATCAGGAATTTAAAGTGGTTTTAAACAAAAATTAAAAAAACACACAAACATTAAATAGACACAATACTCAACTGTCAGCAGTTCAGATGCCGGAAAACTGCTTCCACCCCCCCTCCACTCCACCTCCTCTCCTACAGAGACTAGGCTGTCTCCTCTCTGTTGGGGGAGGGAGGGTGAATCGGCTGCTTGATGATGAGATGTGTCTCACTCTCATCACTGATAATACAAGTCTTGTGAGACAGACTGGGCAGACAAATTCCTATATGGACAGATCTTCCTATATGGACAGGTCTTAAATGCCATTGCAGTTGCCTTGCATGACGTAAGGCAGTGGGAGGGGCGTACTCGGAAAAAGCGCCCCTCCTGCTATTAAAAAAAGTTTTTTTATTTACTATTGCGGATCTTACAATAAAGACTATTCAATAATAAAAAGAACCAGATACTCATCACTGAATCATAGGGTGAATAACTTTGGCCTTTTCACACTAGCTGTGTTGCTGCATTTTAATGTCAGATACAAGGGCAGATACAAAAGCCACAAACACAATCAGATTTTGTTTTTATTACAAATGGCACTGCAGTGTCCATGAACTAACCAGTGTCCAGTCACAGCATTGAAGAGGCACAAGACTTATAGTTCTGTTCTGATACAACCTTCTTCATGTTTGCTTATGTCTACATACATTTTCTGTAGCATGTGCCAGAATGTAACTGGGTATAGGATGCTAAAGCTAGATGGCTAAAAAGAGAAGATGCTGAAATGGAAAGAAGTGAGCTGGACAATCTGAGTGCCAGAGAACAGCTGAATAGCGGTAGAGTCCTCAATATAGTAAAAGTAAGTTGTACAATTACCTGGATTTTTCTTCTGTGTTCCCTGGACCAGCAACTCTAATTGGGAACTCGTTTTTAGGCAGACGAATCATATCAGAATTCTTTTAGTTAGCTGCTGTCTCAATTATTAAAATAAAGTGAATTGAGATTCACTCAAACTAAAGCATCAAGTAGCCCTGGCACTGGGTAGTGTAGTAGTGGCCAATGTATATCGCTTTACTTGAGAGGACAATAGTATACACTGATTGGCAAGGGGTCGCCAATCAGAGTTTCCCACTGAAACTGGTATTTCCACTGAAACTGTTTCTATCATCACTGTCATATACTGTACTGTGTTCCCATGATTACCCATAATTGTCAAAATTTTGCCAATTAATTGCCCCCTTATTGCCACAATTGCCCAATTATTTCATTGTCTTTATGTTGTAATTGCCCATTTATTGCCCACATATTATTACAATTGTCTGCATATTGTTACCATGACAGTGTGTTGCCCACATATTGTGCACACATTCCAACAATTGCTTGTTTGCACTTGTTTTTGTCTCTGTCAGCCCTGTTTGTTTAGAGCAACATATTATAACATAAAACCCAGCAGGAATGTCAATGTGAAATCACATCATTATCAGCCCATTATTTGACCACACTGTACTTTGTGCTCTGTAATTTATCCATTGTCCCCAATAGCTTACTATAAGTCCCTCCAATTGTCCCAATCTCACTATACCCTAATCTAAGGCAATCAACAATGCAGAGTGCACAAGTATCACAGTAAAGGTGCCTACACACATTTAGATCTGCCTGGCAGATCGACAGCTCCCAGCTTGGCAGGGAGTGCCGAGAACCGCCCGGGCACCCATTGTGTGCCGGCCATTACTTTGAATGGAGACATTGCTCTCCATCCAAAGAAATGGGATCGGTCGGGAATTTACAGACATGTCGGTTTACTGGCCAATTGAGAATTCTGCCTGATCAACCGATCCATGTGGGAACCTGCGATCCGTGGCTGATTTTGCTGATTTGTATGGGGACCTTAAGTTGCAGTATACTGTTCAGGGTTGGGTAAAGAAGCTAAGCAAATGGCCAAACCTTTAGATTTGTAGTAACAAATCAAATATTCAACATTCTAAAGGCCCCCACACATGTAGCGAGTTGGGGGCGACAGATGAGCTGTAGAGAGCAATATGATGACATCATCACACTGCTCTCCATCGCTCATAGTATTGGCGGGCACCCTTTGTGTGCCGGCCGTTATATTGAATGAGGACGCCGGTCACCATTCAAACTAATGGCATTGGCCAAAGATTTATGGACATGTCTGTTCTCTGGCCGTCCGTGCTTTGGGCTACAGGGATCTGTCGCCCCATGTGGGCACCCGTGGCCGATTTTGCTGCCAACCGATGGCCGTGAGCGTGTATGGCGGCAAAATCGCCAGTGGCTCGTTAAGTGTATGGGGACCTTTAGTATGGTATAGTTTATTATGATAAGTAGAAGTGACTTTTAGTGTACTGTTGAATTCATGTATATAAAACAAAGTAAATTCAAAAAAATTTATTGAATTATACCACATATTAAATTTGATGATTCTTATTTATTATACACCTGTCATTAATTCATATCAGTCATTAACATTGATGTATACTTTATTGTCTCAAGTGACTCATTATTGGTAATTTGACCCCTCATCATCCTCTGTTTCTGTTGTTATTGTTTGCCTCTAAATTGGCCCAGTGGGCTGTATACTTATTTTGATGAACATCTGATTCGTATCATTTTGTTTTATCCCAGGATAATGTCAAATAACAACAACAAATTAATAGTATGATTATAAAATCCTATCATATCAGTAATGTCTAAACCTCTGGCAACAAAAGTGATTTTCCAGCACTACCTTAATTCTCTTGGGCATGGAGTTTACTAGAGCTTCACAGGTTGCCACTGAAATTCTCTTCAGCTCCTCCATGATGACATCACAGAGCTGATGGACGTTGAGATCCATCACCTTCAATTTGAGAATGCCACATAGATGCTCAAAAGAACTTAGGTCTGGACACATGCTTGGCCTATCCAGCACCATTAGCCTCAGTTTCTTTAGTCAGTAATCGTCTTGGAGGGCCACAGCGCTGCAGCTTAGTGTCAGGGTGCCTAGGCCACCTTCATGTAGAACATCAATTCTTCTTTCCAGAGTCCTTTGCCATGAGGTATCATGCTGAACTTACAGTTACCAGTATGAGAGATTGTAAGAGCGATAACACCAAATTTAACACACTTTCTCCCCATTCACACCTGTCACATGACATCAGGAAGGGAAATGGCAAATTGGACACATTTAGCAATTTAAGTTGTCAATTTAGCAATTGTCAACTATGGGTCGACATACTTTTGTTACCAGAGGACAGGTTTTTGTTGTGGGAACAGCAAAACATGGACTGCTTTACATTGTATCGAAATGTCATATCTTCAGTGTTGTCCAATGAAAAGATAACTATTACCATTATGTGAAGGGTGTACTCACTTTTGTTAAATTGTATGTGTGTGTGTGTGTATATATAGATCATGAAAGAGATCAACTACTGCATACTACTTCGAATTTGAAAAAAAGCTAAGGTGGGACAGGGGTTCAAAATAGGTGGTGTGTGCCCTAGCCGCAAAATTT
>CM070038.1:66927256-66943245 GCA_036250615.1 Ptychadena robeensis
GCAGATCCCCATGTAGAGGGAGTACATAGATAGATAAATGACAGATATTAATGTATATAGTCTCACCCTACACATGGATATATATCTATATATTTTGAGTACATATGTAGCATACATGTAAATCCTATATATAATACTGAACTTTGTAAAACCATTTAGTTTGGAGTAGCAATGTCTAGTGGGTCACTTAATACGACCTTACATGGTCGTGAGATTGTTGAGTTGACTGACCTTTTTAATTTTTGTATTTGAATCTAATTCTTAGGTAAAAATGGCTTGAAAGAAACCATATCATTGAGGCCAGGATAGGTGGTGGCTCCTAGGTCAAAGATCCACTTCTGTTCACGTTGTAGCAGAACTGTATCTAAGTCCCCTCCTCACTCGTTGGTCGGTATATGTGTCAAAACTTGAAAGTAAACCCCAGGAATTGGTTTTCAAACCCTTCCAATTATTTTTTTTTATTAATTGACGTCCAAACGCAGTTCATCTATACATAGCCTTGTCTCTACAAAGGTATAAAAATATGTTATAAAATTGTAATAGTATTTATCCCAGCATTATGTAACAAATTGACCTACATGGAGTATATTCACAACTAGCTATTACATAAAGTAACACATTAAATGTTATGTTTTCTGTTGCAATGTGAACTTTGTGAAGTAAAAGTTCAGGGTCGCAGCTGCCACTATCAATGAACTGCTTTTCCTTTAGAGAATAGCAGGGTAGACTAACCCATTATTATTTCAGCCATACTGGTAATTTCATATCAGATGCGTCTAGAGAGACTTTAGAATGTAACTGTGCGGAATTACATAAATATATAAATATATCTCTCTCTATATATACACTTTAGCCGCCCGCTGAGGCTTAAGAAGGATTGGCATACCTGTCATTAGCTTGTAGCGTACATATATGAAGGCTAGATAGTATTATAGAAAAATTGTCAAAGTAATTGGGCGATATCTCTTTGCATGACATCAGAATAACAGATAGCAGGCGTTTATTTTAAAATATATCCACAACATTTGATAAACTATTCTTTATTGTTTGCTCTACATTTAAAGTCATTTTACTATCATTGTCCTATTGTCATAAGTCTTCCTGTTGCTACTAAACATGATTTATTTTAAACAGTCTCTAATTGTGCTGCTATTATCATTTCACTTCCAACCTTCTGCTGAAGCCGCTGAAAATATCTCTGCCTGTATTCTGAGCAATTCCACCTTGGTTAACTATTTCAGAGATGGGGATATTGTCCTGGGAGCAGTCATATCCTTGTGTAATTATCCTTTTCTTAAAGCATATGACTATACTAAAAGACCAGAACGAGAGCCTTGTTACGGGTAAGCTTGTAATATCGCAGCATGGCTCTATATTTGTAATGCTTTTTTAGACTGAGACCAAAAGAAATGGTTTGTAAAATGCTATATATTTATTCTTGTATTTATTTTTATGATTATTGGCAGCAAGTGTGAGCCTCCTTGGAAGGTTAGATTGACTCAGACTGAGTTACTCAACATGCTAGACTCAGATTGCCCTTTTAAGTATCTAACGTTCAAACTTATTTTTAATGATGAAAATGTTTTGTTTTTCTTGATTTATAACTGTTTGTTGCTGATTAGTAATACTTATATTTCAGTTTCAAGCTAAGGAAATTCTTTATTACAGTCCCTGTGGTAGGTCTCCCACCCTGCTGAGTTAAAAATCATATTCATTGTCTAGGGGATTACTCACTCAATTATGTGCTCCTGACTTTCTCAGAGCTACAGTCTGCCATCAGACACAACAGAAAGTAAGTAGAACCTATCTTAAGCCCCCCAATACACATTTAGATCACTCCATACAATTTCCTTTAGAACTAGTAACAACTATGTAGTGCCGGGTCCTCCATGATAGAATACATAGTGATTTGAAGGTTTACAAAGGTCCTCATATTACATGGTTTTGGTAGAAGAAAAGTTGATTGTACAGAAATTACATGGTAAGGTTGTAAGGTGTATGCGGGCCTTTACACATTATGAATTACAATATTAATTATGCATTAAATAGTCAATGTGAAAAAAGTCCATCAATTTAAAAATAATTAAGAAAATAAATTGTATAGGATATGGTCCAGTTTATTCAAACACGGATAAATGGAATTGATATATTGATTAAAGAAGAATTCTTAATCATTTTCATCTAAATAAATTCCAAATAAAGTTACACACATTCCTGAAGTGTAGACTGGCAGTTTTATGGTAAATCCTTATTAACACATCATTTTGTGAATCTTATCATGAGGGCAAAAGTGACATTATAAATTGGACAGACATTCTGCCCTACTCCTATGCATCCAAAGAAATACATCTTAAAATAAATTTTTATAATCAACTGAATTTTTCTCAGGATTGAAAATATTGATACAATATCGCATGATACAAATGCCCTGACTCTCCAATGAAAGTCTATTATTTTCATTAAGAACAATCATGTCTAATTAATTTTACACTCTTCATTATATAAAGCTTGTTTTGATATGTGCAGCAGATCATCATTAAGGGCCAGGCAGCAGACTGGTGAAGAAACGTGTGGCTCTATTTACATGTATACTACTTTATTTTCTGTAGATTTAAATCTGTGGAATGAATGGAAATAATCGTATAAATATTTTAAACCGTTGTATCCATGTTGTACTTCATGAGACATCTGGTATATTTTCTACTATATTAGGCAGAGACTTTACAAATGAAAATAAAAAAATAAAAGAAAGGAAATAAAAAATATGAACAGCAGTGCTACCTGTCAGATGTGAGATTAGGTTTGTAACACCAACCAATAGAATGACTAAAGTCAGGTATAGAGGAAACAGCAGCTCCTACTGGACCTATGGATTTATGGGCCCACTCTTTATGACTCCAGGGAGCATGTCACTTATCTATCACTAAATACTTTGCAAAGGTTACCTTAATGGGACTTTAAATGGATGACTGGGTATGTTCTTTACATAATTGCCATACAAATTGAACCTTTTATTCCAAGAAATACAACACAGATTATTGTAAGCATAAAATACGTATACAACAAATTTCAGTCCTGTTTGATATCAAATGATTCAAATAATTACAAGAGATCTTAATGTTTTAGTGTGTATATATATATATACAACTGGCTTCTTTAGGACCCACACTAAAATAACAGCTTGGATCTGCAAATAAGAAATCATAATTTTGAAATACTGCTTCAGTTTTGATGACTGTGGGTTCACATGCTCAATCCCCCCCTTTGTTGATGTTGCCATTTCCGTTTTTGATATATATATATTTTTACAGCTGTATCTTAAAATAATGATTTCTTACTTGCAGTAAAATCAATCATTGCAGTAGTGCGGTAGTGTGCAGTAGTACCAATGATCAATATTGGATTCACAGTTGTCTGACCAAAGGCGAATGAAAGAATTAATAAAGCAAAAGTTGATACGTGTATAGCTAGCTTTAGTGTATTAGACACTAAAACTGACAGAGTTATAAATATATTCTAATAATATTGGCCACAGTAATTTTAAAAACTTAGACGTACAGTATTTAATGACCTGATGTTCATACTACACAATATCCTGTTACCTGAGTCTGCCACACTATACTAATGCCTCTTCCTACTACTAAACAAATAATTACTGCTACTACTTTAAGTGATAATTGCAAACATTTACAGTGTGTCAGTGTTAGAAGATGACCACGTTTTATTTATTTATTTTATTTATTTATTAAATGTGTACCCCCTAAATTATTCTTAATACCCCAATATTAGCACTTGATACATCATATATCCAAATAGCTTTCTCTTACCCTTCTCCTCCAAACTATTATCTTATTTCAGATATTTTTAAATATTTTTTCATAAATAAATTAGTATACCTACCCCCTTTTATTAGACTTATTTGGTTTTTTTTCCAGTGTTGCTAAAAACCCTGTGTGCAAAACAAAATATTTGCCATGACAATTTTTTTTTGTAATGTATTTTATTCAGTAAAACAATTTTTTCATGAATCCTACCAGTCAGTACCATTTAATACAGTGTATGTGTTATTTGGTTTACAAAAATCATCCAATATGGGGCCCTGTGAATGCTGACATGTTCAATGCTTTCAACTTTCTATTGACTGTCAAAAGTATGGATTGGTCAATCCGATGCCAAGTTGCCTGCTGATCTGCTTTTATGTACTTGGTCTTAAGCTGTGTACAAATGCTAGATATTTCTCGCTTAGAACATGTGATTGTTTACAAAAACAAATATCCTAAACTGCTTGTTCGGTTATATCAGGAGGGGAATGGGTAGGAATCAGCAACCTTCAGGCAAACAATACTTTTTTTCTGGTTCACAACTGAACTTACCTGATTTTTTTTCACAAGAAAACCTGGTGTATTCCCAAGACAACCACAATAGATGGCCCTAGACAAGTTTTCTATCCTCTATATAAATCTTTAGATAACTTAAAATTTTCAACTTCACCTACATCTTCAAATTTGTACCACAAATACCATACCTGTCTGGCATGAGAAAACAAATATGTTTTTAATACTTTACCTTAAGTTTAGTTTTGTTCAGAGATTGTTTTTGTCCTATGCATGTGCCATGTTGCTTCCTCTCCAAATTGTAGAGAAGCAGAGAATGTCAGGTTATATAAAACCATAGACTGTACAGCAAAGTCATACATTTTTTTATGTTATTACATTGATTCCTAATATCAGTTTAGTTTTGTTCACAAAATAGATTGGGGCAAAGTTACCCTATTTGCCAGGATTTTATTCTGAGTTTTCATCACATCCTGACCCTGTAACATTTGTGAGAGTGTTGGCAGCTGCCCACTGGACAACAAAGGCAACATTCTCAAAGGTTCCAACCCATTCATGTGATTATTGTCTGTGCTACAATTAAAAACAGAGCAGAGTATACATCTTCCAAAAATGGGCCAAACACAGGTTGAAACCTAGTAGTGGTCTTTTAAAATGTTGCAAATGACCAGCCCAAAAGCCCGCTCATAGTATTCAGTAGTGAATGGAAAAGTTACTGGAAAACCGTAAGTAAACAGGGTGGGTTGAACACCCGTAATGCTCTCCGTCTAGAAGGAATGCCAAATTCCTTTTTTGTGGCCGACCTGTCCGCCATCACTAGTTTTCACTATTTGTAACGCAACCAAAAATTGTCAGATAATAAATTACTAGACTAGAGGAGAATATAGCCTGACTGTGGACATGCTATGTTTCATTACAGCAAGTAACATTCACAACTATAATTAAATCATTGTTGTTGTTTTTTTATCTCATTACTGACTGTTGGAGTTGATCAATGAACTGGGTAAAACCACTCATTATTAGGGATGGTAAGTTCTTATAGGAAATGTTCTCCTGCAATATTGAACAGATAATCAGGTTAATCTTACCTGAAAGACATTTCATGTAATGTCTCTTTCCTGTATAGGATAAAACAGTGATAGGCTATTCAAGCATTTCTAATTATTCAAATTGATCATGTGCTTCTCCATGAGTTCTCTTGCCAACCTCAGTCATTAAATCAATTAAAATGCTAAAATACTGCTGTATTCCTCTAAACTAGGCTTGTAGAACTCCAATACTGGAGGGTCAGAGCTGAACACATACATCAAATACAGAAGTATTTTTTTCTAAAAGATTGCAATAAAGCAAATAAGAAATTTATATAGATTTAGAAAATTTCAAAAACTGAATGTGACCTTCAAGGAATGAGGTTTGACAATGCTGCATTAAATGATGACCCTTTTAATTTAGTGGAAATAAGCTTGGGGTATTTTTTCATTTGCAGGTTAGTGTTACGGTACTATAGACATATCCTGGCAATTATTTATGCTGTTGAGGAAATAAATAAAAATCCTTCTCTACTTCCTAATGTCACCCTCGGATTTGAAATTTATGATTCATGTGCAGACGAATTCAAAGCCCTGGACAGCACTCTGAAATTACTGACAGGATCACAAGATGCCGTTCCAAATTACCAGTGTGGGAAGAGGGGCGTCCTGGCCGGAATAATTGGACACATGCTTTCCTCCTCAACCAAAACCATGGCCAAGATTTCTGGGGTCCATTTTCTCCCACAAGTAAGTGAAGTTTAAAGTTCTTTTTTAATAGAACCCCTAAAATTGTAAAGGATTCTGCCACGCTCAGAATATGTGTTACACATTTATGAAAGGCCTTTTTGGGTGCTAAGTTTCACTGTTTTGAGGCAATTGAGGCAAATAATTTGGAATGGGCCCAAAGTGCATCTTAACATAACATAACATAAGACATATTTGTCTTTATTTTCCAGAAATATATACAAAAAGCTTGGTCAGAAAACTGTATGGCATTTAAAAGGATAAAATTAAACAGGTGAATTCCTGCAAATGTGAGCCACATCTTTGCTCATGGTTGGTCTGCTAGGAATGACGCCTTTGCATCACCCAACTGACAGGAAACCTGTCCCATCTCACCCAAACTTGCAGGTCATAGAATGAAGGTCATCAAGGCTGACTGAGAGCATCTCAGGTTCCTCCTGCATAAAACTTACAATCGCTCATTGGTGTAGTTGCAAATAGATTGGCAAAGAACCAGTGACCTAAATCTAATTTCAGTTACAGCAACCATATCCAGTAAAAAGTTTCTGTTTTATTGCATCATATACCCCTAGGGTTTAACTGTAAGGTAACCCTTTTATTCGATCTCCTCTGATTTTCATTGTTTTTTTTCCAGAAAACAGATTTTAAAATTGACCTGACTGTAAAAATATATATTTTTAAAAAATCATTATTTCAACAACAATCACTCTTTAATAAAAGCCCATAAATGAAATATAAAAGCTATCTCTGACATATAAGTTATAGACAGAAGTGAGAGCTTAAATACAGGGCCCTCCAGAATGTTTGGGAGAAAGATACTTTTTTTTATTTAACCCTCTGCTACTGAAAGCGTACCTATCACTTACCCACTTTGCATTATCAGCACCAGAAGTCCAATACAAGGGAATTCTGGAACAGAAAACCCCCAAAACATACCTGACAAGCCTCTAAATTCAGCAGTTCTCTGCCCTTCCATGGACCATGCGCCACGGATCAAGGCACATAGGGACTTGGGAATGTAGACTTTCACAGTGAGAAAGAAGGTTTAGGCAACAGACATAAAAATAATATGTAAATGTAATTTTTTTATGATTAAAATTTTCTCAGTATAATTAACAGTAGTGATTAACTGTACTGCAAACCCTGGGGGTCAGTAGTTAACAGCACCATGACTAGAAAAGCTGCACAATGAAAGTCAAGGAATCTATTATGAGGCTGAAAACAACATAACTGGCTAAACCTTAGGATTGTTGAAATATCTCCAACACACGGTGAAAAAAACACTGATGAGTTCTTAAATTTCAAACAAACTGCTGCTGTTAAAGAAAACTCCTCACACACACACACACACACACACACCAGATCAAAGACAGTTCTTATGAGGCATATGTGTGTATATCAGAGACTTCATGAACAATCTGCATTATACAAACAACTAGTTATCCACAAAACGGGTTGAGTAAGTGAACCTGTATCGGAGTCATAACAAGAGGAATGGACTGCCCAGAGCCAAGTGCGCTAGGCGGAGGGCACTTGACTGGGGCAGTCCGGGCGGAAGAGGCTCACCTACAGGGCGGGTATATGACGTGCACATGGGCGGCGCCGCTTCAAAATTTAAGGCGGCAACAGAAGGGGATGATCCCCTTTCATCCGGAATCTCCCTCCCTTTTTTACACAGTTTTGTTTCCCTGTGTTTTTGTTTTCTTCTAGGTTGAGCGACTCACGTATTGCCTTCTCTCTGGACAGGTTCACCGTCACAGCGGGCGGGTCCTTGGCAGTGTCCTTGGGGTTAGATGTGTGGGGAAGGTCAGTGTGGTGATGTCCCCATGGTGGGGCAGTCACTTTGTTAGTACCCTGAGCGCGTTGGAAGGGTCAATGACCCAATGGGAGTTGTTCTGGGAGGCGTCAGGGCGAATTTTAGTACCCACCGAGCTCGTAAGGCTGGTGGCCAGTACAGGTCGGTTTCAGTCATCGTTAAGGGCACTGCCAGGGGACCTTTTCAGCAGTTAGTGTTAAATTGCGAGTTAAGGGAATGTTATTTATTTAATTATTTTGTATAACGTGTTGGTATGTTTATATGCTGTGGCCTTTTAATACAACAACTTAAACCGAATATTGTGTCATGTTTTTATTTATAGTTAAGATTTAGGTTAAGTTGGGGTTTTGTCATTCAGGTATACAGGGCCACTTCCATCCGTCGGCCTTGCCAAGTCAAGTGTGGAAATGAACAGGAACTGCCTAAGATGCACAGGATTCCAGCTCACCTCCTGGCATGGTGATAGGAATTGTTATGGTTTGGGCATGCTGTCACTGATATTGGTACATTTATTTTCATTGATGTAACTGTTACAATTAATTCTGAGATGTATACAAACATTTCTGTTCACGTTCCAATGAATGTCTCTAAATTCATTAGATGGAGCATAATCCTGTGACAGGTAAAAGATGACCAAAGGAATCATGGGAGTTTTACTAAAGAAAATCTTTAAATTAAAAATTCTCTGGTCAAGCCAGCCACCTGATTTAAATCTAAAAGATCATGCCCACTATATGCTGAAGAAGGGAAGGGGGCTTTTAAGGGAAGCCCCAGAAAGATGCAGACTGTAAAGCCTTGGTGTTGTTTGAATTATAATTTCCTGTAACTTTTATATTCCATGGAATGATTGTACTAGATATGCATTCTCGATGCTCCATTGCATTTTTTTTGTATATATAATTTTTATTAAGACCACAATGAACAAAACATCCAAATAAAGGCATTGACATGTAGCATGGAGTAGTCTTACATTTTTACAACCATTGCATTTTCTAGCACCTGATATATTTCCATTTCTTTTAGATTAGTTATGGAGCTCAGGATCCTGATATAAATGATATATCAATATATCCATCTTTATTTCGGACTGTTCCAACTGAACAAAGTCAGTACAATGGTTTTGTACAGCTTCTGAAATATTTTGGCTGGACATGGGTTGGAATCATTAGCAGCAATGATATAAATAACCTTAAAGAGAGTAACGGTATTAAAAATCAACTAATTAAAAATGGGATCTGTATTGCCTATTATGAAATCATATTAAGCACACATTACAACAGTATAGTTACAGCAATAACAGCAGTCAGAGGCTCAACTGCAAAAGTTGTATTTATGTTCTTACGTAGTCAAACCTTTCTTGACTTCATGTTCACCCTTAAGATGTATTCCATATCTGGTAAAGTCTGGATTGTGCCATCAACAATGTCTGTGCTCCTACAGGAAAATGATTTTACCACATTTAATGGTTCACTTGCATTTGCTATTCACAGAGGAGACATCCCAGGATTTAAGGAATATATCTATAGTGCTAGCCCTCTCACGCTCCCTGATGACCTATTCACCGCAATGGTATGGTCAGATTGCTTTTTTTGCTTACCTGCCAATGAGACCACATTTAGAAATATATTGGGAGCCAAAAGGAATTGCACAGGAAACGAAACCATGAAAATATATGAAGCTGTGTTTGATGTTGACAACTTTAGACTGACATATGCTATTTACAGAGCTACCTATGCAATGGCCTATGCAATACATAACTGGCTGCACTCAAACAACATCCAACAGGCTGAATCTTATCGTGGATCAGCATTTTATGCATCTAAGGTAAAATATGTAGCCTATACAATATTTGACAATAGAGATCTGGAGGCATAGATCACTGGCCTGTGTGATCAAATTGCACATGCATGGCCTTTTATTGTGGGCAGTCTAAGGCCCACCTGTGCATTTTCAATAATCCTTACCTTGATGTTCAACACCTGTTAGGTGGGCCGCCAGGGGGATCAAGACGCTTGGGGACGTGGTGGAGGGGGGTTCTCTCCGCCCCTTTTCGGAGCTACAGAGCAAGTTTGCCCTTCCGTCTGCTTATTTTTTCCGCTATTTGCAACTCAAACATGCATTTCAATCGCAATTTGGTATCTTGCATTTGGTTGTTCAGACGCCTGGGCTTGAGATATTGGTCAGAGACCCGGACTTACAGAAGCCACTTTCCTCCTTTTATCGTGGGTTGGCGATGCTTCCTACCTCCCCCTGGGGCGATGCAGGGGGGCCTGGCAACAGAACTTCCCCGCTATGACTGATGAGGACTGGGAGGTCTTGTGTCGAGACAGGCTGATTCATTTTAAGATTTTACATAGTATTTACTTCACCCCTGCCCGACTTTCGAGAATCTATGCCTCCAGATCGGCGAACTGCTTGTGCTGTGGTTATGCCCCCGTGGGGTTCCTCCATATTTTCTGGGACTGCCCCCTTATTGCTGGTTTTTGGGCGGAGGTGTGTTGCAGTGTTTTGCCTTATCAATCTGTAAACATATGGCTCTGGCCTCCTGCGTATCCTGGACATTTACCATTTGCTCTCTGTGCCATATTACTTGGACCTCCTCTGAAGGGTGGGGCACTGCATTGGGAATGTATGTGTTTTTATATTTATATTGTTAGCTGCACTTTTCTGTAAACTGAAAACTTCAATAAAAAGTTTATAAAAAAAAAGAAAGAAAAAAAGAAAAGAATACAAAAGTGTGATTTTTCTTTTGGTACAATAAAGATCTAAAGAAATATCACAAATTTGTATTTATTTTTGGTTAAAAAAACAAAATAAAAAACCAGAGAGCACTCAAACTGGCAATGCTGGTCCGTGGCATTTTTCATTACTAAAAGCTGTAACAAGTAAAAAAAATATTGAATTGTGATATTTTGTTATATCTTTATTTTACCTGACAATGCCAGTTAAAGTCCACTTGGATTCTTCATTAATTAAAGTTGTGATATCTTGTTAAAAATAAATGGTACAATAAAGATCTAACAAATATCACAAATTTATATATATTTTTTACTTGTTAGAAATTGTATTGATGAAAAATCTGAGTGGACTTAGACTGGTATTGTCAGTTTATGTCCATTCCCATTTTTTATTTAGAGAATAAAATAAAATAGAATAAAAATGACTGATGTTTCAGATAGAGCCTGTGGTATTTAGTATTTACTGTATTTTACTGTATGTAAAACTAATTACTAAAATATCTTACATACCCATAATGTAATTTCAAATTAGTTTAGAGTATTTATACACCTTTAGTTATTATTTATATAATTGCTGGTAAAACCCTTCATGGAGACTTATTGTGGGATTTCTTGTGAATGTCTTTCAACTTTTCTCCTGGGTTACCACATTGGCTTGCATTGACCTGGAATCACGCCTTGATCTAATATATTTTTGTTTTGTTTTTCCTAGCTAAATAAATACCTGGAGAATGTTCATTTTAACACATCATCAGGTGAGAGTTTTCATTTTAAGAACAGAGAAATTACAGACCAATATGACATAATGAATATAGTTATTTCTTCCAATAAAACAACTGCATATACACAGGTTGGAAGTTACTTCAGTTCTGCACCTCCAGGAAAACAACTTGCTGTTAATAAAACATTTATCAAATGGCATCAATCATTTATAGAGGTAAGTAAATACTCCTAACAAATCCATAAATGAGGGTTGTACTTGTCTGAATATAAACCTGCATTGAATCTTTGGGATTCTTTTTTTGGCCCAACAGATGAATTTTTGCCTATATCAAAAACCCATAACTCTATGCATAGATTTGACCACAAAGCCAGAAAATTCAGAAGGGTCACTGGAGTATGCTGGATAATACAACCAGTACTATATTTAATCTGAGAGCCTATGTTAGATCTACTTTGTGTTTTAGGTGAACACCAGAATGTAAGCCAGTGAAGCAGCCATTGTTTCACATATCTCAATTTGCAATTGCTAAGGGATGAGCATGCAGTGGTTGGGGGTGTATTATACCATTCCATACCAGCAATTTCTGGTTATTCAGTCCTCACTGATACTGCTCATATAAGCCTGCTAGTCGCAATACAGATTTGAGCTGGAATAACAGCAGCCAAGTTCAAATACCATATTGCAATGGCAGAATGGGCTGGCCTGATTCCTAGATGTCCCTGTAGTTAAGAGAAAATAATCATATTTGTGATGTATGTTTACCTGTGATGTCTTACTTCCCAGGTTCCTATGTCTGTGTGCAGTAACAGTTGTCTTCCGGGATTCAGAAAATCTCTCAGAGAGTCTCAGCAAAAGTGTTGCTATGATTGCGTTCAGTGCTCAGAGGGTGCGATATCTAACAGCACAGGTAGCCATCATTCCATATGCAAGTATACTGACAGAGAAGTTAATAATACTTTTCTTCTGAAGAAAAAGTGGTTTAACCTCAACCTTTTTACTATAATACCTATAGGACCTGTAGCATTTCACAACAGCTGGTTCTGGAGAGACCACAAAATGTTTTAAAACAAGTAAAGGTTTCATTGTAGGATGCTTATCATAGTCATGTTGAATAACTGTTACTTAGTTTAACCTAATTATCTTGCCCAACAACAACAGTATATTGTAGGTTTCAGCATACTCATCACAATATTCACACTCTGTTAGGATGGGGTACTAGTAGGGTAAGGTTCAGGAATCATCTAACAACAAGAGACAGCTTTATCAATGCTGAAGAACTTTATTCAAACACTGAGGCTCCAAGTTTGTCTCCTGAACAACAATGTCCATTATAATGTCCATACTTTGTTAACTTCAGTCCACACAGTCCAATTCTGTAACAAAAAGCGGGTAAACTTGAAAAGGTCGACAGGCTAACCAAAACGCCTAACCCATGTGGGGCATGGGGTAACTTGGGCTTGCAGAAACAATGTGTGCTATTCTGATCTCTGGCTGCACACACACCAGAACAAACGGATGTTGGAGATAGGCATATTTAATATTGTTAAAACATTTCAGGTTTCCTAGGCACTCAATACTAGCTATCTCATAAGAACGTAAATACATTTAAGAAACAAGTAGTAGTGATGTTTTCTATAGTTGGTGTGGGTGCTATTCGTGTGATATAACAGTACAGTAAAAATGTGCTGTATTGATATGTGTTACTGTGTATGTACTGTTTTTTGAATAACATGGCAGATTTTTATAGAAATGAAACCCCTATAAAATCTTAAATGAAAACTAACCCAAAGCATTATATTGTATGTATGTAAATTGGGATCAAGACAAACCTTGGAACAGATACCTTAAACAGCTGTTTATTCCAAGGGACTTTAGGATTATAAGCATTTATTTTTCTATAATTATATTATTCAACATTTTATGAAATATGGACATTCTACTATCTCTGAATATTACAATGGCTAAACTGTAATTTGACAGATTATACAAAAACTTGCATGATGTAACATACCGCTACAGCTATACCATTTAGAAAACGATCGTTATAGGATCTCTCTTATCTTTTAGATATGGAAAACTGCATCAGATGTGCTGAACACCAGTGGTCTAATGAGAGAAGAGACAAGTGTATCCCCAGAACCATAGACTTCCTCTCCTATGAAGATGCTTTGGGAGTTGCATTATCTGTCCTTGCCATTCTGCTTTCCCTCCTCACTGTAGGGATTCTGTGTGTATTCATCAAACACAAAGAAACTCCCATAGTGAAAGCCAACAACAGAGACCTCAGTTACATTCTTCTCGGCTCTCTCACATTGTCCTTTCTCTGCTCCTTACTGTTTATTGGACGTCCACACTCCATTACTTGCTTTTTTCGGCAGGCAGCGTTTGGCATTATATTTACCATTGCTGTATCCTCAGTTTTAGCTAAAACCATAACTGTTGTCATTGCTTTCAATACCACAAAGCCTGGCAGTGAGTCAAAAAAATGGATGAACGCCCGTGTATCTATATACTTAGTGTGCCTTTGTTCTGTGGGTGAGGTTGTTATATGTTTAGTTTGGTTTTTGTGTGATCCACCATTTCCAGACTTTAATACATCAGAAAGATCACTAAGGATGCCACTGCAATGTAATGAGGGGTCTTCCGTGGCATTCTACATCCTCATAGGCTACATGGGTTTTCTGGCTGTATTGAGTTTCATAGTTGCCTTTCTAGCCAGAAAACTACCTGATACTTTTAATGAGGCAACACATATAACCTTCAGTATGCTGGTCTTCTGCACTGTTTGGTTGACTTTCTTTCCAGCTTATCTAAGCACCAAGGGTAAGCACATGGTAGCTGTTGAAATATTTGCCATGTTGGCTTCTAGTGGTGGATTACTGTGTTGTATATTCCTCCCGAAATGTTTTATTATTCTGATAAGTCCAGAACTTAATACCAAAGAACATCTTATTGGAAGAAAAGTTTCTATGTATAATCTTGACTATAACTGATTGCCAAAGGGTTGTATCAAGAACAAAGAAGGAGATTTGTCATTTTATATTGATTGAGTAGGAAGTGAAGGTCACATTTAACAGGAACAGGAAAGGTGAAATATGGATCTTGTAATCCTATAGTTTCTTTCTGTAATCTGTTTTCACTTACTGTACTCTACACAATGCTCAACACATGTATAACTTACCTCCATCTTGCTTTATGTAACTGAAAGCATGTTGCTCTATAAAAACAAGAATTTATCTTTCAGCATTGCGAAAAAGGCCAAGCAATAATAGGCAATACATATCTGCCTGCAAATTACCCCATTGCTCTTTGATCTACCTAAGATTTATCCAAAAAAAAACATATTTTATATAATATAATTATACAGTGTAATTATGTTTGAAAACTTGAATTGTACCTACAGATGATGTCTATAGATATTGGGACTCTCAATAAAAGAAGTATAATACGTATTTAAAGTAGCCCTTCCCAGGGCCGTCTCTTGCGCTATGCAGAGTATGCAGGTGCATATGGCGCCTTCGACCATTAGGGTGCCCCCAAGCTCTTTCAAAATGTGCTTCCCCATGTAGAATGACAACAGATTTGGAACCCAATGGTCTACAGACCCCAAATTGTGCATTTCCCAAGACTTGGGCTACATCCAGAACAAAATGTCTGCACTTTTGGGAACCTGACTTTGGAACTCCCGATTGTGTGTGTGTGTGTGTGTGTATGTGTGTGTGTGTGTGTGTGGGAGGGGGGGGGGTTATAAACCAATGATTTATACAGGAAAATTATGTACATTGACAAGGTTGCCCAAACTTACCCACCCCACTGTTTTTGCATGCAGGAATCTGTAGTCCATCAGCAGCCTAGGATTAACAGGAAGCCTGTAACTGCCATGATCTCCCATGATCAACAACTGAACCCGTGACCAATAACCCTGATTTATAACTAACATTTAATGACCAGTTATCCTAGATGGAGGATAGTCTGTATGAATATTTGTGTTGCTATAATCAGGAAGAAACAATGCAATATAATAGTTCATAGGGCGACAATACTGCTTGTCCTTTGTCACCCGACCCGACTCTGGAATAGGGAGGATGGAATTGGCTGGGCCTCCCTATTCCCCCAGGGTCCACAGGGTTAAAACCTGTTTGCAGGTGAGTAAAGCCAGGTGTGTCTCCACAAAAGGAGACTAGTGTGTCAGGGCTCCTGGTGGAAGTTGGAGACACGGCTTCTGACCAAGTAGGAGATGGGGCACACAAGGAGTGTGGGGCCCAGGCCTGCTGGAGCAGTTGATACAGGGGGGCTCACAGGTAGTGTGGGGCCCAGGTACAAGTACAATTTATGTTGGACGGTGCAAAGCCAGGTGGCTCAGTATTTTTCTGGACTTTTTGCTTGAACTGGCATTAACCCCTGTGAGGGTAACCCTTTGTATTGGATTGTGTGCAAATAAACACTGACAGAAGCCCTTAAAAAAAGATTGCAATCATGTGGACTGATGGTCTGAGAGCTCCCATTTGAGTGCGATCCCCCACAATATAAATGTGAAAAACATGACTGTCACAAACCCCCCACCAGCAGCAATCAATCTCCTTGACACGTCTTCACAGTCGC
>CM070038.1:66952407-66966637 GCA_036250615.1 Ptychadena robeensis
TCAGCTTTGATATTAATGAGTTTTTTGGGTTCATTGAGAACATGGTTGTTGTTCAATAGGAAAATTATTCCTCAAAAATACCACTTGCCTAATAATTCTACACTCCCTGTATGCTCTGGTAGTAGAATAACATAGGACACTAACAGAAGACCATATGTATGCTGGAGTCTGTAGTCCATCGTCAGCCTAGGATTTACAGGAATGAGGAAGACAGGGAATGGGGATTGTCAATTGTCATAATGAAATATTTTTAAGCAAGACAACAGTGATGACTGTCTGTATGGACTTTGTTTTGCAATCAGCTTGAAGTAACAATGATTTATAGGGTGACAACAGTTTTTTTCCTCCTTTGTCACCCTGCCACAAAGGATTCTGATAAAGACGTCAAATAGCCATTTCTGTACATATTACACAGGCATGGTATGCCAGCCATTTTTTTTATGTTAGCCTGTGGCCCAATCTTTTTCCACTATACTCAAACTGCTTTCATTTCCCTGTTAACTTTGATATCATCAAAGGTCTGCATATTGTAAAGCATACGTAATGCTAAAGAGGATTTAAGCAAGGAGACTAGACATGATGACTTTATATTTAGACTATGGACATGCTAAAGGTATGGTTAGAACATCTAATATTAATTCCTATTAAATCATTGTTTTCAATCCCTTTATTAACTGTGAGGGTCTAAGGGTTGCACCAAATGAGTTGGTCCAAAAAATGAAATCACATTGTAATGTCTTCTGGCATGTAAAATTATTGCTCTGTTCTAATAAAAAATTGTGAAAAAAATGAATAAAAGTTTTGAGTATTTCTTTCATTTTCAGGATAGTCTTTCATTACTATAGACATATCCTGGCAATTATTTATGCTGTTGAGGAAATAAACAAAAATCCTTCTCTACTTCCTAATGTCTCCCTTGGATTTGATATTTATGATTCATGTGCAGATGAATTTAAAGCCCTGGACAGCACTCTAAAAAAACTGACAGGATCACAAGATGCCGTTCCAAATTACCAGTGTGGGAAGAGGGGAGTCCTGGCCGGAATAATCGGACACATGCTTTCCTCTATAACCAAAACCATGGCCAAGATTTCTGGGGCTCATTTTCGCTCACAAGTAAGTGAAGTTTAAAGTTTAATATTAATAGAACAAACTCATAAACTGTAAAGGATTGTAAAGTCAGGCTAAGGCTATACATTGCATTAAGTAATGCTTTGTGTGTTAATTTGCACTGTTTAAGGTGATTGAGACCAATAATTTTGAACTGCAATGAAAACAGGGACTCTAGCGCACTGCCCGTACAACGCATTTTTTACAGTGTGGTGCATGCAATTGGGGCAGTCTACAAAGTACAAAGCACACTGCCTGCAATTCCCGCCCTCCCCCCACCCCTGTCCACAGAGCCGCCATCATAAATGACACTGGCTGTGTGGGCTGGAAAGCCAGCGCCCCTCAATTAACATGGATTTTATATAAACGCTGCAGCTTTCTGTGGATGTATTGGGTGCACCCGATGCTCGCTGTTTCCCTGAGCTGGCCGAAAAAAGGACGCGCGTTGATGGATTTCCCATGACTTGCAGGAAGTTTGCCCATGTCATAAGCATTTGAATTAAAATAACCATATTGAAATCCAATTATTTATTTATTTTTATATTATTTGGTGTGTGTTGGAAGAGGGGTAGTCTTATACGCCGAGTATATTCCAAACTCTATATTTTTACTGGAAAAGTTAGGGGTCGTCTTATATGGAAAATACAGTATTTTCATTTTAAATAAATAAATCATGTAATGTAAAACAGTCCCCCTTGGTGAGGAAAACAATTAGTTTGAGCCATACAACCTAATGAGGATAAAACTGTTTTAAATTGTACAATTGAACGAAATCCGGGGGAAAAGTGCCTGCATCTTATGGTCCGAATACGCGACCACCTTTGACCAAGTGCCCTTGTCTTGGCTCCCCGCCAGCTCTCTTGGCACGAAGATTAGCCAGGGAGCTGAAACAGCTGTCAGATCAGAAACCACCAACTAAAAGTGTTTGCGTCTTATGGTCAGAATACGCGACCCCCAGGGCACTTCACGCAGGTGGTCGAGTCTTGGCTCCCTGCCAGCTCTTCCGACAAGAAGATGGGCCAGGGGAGCAGCTGTCAGATCAGAAATCTGCCCATGGACCGATCTCTCATCTGTACTGTAGTGCTTAAAACAGCAGAGACAGATAGATGAAATATTTTTTTCTGGGTGCGTCTTATGGTCTTATGGTCAGGTGCATCTTATAGTTGGATAAATATGGTATATTTAGCTTTACTGTACTTTATTTTAAAGTGTGATGCACAAAAAAGCCAAAAGGCTGTATTGTTATAAATTCCCTCCTGGAATTTTACAGGAACATTGTACTAGATATGCATTCTCTATTCTAATTCTAATATGCATTATATTATATAAAAAAATTTGAGGTGGGAAAGAATCATACCCTCATAGCACCCTGAGTCACTATGTCAGCTGGCATAGGACCCTACAATTTAGGGACTTTATAGGCAATATCGTAGAAAAAAATACAGTAAATTTATTTACAGAGTATCACATAAAAAAGGAAATAACATAAGCAAATATTCAAAATTGTAACATTACAGTTCATTGATATTTTTGATTCTCGACACGTTTCGCGGCATACGCCGCTTCATCAGGAGAAAAATATAAAATAACGGTAATATTCTGTAGACATGAAGAGAGGACATAATGTTACCAACAGTAAAGCTGTCCCAGTTTGCATCTAATATACATTAGTACATCAACGTACATCAATGAATTACTGTTATGTGTAATAGACAGTAATGATGTTGTACATTGCTAGCTAATAGCGTAATAGGTTAGCAACGTCATACAGTAGATAAATTACCTGTATTAAAGTCAACACCATATGAGTCACACGGAATTCCCAGTTTCCAGGAGGGCAGGGTAAGTAGAGTCGGTGAATGGCAATGGAAGGAGACGTGGTGGTCGACCGGAGCAAAGTCTCCTCCAGGGAACGAGGAGCCAGACCCTAGTGCTGAGCCAATAGTGTTGGTGTTTCATGTATGTAAATCACATGATAATAGATCCTGATATTCCCATGTAATTGGGGTCACGACCCAATGTTAACATAAGTATGTAAATATTATATACAAAGAGTAGTTTAAACTGTAATGTTACAATTTTTAATATTTGCTTATGTTATTTGGTTGGACATGGGTTGGAATCCTTACCAGTAATGATGAAAATAACCTCAGAGAGAGTAAAAACATTTATAAACTATTTGTTCAAAATAGAATTTGTGTTGCCTTCTATAAACGAATATTAGACTTAAGTCACAGGTCTGTAACTTCAGCAATGAATGACCTCAATTATTTATCAGTAAATGTTGTATTTGCATTCCTCACTAGTTTTACATTTGTTCAAATAATGTTAACATTTCAGAAGTATCACATACTTGGCAAAGTTTGGATTATGCCATCAACACTGTCTGTGCTCCCACATGATAAATTTTTAACCACATTTAATGGTTCACTTGCATTTGCTATTCACAAAGGAGACATCCCAGGATTAAAGGACTTCATTTATAGTGCTAACCTTCTCACCCTCCCTGATTATATGTTCACTGCATTGGTATGGCGGGATGCCTTCCAATGTTTACCTGCCAATGCCACCAAATTTAGAAATAAATTAGGAAAAACATGGAATTGCACGGGAAATGAAACAATGAAAATCTTTGAATCTTTTTTTGACGTCAGCAATTTTAGATTGACTTATGCTGTTTACAGAGCTACCTATGCAATGGCTTATGCAATACATGACTCCCAATATACCCCCCTGTGACACCTATGTTTGTCCATCAACTGTACATGTTTTTAATATCGATGTTGCCAATCATGTCTTTGTAAATTATGTTCAATAAAATCATGTTATTTTAATCTGCTAGGAGCAAGGAATCAATTTGTCTATACAGTTAACTTTATAGGGTGTGGATTCTCTATGGTGAAAAAGAATTAAAATATGACTATATAAACATATTACCCTGTAGGTATTACAACTCCAGAATATCCTATATATCTCCCTGAAAAAGCCCAAGGGGGGAAACGCGTCGGAGATTGGAGAGTTACCTAAAGTGTTATACCACCTTGATATCCAACTCTGATGGTTATCCCAATATACCGCTGCTTTATGTGAAAATAGGTCCAGGGTGGTTACCCATATACCATATGCTGGATCTATTTATCTACTTATACCTTTGTATTAAATTTTATAGGAAAATGCAATTTTTGCTTTATAGACACAGATTAATTGTTTGTTGGTCCAGTATCAATAAAGACTTTTTATAATCACAATTAGTTGGACTGTACGCTGATTCTCTGTGCCCGCAATGCCATTTGTTCAGTAATTCCTAGGTATTCTTTACCTTTGGTTAGGGTTCATCCTTCTATTTCTCTGGGTCATGACCCAATTGTGTAATTTTCTCTGTTGTTCTTTAAGTATACTGTATCTTTGGTAGTATGTTGGCCGAGAACCCTTCTGGGTGGGTAGGTATCTTTTAGTCTTGGTTCAGGCCTTTTGTACACATCTGGAAAGAGGTGGGCAGGTGAAAAGTCTGAGGGTTCAATGTGACCAGACGTATGTCGCCTAGTGCCTAAGAATCCTTCAGCAGTGGCAGATCACAGTGGAGGACATGAAGTCTCTTCCCTGGAAACTCTTAGAGAGGAGGAACTTGTATTTTGTCTTTGGTGAGCCTTTGGCATTTAAGGATTGCCCTCGGTGCCGAGGGAGGGTTTAAATTTCATCAACCTGGAAAAGATCCCTTTAAAGTTTCTGGACTTAGGCTGGCTCACCTTCCAGGGTAAACTATTTGTCAGAGGCTACTGAGCGGTACTGAAACCGCTCTTTAGATGAGGTTGTTTCAGAATGGAATGTGTTAGGTCTAAAGAAACCTTGGACAATTTTATGCTCCAGTGTCCCTTTAACATAGAAGTTTACAGATGGGTGGGGATGTCCCTGGGTGTCCCTTTTCTTCATGGCATAGTTATGCGGAGTGGGTGTATGGAGCAGTTACACTGTCTCTCACGGCTATGGCATTGAATTCTGCAAGCTTCCACCTCAAAATGTGTTTGGTTCAGACCCGGATCCCATCCATCAGGGTCCAGGTGGACTATCTGCAAGAATATGTTGCACAATTGCAAAGGATATCAGCTGTAGTGCCAAGGGCGGAAGGAGGTCAAGGCTTTTATTCCCTGATATTTTCTGGTTAAAAAGTCTCTCCTTTCAGCATGGAGTCCTTGCAAACTATTATTGCCATTGTGAGAAGCAAGGATTGGATGGCCACCATCGATTTGTCAGATGACTATTTCCATGTCCCTGTTTGACCTATCGCAAACCAAAAAAATTGGTGATGAGAAGGGCAAAGTCATTTCCAGTTTGTTTGTCTTCCGTTTGACCCTTAGTACCTCCCCCCAGACTTTCTCCAAAGTTCTTTAAGCAGTAGTGGCATTTATTCGTCTTCAGGGGATCTGCATCTTTCGATACCTAGACGATCTCCTCATTCTTGACAACTCCGAGCCGGACCTGGGAAATCATGTCTTCCAGAAGATCACTACATTACAATGTTTCTTTTGGCTAATCAACGTCACTTTACTTTATGCCGGCTCAGGAAATCGAGTATCTTGGGGTGCAGTTCAATACCATCAGGGCAGACGTAACACTGCCAGAGTGGGAGATCACGCAGATTCAAGTTTAGTCGAAGGCGGTCATAGCGACGCCACTCATCTCAGCCAGGGAATCCATGAGGCTGATTGGGACATGGACGTCAGTCATTCCAGCGGTTCCATGGGCCAGCTGGCATTGCAGAATCTTTCTGCCAACCTTCTTCACCTCTGGGACTGAGAATCTCTGAGGCACCCGATCCGGCTACCCCACGTGGTGAGAAGGTCGCTTTTATGGTGGACAATTTGAGCTTATATTGAGAGAGGCAACACCATCAGCCTACCCCTAGAACAACAAATGCCAGCCAAGCAGGCTGGGGAGCACATTGTCAGGACATGCAAGCCCAGGGGAAATTGCATTTCCCTTTGTCATCAGCCTCAAATTATATAGAGGTACAGGCAATATGGCATGCCCTGCACAGTTTCCAGACGTCTCTTCTGGGGGCCTGGCTCAGTGTCCTCTCGGACAACAGACTGGCAGTGGCCTACATTGCATGACAAGGAGGGACCAGGAATTTGGAATTTGGAATTTGGAAAGCTTTTGTGTACTTTCTGGTCCATGTTTGGATCCTACAAAGCCCTCACTGCCACAGATATTGGAGTTTCTTTAACAAGTTTTGGACAAGGGACTCTCTATGTGTACAAGTATCGCCATTATCAGCTGTCACAAGGATTGGCTGGGCGGAAGAGTGCTTAGTGGCACAGTTTCTGCAGGCTGTAACAAAACAGAGGCTGAAATGGGGCCTTCCATTAGTATTACAGGCTCTTAAGCAAGCCCTGTTTGATCCAGCAGACACGTGTTCCTTGTGGCATCTAATGCTTAAACTTTTTTTCCTCACAGCTATAACTTCAGCTAGAAGGGTTTCCGAACTGTGTGCTTTTTCCTGAAAGGAATCTTTTTGTACCTTCTTTCTGGATCAAGTGGTTCTCAGGCCGGTCCCTGCCTTCCTTCCTAAGGTAGTTACGCCATTCCACCTGAACTGAGAAACGGTTTTCAGTTCGTTCAACACACAGTTCCCATCTCAGTTGGATGTGAGGCAGCTGCTGGCGGTGTATATTGACAGGACCAGTTAGGGCTGTAGCAAGAAATGACTGGGCCTCATTGCAAATTTTAATAATAGAGCCCTCTCCCAGACCTGCCTCTCCAATTGCCCCTTCCTCCCATCCACAGATCACCCACAAGATGGCGTGTGTTTACATTTCACCAGCCAGTAAATGTTGTCGGGCTGAGCTGGACTCTGGAGTACCCTCCTGGAGGGTTACTGTTGGGAACAGAAAGAAAAAAAAAGAGTGGTCAACCAGGAGCGGCAGGCCCCTTTGTGACTATGGGCCCCATAGCACCAGTATGGCTGCTTTAGTGATTCCTACGACACTGGGACCAGTCCGTTTTGCAAGGTAGAGAATCTCTTCGTCTACCCGTCAGGAGCTAGAAATAGCCACCCCCTTCCTCCTCGAAAGGTGTCTATCTGGGTGGTGAAGACAATTCAATTGGCGTACGGCTCTGCCGGGGTCCTGCCTCCGGTCGAGATCCGAGCTCATTCCACCAGGGGTGTAGCGGCATCATGGGCCTCATTGACCAAGGTTTCGGCAGAGGTGGTCTGTCAGACCGCAAGTTGGTCTTCAGCAAATACTTTCATTCGCCATTATCGTCTGCATGTGGCAAAGTATCCAACGAATTCTGTGAGCCTGAGTATTTTGTCTTCTGCTGTTTCATAATAAATGTGTCTTTGTATTTTGCCATACCCAACGGTGTTCATTTTTTCTTGATTCCCTCCCTGGGGCATAGCTTGTTCTGTGGTAAGGCTGACATGAGGTAGGCCAGGAATACAGAAAATAGTTTTCTCAATTCTAACCTGTATTTTCCTTTCCTGGGCAGTACCTCATGCCAGCCTTAGTTCCCATCCGGCTGGTTGATAGAACTCAGAGAAAAAAAACATGTTTTTCATGTTTACAAAAATTGTAATGCAACGTCAATAGTGTTGGCTGATTCTTATGATGGAATTCAAAATTTACAAACATGGATACCAACCAGCCAGGCTTTCCAACGCTAAACCTTAATTCAACTATTCAGGTGTTTGTCAACAGAGTAACACAAGATTTAAAAAGTCTTAAAACATTGACAGGACCACCTACAATCCTGTCTAAAATGGACACAATAAAAAGCTTAGAATTACTATCAAACCCTCGGACAAGGGGGGGACATAGTAGTGATGAACAACAGTCAGTATGAGAATATGTGCTACAAAATTCTAAGAAACTCTGATTGGTATAGACACATTTCAAAGCTCTTCTTACAAAATTTTGTTAAAGAGTACACAACTATTATTTCAGAAGCTCATAAGAGGGGCATTATTAACGAACAGACATTGGATTTTTTTAAGGTTGAAACCTACACGATACCAACCTTCTATGCGCTACCAAAGATACATAAGGATAAGCCCAATCCACTGGGTAGACCCTTAGTAGCTGGAATAGACAATTTAACAGAGAAGGCCAGTTCGCTAGCAGACCAGTACTTACGACCACACGTTGAGAGCCTTCCTTCCTATCTGAAGGACACCTAACACTTATTGCAATTAATTGAAGGCATGCCAGCCAAGAAAGACAGCTGGCTAGTGGGAAATGTAGAGTCACTCTACAACTGTATATCACATGATCTAGGCATCAAAGCAACTGCTTCCTTCCTTCGGTAAAGATGCAATAACTCTACAACTTTTAATGAGTTTGTTCTACAACTCTTGAAGTTCATCCCGAATATAATTTTTTTTCTATATAACAATGCACTCTATTTACAAATACAGGGCGAAGCGATGGGCATCGCATGTGCCCCTAGCTGCGCCAACTTATACCTCAGCTTCTAGGAAAGACTGCTGTGGTCCTCTCTGGAATTGGAAAGGTACGCACAATATATATTGGCATGGTACCAATATATTGATGTTGTCTTCTTCATGTGGGAGGGGTCTAGAACATTACTGGATGACTTTGTAAGAATTCTACACTTAAATGACTTGAATTTGAAATTTACCCTCAACTGCAACCAAAATCGTATTCCTTTTCTTGATGTGAAAATAGCTGTAGATCAACAAAGCCTGCTCCGTACTTCCCTATATAGGAAAAACCCTATATAGGGAAATACTGTTCTATATGCTACAAGCTCGCACCCATCCCATCTTATTAACAGCATACCGTATGGCCAATATCTACGCATCAAAAGGAACTGTTCAACACACGAGGACAAGCCTTGAAGCATAGATAACTGGCATGGGGATATAGTCAAAAAAGTCCCAAAAATGCTTTTTGAAAAGCTAACTCCAAAGAACGTAATGATTTAATATTTCAGTCCAAACTGAAAGAGGACTTACCAACAGTGAAATTAATAACCACCTGTAAAAGACAACATCACTCTATTAGACAGATCCTGGATAGACACTGGGACCTACTATATAATGATACCATCATTAAGCAATACATCAGAGACAAGCCAGAATTCGTATTCAGAAAACCACGTTCTTTGGGAGACAGACTTACCTCCAGCCTTTATAAAATGACAAAACATCTCGACCCATGCAATAAGAGAGGCACCTTTAAATGTATGTTCAAAAAATTTAATGTTGTCCATACATAGATGAGTCACTCAATATCCTATTACCCAATGGAGAAGCCTTCCAACCTACTCACTGTGCCAATTGTCAAACCCACGCTGTGGTATACATGTCTCGCTGTGAGTGCACCACATTCTATATAGCGAAAACTAGGCGCCCCCTATGGCAGAGACTGGATGAACATTTCAAAGCAGCTAAGGGGGGCAATTTACCTGCCCCTATAGGGAGACATATTGCCTAGTACCACTTATACCATTATAGTCATATTAAATTGTGTGTCTTAGGTCGAGTACACACATCACTCAGAAGCAGTAATATAGACCGAATCCTCCTCCAAAAGGAGATGAGGTGGATCCACCGCCTTAAGGCCAATAGCTATCCTGGCCTGAACGAAGTACTGAACTTCAAGTGCTTCTAATAATTTAGCCTTCAACAAAGAAAAAGAAAAAAGATTTGAGTAATATTATTTATTGGATCCGGTCTCACTACTTTCCCCTTTTTTTCATCTTCTAATTGAAAAGACACTAATCTGAAATACAAATGCTTTTAAATCAAACCAAAAGGATCTGGTGGAGGACCGGATCCTAATAATAGGGTGGCTAAGGCCTAGGGCCTTTGAATAGGCCCAAAATGTAACATCGTAGGTAAAGTAAAACAAAGTTTTATTGTATGCTATACGGTATACGGGTTTATATGTACACTCTACATATAAAGATATAATACATCAATGTTGTAGGCATATATTTGTATATACAAATCCCTGAAACCAATCACATACGACCCTGGTATCAATATATTAAAAGGTCAGAGGCCCAAGTGCCCATGCGGCGGTGCCTGGGATTGTTGAAAGAATCCCGCGACGTGTTTCGCCCCTGCCGGGGCATCATCAAGGGGGAATTTGTCAGGCACCGGGGCGTGTTTCACAGAGCGTGGTACCTCACATGTATATAAAATAAGCACATGTTACATTTAGATTTGTTATCATGAATGATTCACCATAATACATGATTAGAATGCAACATACGCCCCAATCTATTCAAAAATGGTGCCAAACATGGGTACCTCCCACCCCCTCTCAGCCTCGCACCACCACCTACCTTGAAGCGCCATCATACACCTTCCTTGCACCTGTGGGGGAACCATAAGTCCCTCGTCTCTTGTAGGAGGCCTTCTGTTACAAATGCTGTTTGTAACATATAGTTGATGTTCAAACCCACTAGCTCATACTTACGTTATAGACTTTGTATGTTTATTACAGTATATATTCTGTATGTAGTTCTATTTTTGTTTTGCATACATTAAACTGTGTCTAAAAAGTGGATCATATTGTTGTACAATGCTTACTATGCTTTGTGTTAAACTTTGCCTGTGTGTTTTTGTGGCCTTAAGGACCCTCCCTGTAGAGGTTACGGGAGCCCAGGTGCCCACCCCCCACCATCACAGAGGGCACTGAAATTGCCCCTCGGCTATGGGAGAGACAACAGAGGTTTCCTCTCCCTCCCATAGATGGTGGGCTGTCTTCCCCTTGGCCCTGTGTGACCCTGCAGTGCTGTCCAGTCACCTCCCCCCACATTTTGGGGATTAGGATGATAGACCAGCCTGGATGGCACAACATTTGCTGGGGAGACAACACAAAAACAGTACAATTCCTATACTTTTCCTGATAGAAAAACCTTTCTGGATGCTCAGCAAATGGCAGACAGACAGTCTCTGTAGTGTGGCTTCACACAGCTCTCAAACAAATTTTATTATAACAGAACACAGCAAACACAGGAAACTTATATGTCACATGACTGTCCCTCATAACACTGCCATCTAGTGACAATACAGTAAAACATATAACACTGATATAGTTGTTGTTAATACAATATAAACCTGTATTCCAACACCCCCACTCAACAACTACTATCTAAGTCAGTCCCATGTCTGATCTAAGATCCACAAATCTATTTCTAGCGAGTGGCTTCGTCATAGCATCAGCAATCATTTTTTCAGACTCACAATATATCAATACAATCACTTTCTGATCAACTAAGTCATGAATGTAATGATGTCTGACGTCGATGTGCTTGGTCCTTGCATTCATCTTCTCACTTGTTGCAAGTTTAATGCATGCCTGATTGTCCTCAAATAACACAGTAGGTTCTGATGTCGGCTCTCCATCAGAGGCTTCATTCCACTTTTGCTTCTCATGTGGTGGCAGTAGCTGCATCTCTTTCCATGAACTAGGTTCCATTTGTACAGCCCTGTGAGCCATGTAGGACAAACATTCAGCTGGAACTCCTTTATTGCTTCTGGTTGATCTTCCGACTGAAGGCTCCTCTGGTTCATTTTTACTTTTTGACTTTTCTGCAGTAATTTCTATTTCTGTGTCACTTTCCTTGTTTTCTTGAGTGACTGGTGTGGATTCTTTCTCAGTTTGAGCAGATTGTGTCGGTTGTTCAAACTTTAAACACACAGAACTTTCATCTATAATCACACTTCTGCTGACTGTGACTTTATTTGTGTCTTGATGCAGAATTCTGTATCCTTTCTGAGTTTCACTGTAACCCACAAGAACTCCTTTTGCACACGCATCCCATTTTGTTCGCTTCTCTTTTGAAATATGTACATAGGCTTTACTTCAAAAATTTTGATGTGTCTTAAATCTGGTTTCTTTTTGTTCCACAGTTCATATGGAGTTTTTGTTGTTGCTTTTCCTGGCAAACAATTTTGAAGATAACATGCAGTCATGATAGCTTCTCCCCAGTATGTGATTGGCATATCAGCATCAAATAGCATGCTCCTCCCACTTTCACATAATGTGCGGTTCATTCTCTCTGCAACTCCATTTTGCACTGGGTTATATGGAACAGTTGTCTGGAACATAATTACATGTTTTCTGAGAATGGCTTGTGTTTTACCACTTGTATATTCTGAGCCATTGTCTGTTCTTAGTACTCTGGGCATTCTTTCAAATTTATTACTGACTTGAGCAAGATACTCCTCTCATTTCTCTGGAACTTCATCTTTACTGTGAAGTAGGAACACTGTGGTATGTCTGGAGTAATCATCAATGAAAGTGCCTTTTCTTTCCTGGAGTTTATAGTTTTCATTGGACCACAAAGATCTGAATGAATTGAGTCCAGAGGTTGATGAGCTTTGCTGCTGCTCTGCTTTGGAAAGGGGTTTCTTGTCATTTTCCCCTTAATGCAGCTGGTACAGGTCATTGTTTGATCACATGGATTAATCTGAATACCACTTGCATAGTTGTTCTCAACTATTTTCTATATTGTATCAGGACTTCTGTGCCCAAGGCGTCTGTGCCAGGTGTGGATGCAGTTTAAATGTTTATCTTCTTTGGCAATATTAACCATTTCACTGCAATGCAGCTGGTATAGTTCATCTGTGATTTTGCCCTTTGCAAGTAAGCAGTCCCCTTTTGTGATGACACAACTATCACCCTCAAATGTTTCTATGTTGCCTTGGTTAGTGAGTTTCTTCACTGACAAAAGGTTGCTTTCAAGATCTGGCACATACAGAACATTTCTCATATGGATCTTCCTGGTGATATCTGAAGAGATAGGACAGTATAGAACACCATCACCTATTCCCTCTGATTTCATTAATTGTCCATTAGCTGTAGTTATCTTTTCTGATTTGCTTTCATCAAGCTGAGTGAAGAAATATCTGTCATTAGTCATGTGACTTATAGCACCGGAGTCCACACACCATGCTTGCACAGAGGTGACATTATTTCTGGAATTAATTGCATACTCTTGTGTTTCAGTGGCATTCTTAGCTTGTTGCAATCCACTTTGCTTTTGCATTCTAGCTTTCCGTGACCTGGGCAGGGATGACTGGAAGAAAAACCCCCAATTAACACCCCATTAATCTTACCGTAATGCGGTCCAGCCCCCAACCGAAATAAATGATGCTGACACCGCTTCAACTTTAAGATGTGGATACAGATTGGCCACAGCTTTATTAAATAACAGAGAAAACATCATACTTTGTGACTGCCCTGTTTAATTTTATGCGGCACCTATTCATCACCGGCGCCGGAATTGACGACCTCCAGTGCTGACGAGGGAGTACGTCAGACCAAATGCACACTAACCCAGGGAAGGCATCCCGGGCCCTAAAAAAGAAGACTTTTAAGTCCCGTATCAAGACGTGTAAGGGTCGCGACCCCAGATCGTTCCCCCCGGCGTGCACGACCAAAACATCCGGTGGGCCGGATGCACCAGGCGATGGAACTGGGACACCAACCGATGCCATTTCAAGCCCTGGACACCCAGCCAGTGAACCTTAACTTCCGCTTCTGGATATCCAAAGTTCCTGCCAGATGTCCGGATCGCTGCACGCTTCTCCGCCCAGTAGATGAACGAGTGCCCCATCACCCAGACCACGGCCGGCCCAGGATCTGCAAAAAAGGAAAGAAACATAAAGAGAGGGGGAGGAGAGGAAAAGAGACCCCTAACCGCCCCCCCACCCCCAAGTAACACCACCCATCCCCGGGACGTACACGGCCCCCAAGAAGGAAAGAAGACGGGTGGGTGGGAGGGGAGGGGGGGGAGGAGAAGAATCGTACAGGTGAAGAAAATTAGCGGCACCACCCTTACACCAAGTGCGGCCGCACATACCTCCGGAAACAGACGGACTCCCAACGACCGATGCGCTTGATGTCCGCGTCTGATAGACCCCAGCGTGAAGCCTCAGTAGCCGCCCCAATCCGGAATGAATGCGTCCCGTACTCGGACACCTCCCGCCCCAGAGCCGACAGGCATTTCCTCATCACCGCCAAAAACTGGAAGCGCGATAGCGAGGAAGAATCCCTGTGAACCAGCAAAGATCCCCCGCCGGACGGTCGCCCCAACATAAACTCGTCAAAACAACGCAAAGGGCACACCCGCGATCCCCCGA
>CM070038.1:66966737-66976922 GCA_036250615.1 Ptychadena robeensis
GCTGTGACTGTCAGGAAGCCAAGGACAGTTTATGTTGGACCGGGTAAAGCCAGGAGGCTTATCATTTCCAGGACATTCGGTTTGTTTGAATATTAACCCCTGTGCGGGTAACTTTGTGTTTGGACTGAGTTTCAAACAATAAACATGGGCAGGAGCGCTTAAAAAGGTAAATAGCGTGTGGATTGATGCTATGGAAGTACACTTTTTGAGCTGATTCTCCACAGTATGTGATCACAAAAAAACTGTAACTTTTCACAAATATTGCCTGGGAAGTCCCCTATTGGGTTTTGTAGGGCAACCCTCTTTGCTGTGTTTTCTTTTGATTAATTAATTTTGGGGATTAAGGCAATATTTTCACCTTATAGCCAGAGATTCTCTATAGCTTGGATCAGGCTTAAATAGTGCTAGTTAGTTTCCTCTCATGTGTCACCATGTCAGCAGGTAAAATGTGGTGGGGCGTCGATTGTCATGATTAAAGTGGATTTTCTTTGTGGGGAAAAATTCATATAAATATGTATATACCCTGTCTTTATTTCTTTATGTCTTTAAACTTTGCCAGTGTCTGTGCACCTTCTTTCTCTTGCACAGCTAGGCTCCATGCCTCATAGAGCCTGGTATTATTATTAAGGGGGCCCTCCATGTTATTTTTAAATGATAGGTAAATCAATGGTAAATATACAAATGTGTAAAGCTATTTATGAAAGCATACATTAACTTTAAAGATGACAGAAAATAAATCTGACTCTGATATTGTTGTTACAGTCTGTGTGTGTACTTTCTACCCGTCTGCCGGCTCGTTGTTGGAGCCACATCCCTGGCATCAGTGATAATGCTGTGGAAGTAGGGGGATGCCTGCATCATTCACTTGCAATTTAATGTGTAGGGGTGAGAGAGCGGGCGTTTCTATTGTAATCAATTTGCACAGCTTTGGAATATAATAGGACCGCCACAGGTTAATCAAAGCAAAACCCATTGCATACCACCAAAGAAATCATACTCACCTCCACGGTTACTATCTAAACTCTCTCTACAGACTTTCTGCAGTCTGTATTCAGACTGCAAGCCTAAATAAGCAGGGGAAGTAAAAGGGGGAGGAGTGAACGGCAGCCTACTGGCTCTCTGAGCTGTCAGTTCGCTCTCTCCTTCTGTGGAATGCACACAGTGTCTCCACTCTCCCCTAGCACTGCCAGCCAATCAGAAGGCTAAGGGATGGATAACCAGGATGCAGGACTAAGAGAAACATTGAAGAAGCTTCAGACAGTAAGTAGAGTGTATTTAGGAACTTGGGACTGTGCCATCTATGCTCTGGCAGCAGAATTTCAAAGGACACTAACAGAAGACTGTATGTATGCTGAAGTCTGTAGTCCATCATCAGCCTAGGAAGGAGGAAAACAGGGAATGGGGAAGATTGTCATAATTAGTGATGCTCCGATTGATCGGCCGCCGATCATGATCGGCCGATATTGGCTTAAATAGCATGATCGGCGATCGGCGCAAAAAAGCTGATCACGGGGGGCGTGGCCTGATGCCGAGCTGCATGGAAGCCTGCTCTGGAGCTCCTCCACTTACCCCTGTTTTCCTGCCTGTTTCCTCGGCCATCCTTCACTCCCTGCGTCCCCAAACCTCACCATCAACCGGCTGGTAGTCACCCTCCACTCCGGTGACAGTTTGGTGGCGGCGCGCTGCACTTCCGGACGTGGCCGAAAATTTAGGCCCCGGCTTCAGCCTACTCGCGCCGGATCGCGGTTGGTTGCGCCCAGCCTGGAACACCTCTCAGCTACACCATCGCCTGCTACCTCTGCTGGACCACCGGGAAGCTAACACATGAAACACATGGGGGTGCAATATCACGGGTGGCCACTGGGGGCATTAAGTGATCTTCTATGGGAATTTTCAAAGCAGATCACTGAGAATTTAAAGCTTCCTGTGACGTCCTGCCCGATTTCTGCCTACAATGAACCAGGAAGTGAGAAGAGCTGCCGGATTATATTCTTAAATTGCTCATTACAGGTTTGTTTTTGGGTTTTTTCACTGCATTCCTCCCTATTATTGGCACTTCTAGTGCCATTCATGAAAACATAGATTCCTGGTGGTAGGTCCGCTTTAAAGCCCTGAACAGCACTCTAAAATTACTGACAGGATCACAAGATGCCGTTCCAAATTACCACTGTGGGAAGAGGGGTGTCCTGGCCGGAATAATCGGACACATGCTTTCCTCAACATCCAAAACCATGGCCATGATTTTGGGGATCCATTTTCTCCTGCAAGTAAGTGTATTTTAAAATACAATAATAATAGAACAAAATTGTCAGGCTCAGGCTATTCATTGCATTAATGAATGCTTTGTGTGTAAATTTGCACTGTTTAAGGTGAGACAGATCAATAGTTTTGAAAAGGATAAAGCTGGCCATACAAGGGTCGATCCCTGTTCGATCGACGCGCGATCGATTGCAGTGTGGTGACAATCGACATGGCTATCGATCATTTATAGAACCAATGGAAAATCAGTGTATGGCCACCTTAAGAGTACAATGAAAACAGGGAAGTGTACTTAATCAAGACATCGCACCACTGGACCATCTGTGGTTCACTGCTTTTCACACTAAATGATGCCACAGCGCACTGAATTTCGGATAACACGGTCTGTTATGTCATGTAATATAGCATGTAAAGTGTCACTTCCCCAATTTTGTAATGCAGAAGTGTCGGTGTGGTTTTTCACTTATGCAAATGATGTGGAAGGTGGAAAGTTAGGAGGGATAGTAACACTCCAACCCTCCTAAGTTAGGAGGGAGCTTTACTCTACTACTACTCTACTGTACCCTAACTTTCAACCTCAATTGTGCTGCTAATTGTAAGCAGGAGCTTTGATAGTTTCAGTAAACTCAGCAACCCTGTGAAATGGTCATTCTACCCTAAAGGGGGTCCTGACCCACAGGTTGAGAACCATTGATCTAAGGCAAAGAGTAGTTTGTTTATTGTTGTTGTTTTTTTTTTATATAACTTCAACTGTATTGTGTGCCCTATTGAGCATGCTCCTTGTTTAAACTCCTGGGTGTTTGCCTTGAGTTAATAAGTGACATAATCAGCTGTCTGCCGGATTCCCCCGATTCTATACATGCCGATGTTTCCGGGTCGATGGCGTCACTGGTGACGCAAAGGGGGCGGGGGTAGGCGGCGCCATAGACCTCCATGTAAATGGAGGGGCGTCGCCTTTTTACAGCATAACTCTGGCGTTTCCAGTGACGTCGGATTAATGCTCTTAATCATGGCGGAGCATGTCAGGCTCCGTCGCGATTGCCCGTGGTGCGGTTATAAAAAAACCGTGCCACGTGCACAATGCCCAGAAGGTTAAGCCAGCAGAAGCCAAAGCATTCTTACCATAATTATTTCTAGATACAATGTAACAAATTGGTTCTTGGTTCTCTTAACTGTACTTTATTGTGATGTGCACAATGGAAAGCCAAAGGGCTTTTCTGTATAAATTCCCTCCTGTACTAGATATGCATTATCTATTCTAATTCTAATATGAATTATATTATGTAGCATTTGACAACTTAGTTAGTTATGGAGCTCAGGATCCTGATATCAATGATACATGAATATATCCATCTTTATTTCGGACTGTCCCAAGTGAACAGTCAACAGTGAAGTCAGTATGATGGTTATATACAGCTTCTCAAATATTTTGATTGGACATGGGTTGGAATCCTTACCAGTAATAATGAAAATAACTCAGATAGAGTAAAAATATTAATAATCTGTTTGTTCAAAATGGAATTTGTGTTGCCTTTTATAAAAGAATATGAGACTTTAATTTTACGACTGTAACTTCAGCAATGAATAACCTTAATTATTTATCAGTAAATGTTGTTTTTGCCGCCTTCACTAGTTATACATATGTTTAAATAATGTTCACAATTCAGAAGTATCCCATACCTGGCAAAGTTATTATTATGCCATCAGCACTGTCTGTGCTCCCTGGTGATGCATATTTATACCATATCAAATGGTCAGGGGAGCACAATAACGTTTTTAGTGAGCTCCTCAGATGAGTACCAGGAGATGGTGTTTGGTACTCACCCCATATGTAGGTGGTCTTCCTCACTGGCCTCTATGTCAGCTTCCTGCATGGTAGATTCGGCTTCAGATGGACCTCCCTGTCCCTGATTGATCCTCCATCCACAGTTCAACAACACAGTTTAAACCCCCAGATCTCATACTTTAGTAGTGCAACCCTGAGATTTTCTAGGTTAGTAACTAACCCCTGAGACTACCTGCATTCCAAATGCCAACCTTTCATAATCATAGGGAAGAATCAATGTAGTGTAAGAGACCCTAGATTTATTCCACCTTCAGGTGTAGTGCCACGTCCCATATATATGAAGAAGGGAGTGTTTGGTTGAAGCCTATTCTACTCAGATCACTGCTGGTGATAGGTTCCGCCAACCAGGACTTTTAAGGGCACAGAGAGAGTAAAGTGCATGGATGTGCTTACGGTTAAAAGAATATCATTTTATTAAATCAACAGCATGATAAAAAACAGTAATAGGTAGTACATAATACATGATTGGTTTGGATGAAAAACATAAAGTGATCACAGTCAAAAAGTGTCATATATATTCGAGAGTATACATCACTCCGGGCGCAAGGCGCCAATCCGACGCGTTTCTCCCCAAAATTCAGGGGCTTCCTCAGGGAGGAGTGGTAACTGTACAATATATGATCCTAATGATAAATCAGAATATATGATGGTAAGAAATCAACATTGCATAAAACCGTAATGCATTAAATCAATAGCATATAAGGAAGGAGGAACATGTGTTATGGTTTGATGACTTACGTCTTTGGTGTGAATCAATCCAGTGCAAGGAGAAGGCAGCCGATGCGAGATCTTTAAGAGTTAGTGCATCGTCACAGCTTGTATGATGAGGTAGATCGGTTATCACTACAAGTAAATTTATAATATATATATCTCTTTCATAATTACTCATAAATAGTTGGTTAACACCAATCATAATCATATTCCAACATTCCAACAGTGATTTTCTCTAGTTAGATTTTACCCATACATATGCCTACATATAACCCCTGTATCTTCAACATCCTTAGAAGACCACTCTTATTTTGGATTAGTGATTTATATTCCCAATTTCACACCCCTAACTGCAAACATTCATAATTATTAATGTTTCCCTGAGGGTATCCAACTGACATAAATTGTATATATTTAACAATAAAAACTGAAAGAATTTTGGCAATCTAAAAGAAAAATTAACATTAAAAGTAGTGTATACATGATTAAGTGAAGTTGTTTGTACATCTATTTATTGTGGGAGGGATGCCGATTGTGCTGCCGATCTCTCCCCTCTATGGCTGACAGCCAGACTACTTGGGTGTACCTGATGGCTGCCCAGACATGGAGTGCCTCCAAGTTGTTAGTACGCAGTTTTGCGAGTACGCAGTTAGTACGAGTTTTGTAACAATAATGCAGGTACACATAATTAGTTTTTGGATACCAGAATACCAGAGTACCACTTATGTGCACACCTGCTAATGGTTCACTTGCATTTGCTATTCCCAAAGGAGACATCTCGTGATTAAAGGACTTCATCTATAGAGCTAACCCTCTCACCTTCCCAGATGATGTATTCACTGCATTGGTATGGCGGCATGCCTTTCAGTGTTTACCTGTCAATTGCACTAAGTTTAGAAACAAATTGGGAAAAAGGAATTGCACAGGAAATTCAACAACGAAAATATTTTAATCTTTTTTTGATGTCAACAATTTTAGATTGACTTATGTTGTTTACAGAGCTACTCATGCAATGGCCTACGCAATTCATGACTGGCTGCTCTCAAGGAACATTCATCAGAGTGATCTCAAATCATTTCTCACATCAACTTTTCGTGCATGGTAAAATACTTAATTTATGCATTACTTAGGTGTTTAATACACGAACAGCACAGCTGAAAAGTATAGATATAACAGTCGAATTAATAAGAATGGATACCACATCACAAATACAAATGCCAAAGTACCTCATCCCATACAAGCCTGCAGAAGAAGAGTATAATGATATAGCCTTCCTCCTAGGACAGGCTGGTATTATTACATTAAATGCTCAGCTCTGCATACAGCGGGATGATGGTAAAGAAAACTGAAGTGAGTAACAAGGCTTATCAGGCATCTGGACTAACAAACCAAAGGGCCTGTGGGTCCAAAGTGGTCATGTAACTTAAGATGTCTACTGCAAAGAGGTGTTAAGATCAACAAACAAGTGTGCTCTTTTCATTATGTGTGTTTATATTCTGTTTCCACAACGATGTTCTCTGTGTATAGAGGCTCAACAGATAGCTTAACCACTAATATAAGGAAGTCAGCGAAGAAATACTCATTCCTCAGTGATGTGAATAAACATTTATACTTTATCCTTATAATAGATTTGGTAAAACTGCAATACAATACAAACAACAATATAACTGAAACCAGATAACATCCGCAATACATATCTGTGCATAAAAGGTAACTAATACTCTTACTTACAGGCTATTATGTAGACAGGGCCTGATAGAAGCATCTGATTTCACATAGTGTGCTGAAAACTAAGATGGAGTCATTTCCTGTGAACTATGAACTTTGGGGCTGGCTTATTTACAGCTCACTAATGATAGAATAAATGTGGCTGTCCCAGAAATGGTCAATAGGTGGCAGCAAATACAATCTACTCTAATCTTACATTGCTAAGCATATAACCACTCACTGCACCATGTCTAAATGATGAGGTGAATCCAGAACAGTTTACATACCCACTGAAACCCAGTTGTTGCACACATTGTTTATTATTTTTTACTTTATTATCATCTGCTATTATCTGCTCACATTTTTTTTCATGCTCCTAAATGTTACTGTCTGTAAATCCAGTCACTAAAATCTTTTGTATCTCTAACATCTTGATAACTGAAATCTAATTACAAAATTGCTGAAAATTGCAGTATCAATAAATCTTCAGTCTTCATTCAATACTTCTGCCATCAACATCAAAACCTCCATATGAGATTAATATATTTCTACTGTTCTCCTGCATTGCAACATAAGCTTTCACTGAAATTTCGATTCAATTCCAACGATCTAATAATATGTTTTGTCTTTCCTAGATAAATAAATACCTGGAGAATGTAAATTTGACCACATTATCAAGTAAACATTTGCACTTTGAGAACAGAGAAATTGAAGTCCAATATGACATCATGAATTTAGTTATCACTCCTAATAAAACACCTCACTATACTGTGTACTAGTGGTGCGCAACTGAGTTGATATGGAGGGCCACAAGTGTGGCCCTCGGCATCACTAAAGGGCATCACATAATATTTTCGATCTATACTGACTTGTATAAGCAATTTCTAATGAAATGACTGCAGGCATAGCTAGAAGACATTGTTTAACATTTTTAAATAACAAAACTTGTTTTAAATGATGAGGCATAGGGAACACGTTAGTATGGTAGTGCACATTTTGTGTCATATATCTAATCAAAGGTTATGTGCCTCAAAGATATCATCAAAGTCTTTGATTATATCTATGGAGTATAAAACCTTTGATTCATGGGTTATGTGCCCCTATTCTGTTTGTCTCCTCCTCTTCCCACTGTAAGAAGATCCCAGGAGAAGATGGTTCAGCGGGGGATTGGCGTACAGGTGAGTTTCTATGCCCTATGCATTAACAGTTAGGTTTCAGGGCTGCAAGTGGAGGACTGAGAGGAGCCGCTGAAGAATGCCCAAAGGGCTGCATGTGGCCCCCGGGCCTCAGGTTTGGCACATGGGCTATATACAGATTGGAAGTTACTTCAGCTCTGCCCCCCTGGAAAACAACTTGTTCTCAATGATACCCTCGTCAAATATTTAAAGAGGCAAGCATAATTTCTTTTATCATGCCTGCTTGATTTGACAAAATTGTTGCCAAATCTGTAATCAGAGCACCCATTGAGTCAATGTATTAGAGTTGGCAAATTAAGTTAAAGCTACTTGTCCATGTGCTTTAATCTGCAGCTGCTAAACAATGATTACACAATTCTGCCCTTCAACATACCAGCCTAACCAGTTGTAACCACGTCCCCTTTTGTAATAGTTTTTGTGCAGATGTCCCTCGAAGCTTCCGGTGCTCATTTACTACAGGTCCTTGGACAGGGCTGAGCAGAAGTACTTGCATTATAAAGAGAAGCACTAGTGGTGAATATATAGGAAACAGTCACCACAGTGTGAGTTCCCTCTGAGGGGGGCAGAGGCTGGGGGACTTTAAAGGTCTCCTTTATGGATAGGTTTTTTCATAGGTTTTTAAAAAAAAGTATAGATAACATCATTGGATTTAAATGAAATTTATAGTAGAAAGTTCAAAAAGCACATCTACAGTGATCATCAATCATAAACAGAATTCGGTATAATATTCAACATATATAAAGGTAAGTTTACAATGCGATACAACAATGGCTCTAAACACGAAGTTGGCATAATATGTCTTGATCAGCCTCCAACAAGATGATGTCGACGAAAACACGGCCTGAGATGGAGAATGACTGTGCCGACGTACGTTTCGTTATTAAAAATAATAACTTCATCAGGGGAAGTAGTCAGTCGTGCAGGCACAAAATTGCTGGTGGTTGTGGAGTATTGTTTATGCGGTTCAAAGGAGTACCGAGATGATCTTGGTGGGGTCAGAACCCGAGATGATGGAACGGGGGACCCCCCCTTAATTGGGCAGCAGACATCAGTCAAGGAGAATGCCTGTAGTAAAATAGGAGTTGCGAGTCAGGTCATAAACAGTAGTTTAGTGGTATAAGCTGGGTCAGCATAGGTAAGTCAGGTAATCGGTAGGAGGACTCAGTAGGCAAACTCCCTTGCGTCCAGAAGTCTCCCAGAAGTCTCCCAGAGATTCATCCCTAGCTAGTAAAGTTTGTACAAAATAGACAGGACACTTATACTTACAATTGCTGGCTTTTTATTAAATATGATTAATGAACATAATAACAATATACTATTTTGAACTTATCAAACGCATCCAAAAAATCTATCTGTGTATAGTCAAGTTAAGAATAATGTCCTGAGCCACAAGTAATGCATCCACTTTCCAACTCACTAAAGTGATATTCTTGCTTTGGTACTTTACTACTCCATATATGGCACATTACAGGTATTCGTTGAGTCCAATATTTTCTTTTACATTTGTGAGTTTATTGCAAAGCCCCTAAACATTGTTTCATCACCAAACATTGCTGGGGATGCAGAGAAAGGTTGTGGGTATTACTCTATGTTGACTCTGAACTTAACTTAATATGACACCTACCAGGGTGCATATTACATGTCAAAAGAACCTATTTTTTAAGAGAGAGTTCTGTACAATTTAATATGGAGTGTTTTATATTATTTTTTAGTATATTAAATAAAGCTAAATTAACCAGACCTCCTTTTTGCTTAGGAAATTACAGGCCTGGCTTATTGAATAGCAAGCTCTGAATAAGTAGGGGTGATGAATGAATGTTGTCCCCCTACTGGTCATACCAGACCCCCATTAGGCCTAAAGCTTGTGATAATGAAATAACGTTTAAATAAATAAAAAATATTAAATAAAATTGTAATAGTATTGATCCCAACATAAAATAAATTTCAGTTATTATTGTTTTCTGTTGCAATGTATAGTAAAAAGGAACGTAAACTTTGTGTGACAAGTGAAAAGTTCAGGATCTCAGCTGTCATTATTGATGAAATGCTTGCAACAGCTTTTCCTTTAGAAAATAGCAGGGTAGACTAACCCATTATTATTTCAGTCATACTAGTAATTTCATATCAGATGCGCCTAGAGAGAGGAATACATAAATATATAAATATGTATCTCCCTATATACTCCTTTGTCACTCATCTGGGCTTCAGCAGAATTTACTTGTCTGTTATTAGTTGGTAGCATACATATGTGAAGGCTAGATAGTACTACACAAAAATGGATTAAGTCATGAGACGATATGCATCTCTAACGATATAGATATATTTAATAGAAATAGATACTTTCTTTACATTTTAAAATATACACACAAGTCTCTCTAAACTCTCTTGCGAGCTCGGTTTTTATTTATCATTTAGAAATTGCAGTTTTTATTAGCATGTGTGAACTTGGGGGGGGGGGGGGGGGGG
>CM070038.1:67012161-67031999 GCA_036250615.1 Ptychadena robeensis
CAACGGTGCAAGAGTCGGGATTCCAGAGATCGGGTCAACGAGGAAACAAGCCAAGGGTCGATACACGGGGAGTCGGTCAGAAATGAGCTTATATAGCCAGCATGGTTTTCCACCCCTCCCCTCTGCAGGAAATGACTGCCGAGAGGAGGGGTGTCTGTTTCTTTAAATTGTGCACGCTCGTGCGCGTGCACGCGTCTCATCTCCAGCCCGCGCATGCGCACATGCTCCGCTCGGCGGCGGCCATTGCTCTGCATGCTGGCTGCATGCAGAGCCGATTCCAGACAGGGGGTACCCCATGGCAGAGGTATCCCCCACTACCCCAGGTATGTGACATCCTGGGGGAGAGGCTGCGCTGCCCGGGGACCCCATTAACCAGACTGGGGACCCCGATGGCGCCGCACTCCCCCCAGGGTTCTGCAAGGGCTGACAGGGGGCCGAATACGTTTGCAAGCCACTGTATGTGCACCTTTTGATTTATTGCACCATTGTACCAGCACAATTTAGGGATTCAATGGAAGAGGATGATTCAAAATTTTATTATTTTACAATTTTATATAGGAAGTCCTACTAGCCACCATATTTCTGCACCTTTGTAAATGTATATAAACGTCACACATCTGAAAGGAAAAAAATTTAAAGCTGACATTAAAATAGTAATTAGATTACTTTAACAAAAGTTTTAATTTGTGTTTTTTATTTTGGTTGGAAAAAATGTACATGAAAAATATGTTTTGTTGCCAGTTTTAGGGCTTCGGACATGTTTCTAGAGTCCACCCCAAGATCACCCTAATCTTTAGCAAAAACCTAGACTAAAGTGTGTAGTTTTGCCATAAGTTAAGTTTACATTTAAGTCAGAAATTTATTTCTATATGGCCACACACCAAACTTTAATGTTAATGTTTTCCTGCCGCTGCTTGTGGCTTTAAATAAGAGGTTTCCTGTCTAATTAATTTCAAGTTATAAGAAATCTTCACAATATGATAAAACTGCTCAATTTAGATCCTTCCTCAATATTTTGATTTTCATCTTTATCTTTAGAATCCCTGGTTGGCTCAAATAATTGCTCCATCAATGATAGCAGGCCATCCAGGCCCAGATGCCGCAAAAAGCGCCACAACACGTCTACCACCATCTTAAAAAAAATGTCATTATACTCGAATGCATTGTTGTTCTTTCTACAGATATAAACATAGCTAAACATAACACAAAGCTAAAAAGTTTTATTTTGGATTTATCTTTTCAAAAAACATTCTTCCAGCAACCTTCTATTTTTTTCCACATGGCCTTCAGCACAATATAAAACAAAAATGGTCATTAAGATGCCATAATTTTCAACATACATTCACAAATTGTATGCAGACTGAAACTAGACCAGGAAATGTGCATGCATGCCTGGGCACACAATTACCACCAACCCCAGTAAATCAAACACAGGAGCCCACCCAAGCATACTGCTATACAGATTGTGTGCATGACAGATCTTCTTTAAATGGGTACATTGCCCGCATTCTGCCACCTGGTGCTTTAGTAATAATTGACTGGTTATTCTCCTGCAGCCGGTAGGGTGAAGCAGCAGGGTCCCTGGACTGTACTGTGCACAGCACTTCCACCGAGAGACAGGGGATGCTGTTCGGTCTAAACAGATCCCTCAGGCATGTTCTGTGCTATCCACATCCACAGCTGGAAATTCTGTTTCTGGCTGTTCTGGCTAATCAGTATTTCAGCCACAAATGGTCACTCTGCCTGCAATCCCTGGGGTCACAGAGGATGATACAGTATCACCAGCAGGGTAAGTGCCTTGATCCCAGGACTAACTAATAAACCCCTCTTAACGCTAAAATGACAAGAAAATAAACAAAACCAACTGTGCAAAAATAGGGAGGATGGGTGCTGCTCCTGGGGCAGAAAGGAACCTCCTTCTTCTGGCTCAAGAACAAAACCAGCCTGAAAGCCATCCCCTCGCCTCCTTCTATGCCTACCCCTGCCTGAGAACCACTCCCTTGGCCATCACCTGAGTCAGGGTGCCCTCCCGCCTACCTCCAGACAGCTCTGGGCACTCTTGACCCCAGGACTACTGAGCCGTTCCCATAACCCAAATTAACCCCTCTTAACACTAAAAGAAGACCAATACAAAACAAATTCTTTGAAAATTTTTATTTATATAGAAAAATAACTACATAATACAATTTGGCCACAGCCTGTAAACTATTAAACAGAATGACAATAAATATCACATTTAACTTTTACATAGTGAACTAGGGGGGTCCCCGACAGTGTTGCCAATTGTCTGCTTTACTTCCAATCACCGTACCTACCAACAGCCCTTGAATACCAGCACATTGGGTTCTTTACTTCAAAAACCATGACACCAGTGCATTGTGACTGCCCTTGTAGTACCGATACGTCACCTGAGCTCAAGACTCAACTTTAACCTACAGCACTGCTGAGCTTCTGCCCAGGGACCGGAATTTGGCCCCTCAAATTTGGGACCTCCCCAACCAAAGCAGCAGGGCCGCCTCAACTGCTTTTCCCAAACCCACATTAAATATATATAAACACCCAAATCAAAAAGGGGAACACCATCGGGTCTAAAATGCTTTTGGCAAAACAGAAATAGACCTATTGACCTTCACACGGCTCCTATTGAGTGTAACCAATGGCCGCCAATGGCTGGCGCCACGCTGGCTGGAGCCGAGGCACAATCTCCGACCAGACACAAATTATGCTCAGGCTACACTCTCAGATGTGGAGGAAAAACTCTTGGATAGAGTGCATTAGGCTGTGAACAGGCCCCCAATTCGTTACCTCTGGCATGGACTACCAAACTATGGGGAGGGGAACGTGCAACCACCAAGTCAGAAAATGTACAGAAAATCTGCGGCCATTTTAGGCTGGGGAAGCCGAACCAGTGGGTGTCCACATCAGAGTCCTTGCAGCCCAGAAGCCTGCCGCAAGGGCATACAGCAGCCCTACCCTTGGCCCAAGTAACATAGGAGTGGGCCACAATCCAGACGTTACATTTTGTGGTATCTGTAAACAGGAGAACACATCGGTCAAGTGTAACTCCGGACAAACAAACCCATAAACCCCGATCAGGTTTAGAATAGAAAAAACAAATGTTCCAAACATTACCCTGCAGAATAACATCCCACCACTGCAGCCCCTCGTATGACTTCCTCCCCGGGCTGATCCAAAAGGCCCCAAAAAAGGCCAAGGAAAGGCCAGGCCGTAGAGCATAACCAACTGGTAGGACCACAAACAGAGCTGCCATTAAGGAAAAAGTCACCGAGCTACGAGACTCCCGCTAAACTTTCCCCTTTTGGTAACCCTGCAAAAACTGACGTAAAAGGAAATCCTTGGTGAGATCAGGCCAACCCCCGAAGTTTGAACAAATAAGCCATGGCTTGGCCCACCCCTGCACAGGAGACACCCTGTTCGAGCAGGTTGCATGCAAAAAGGAAAAGGAGATACCTATGTTCCTCCTGCAAAAACAGAACCCCAACAGGGGCTTCCAGCTGGAACCACCTGCCCCATGTCAGCTTGTAGGCCCGCCAGGTGGATTCCTCGCCCATGCAAGCAAACCATCGACCCTAGGTCCCACACTCGGAACATGCACAGCCCTAAACTTGATATTGGCCAACAAACAAGCGAGAACAAACTTCCTAACCAGATTGACAACTAGAAAGGATATGGCAGAAAGACAATTAATAGCTGAAACCAACGCCGTGTTATTGCAATGAAAGACCACCGACCGATTGGCCAGCTACAGACCACCGAACGATTGGCCCACACAGTGACAACTGCAACAACCGGAAAGAACTCTCACAATGCCAAGTTCTTCATGAGCCCCGCAACTTGCCAAGCAGAGGGCCATGCACCCTGACACTAGTGATGAGCGGCATAGGCAATATTCGAATTCGCAATATTTCACAAATAATTCTACTAATATTCGATTCTATATTTGTGAGTATTCGCAATCGCGTGCGGTTGCGTGGGAATGTGCGAGATTGCGAATCACGATTATAATCGCCTCGTAACTACCTTTAAAATGAATGGTCATATGTGCTATATATATTCGCAATCCATGCCCATAAGCATCCCAATGCGAATATTCGAAATTGTGAATATCCGCCACCATATTAGCGAAATGTGCGAATTCTCAAATAGCCCATATTTGCTGAATATATTCGAAATTCAAATATTCGAGCTCAACACTACCTGACACCAGGAACCCCCAAAATAGGCTCCGAAGCCAGCAGAGCCAGCAGCATCAGTAAAGAGCCCCAGCTCCCTGTGTCAGTCAACCACAAGGACCTACCATTGTACCGAGACAAAAATGACTGCCATACTAGTAGGTTCTGCTTGACCAGGGATGTAATCTGAATAATGTAATGGGGGAGGCGCACCCTGCTGGTCATAAAATCCCACCCATAGGCAAAATGCGGCATGCAAAGTTAAGCTTCCCCAGCAAGTACTGCTCACCTTCTTCCGACCCAGAATGGAAAGCAAAATCTGCTGCAGGTCAATGAGTTTGTCCTGGGGAAGACGTCACTCCATTGGCCTGTATCAATGTCGATGCCAAGGAATTTCAAGCCGCGACGGGCCCTCGGTTTCCTCATGAGCCAAAGGAGCACCAAATTCACTGAAAACCGCAAACAGTAGTAAAAACCCAGTAAGATGTCGCAATCCCACACAAAGAAAATAGTTCAAGTAATTTACAATGGACTTAATTTCCGACTCCTTTCTGACAATCCACTCCAAAAATGAACTGAATTGCTAAAACAGGGCAAAAGACAGGGAGCAACCCATAGGAAGGCACCTATCCACATACTATTGACCTGCAGCTGGCAACACAGTAACGACCATGGCCAACCATGTATCCTTGCCAGCAGCCTGAACCACTTCAACCACAGTGTCAAAGGAGGTATAGAATACGGAAACCAAGTCCAAGTCAATCCCGTCATTGACTGAAAACCCATGAGCGAAAGAAAGGTGGTGGATCAAACAAAACTTCCCCTCTTCCTTCTTGGGAATCTATTTCTTGATAACGTAACACTCTAACGGGAGGAGGGTAAAGATGTCGATAAACTCACGTTTCAAGTTTTCTCACGCATCTCCTGCCGGACGTCAGCGCCTATGGGAGCCCAGTACAACAGTACCGGTGTGGAACTCAGACGAAATGACGATGCCGAAGCAGCAGCCAGCAAAAACTGCACATCCCATCCCCCTGCCAGAGTCAGGGTGCTGTCCCGCCTACCTCCAGACGGCTCTGGGCACTCTTTCACATTTATTGTTAATGTCAATGTAAATTTTTTTTATAATCCCAAATGGATAATGACTTATATTTGCCACACATAGATGTCATATTGGTTGGTTTTTCATTAAGCACATGACTCTTTAGAATATTCTTTCTTTATTCTGTTTAAATAGGTTCTCTTTATCAATGTCTTTGATGTTGATGATATTAAGGTAAGGTTAATATAAAAATATAATGTATTTTGAAAGTGTTTACAAAGTATGAAGCACCACTGTATTATTGAACATATTATATAACTATTTATGACTTGTTCCAAATTAATATGCAAATTGTATTTAAGTGTCATTAAGATTAAATATTTAGTAATTAATAAAACTCAGGGATGGGATGTTGGATCTCTGGGCACTTTGCATCTTGGGCACCTGTGATAATTAAGTATATCCTTCTTTATCTAATAATATGCTAAAGAATTATGTTCTACAATATTAAAGAGGGTTTAATCTCAAAATATATATATAAAAAAAACAATATCAACTTACTTACCCATGTAGAGTTGTGGTGAAGGGGCTGACTGCTTGGCGGCTGTCTGGGTAGGGACCCTAGGGAATACGTGACCTAGGTCCCTAGGTGCAGCTGGGTCTCTTACCCTTTGGCCTGCAATTCTTCTCTTCTTCCTAGCGGGCGGCTATCTTGGCGGGCTACGGGAACAAATGTTGGCGCGGCTTACTGTGGGGAGACAGGCACCCTGGCCCAGACAGGTGGTCAGCGGGGTTTACCTCACACAGTTCCTTTTGCAGAAAGTATATCTGCGACACAGTCCCTTGATACAAGTAATAAAGGAATGTCCATACACTGGTTGCAAGTCAACTGGGGTTTACTTAACTATAGGGCAAAAGTATTCATACAGCCTTTCACCACCTCTAGTGCCAGAGGTGGGGTTGCATCTTAGGGAAATACAGTTCCAACTGGGTATACTTATGCTGCCTGTCCCTGGGAAGGTGTCTCTGTGCCTGAGGAGTCTCTGAAGCTGCTAAGGGGGACCCAGTGGAGCACTACCCTACCCTGAGGGGAGAAGTCAAACACCTTCATCCAGGTGAGGAGCTAACGTTGCCCTAGTCCGAATGCCTTTCCCATGAGGGCCTCTGGAAGGTGGCGGACACTGCAGAAGGGTCCTGTCATCTCAGCTTCCAGAGCCAGGAAACAGAGGGCGTGGCTAAGGATGCTACAATTTATATCACTTCCCCAGACCAGAGACACATCCCCCAGGCAGGATCAGCAAACACAAAATCCTTTTTTTAACCCTATAGTGGGTTTTCCATTACACTACACCCACATGGGTCTTGATCCAAGCAAAGTGATCGCTGTAAAGGAAAATTCCATACTTACCTTGCCTAGGGTGTCCAGTCCTCCAGCATGTAAGATTAAGGAGCTAAGCACTTCCTGTCTTGCTCTCTCTCTCCACTAAAACGTATCTTATTCGACGATGATTCGCCACTCCAGCATCACTGAATTCAGATTGGAAGGGTGGGGCGTTATTTTTTTTAACCTTGGAATATGCCTCCGGTGCTGATAATAGGAAGCAGAGGTGGTAGGTCTGCTTGAAACAAACCGGCATTTTCCTTTAGGGTCCTTGAGGGTGTGAAAATCAATCACTGTAAAGAACTTGTATGAAAAGAACCATGCTTTCCGTAATGTCCGTAATGTTCCGACATTGTGCTCCATAATCATTGATGATGCGTGGATGTGTAGAGAGGAGAAGGAAGGGCAGATAAACATGGCAGAGTACTATGCTTTGATTGCCCGTACAGTGTAGTTGAAAATCACGAGGTACGGGCATCCTGTCAGGGAGGTTAAGAACCTTTATAGCATCCTCAATTAAAAGATCTAAAGGTGAAAAAGTGGGTTCTATATTAATATGTAACTTGACCTATTTAGATGTTTTTTATTGAAATAGCTTTTGATTTGAGCAAATATGACATTATAATGCTGCTCAAAAATTACGCTAACTGCCACTGCCATCGACTACTGAGGAAAATAAGAGAACAATATAATTTGCATATATTTTGGATTGGGGGTGTACGTGACACCCCTTACCCATTTTCTAAAATGTAAGGACAAATAGCACAACCCAATCACCAAAAATTGTTCAATGTATAAGTTGGAAACATTTGTTATAGAAAATACTTCATTATCATATAGGAAACTTATACACAGAGGATGTTTTCACAATTAACTACGCTTTAAATAACAATAAAAAGTTATATTTTTATCTTTGCAATTGCAATTTATAGTAACATTACAATAACAAGTGACAGCTCAGGGTCACAGCTGCCACTAATGATGAAATGCTTTCCATTAATGATATGCTTGTCACTGCATTTCCTTGGAAAATAGCAGAGCAGATTGGTCTAACCCCTTATTATTTCAACCATACTAGTAATTTCATTTTTAATGTCCCCTGAGAGACTTTAATAAGTAACTGTACAGGAATACATTTGTATATATATATATCTGTATATATATAAATATATAGTTCTATATATATATGTAAGCCACTGGCAGGTCTTTAGAAGGATTGGCGTGCACGTTATTAGTTGGTAGTGTACATAGGTGAGGGTTAGAAAGTAATATAGAAAAATGGATAGCGTCATTAGGTGACATCTCTTTACACAGGTGGCATTGGACATGTATTTTGAATTCTAGACAGAATTCAGAAACCAGAGAATTTTAGAAACCAGAAAAATTGTTCTGTTGGCTCAGTATATAACAATCTGTTTTTGTGTGTTGTCTAATAATGACTTTTTTGAAACAGTCTCTTATTGTCTTGCTATTATCATTGTACTTCCAACCCTCTGCTGACGCTGCTGAAAATAAATCTGCCTGTATTCTGAGCAATTCCACCTTGTTCAACTATTTCAGAGACGGTGATATTGTCCTGGGAGCAGTTGTTTCTTTGTATAGTTTGCCTATGTTAAGAAAATATACCTTTACTAAAACTCCAGAACCCGCCCTTTGTACTGGGTAAGCTTGTCATGTTGAAGCATGGATTCCTTCTTGTAATTTGTGTATTCTGAAAAAAATTTGATTTGTGAATCCAATAACAAAATGTCAAACTTGTTTTCTATCTATGGCACTTTTTTCTGTTTCTATGTCAAATCATTTCTGCTAGTGCTTCATTTATGTCTGCCTGTTAGAGAAGATACTAAAATGTGGACAGGTTTGGCCCTCAAGGACTAAAATTGGACAACCATTATTTAAACTATATAATGAGTACTTAGGGGAGGCATAACCTGAATTTATATTACATAATTTCACATTCTTATCTAGAGAAATAGATTTCCTTCTTGTTTTATTTCAAAGGCTAATGATTCACATTATTATTTCATATCATTCATTAATATTTTTCAATTAGATACTTTTTTGTTTGTTGTTCTATAATACATTTTTGAAATATTGGTCAATAAAGACAAAATGTTTTAGTTTTTTTATAGCTTTATTATTCACAAAATAATTTTTCAGGAAAACATCAAGTCTTTTCTATATGAAATGTTTTGTTTATCTAGGGAATGTTATATCTGAATATTTATCTGGGAAATGAAAAAATGAAATTTCCTTGTAGTAACTAAAAAGGTGTCACATCTCCAACAGGTTGATTCCAGTCACCCTTTATCTGAGAAAATGTATGAGATGCTTCATGGATAGTGTTGAGCTTGAATATTTGAATGGTGAATATTTTTTATTAATTATCGGCAATTCGAGAATTCCAATATTCAACTTTAAAAAAAAAAACACGACCAAAGCATGTGACCATTCATTTTGAAGATAATCTCAATGCATGGCCATATGGAAATATCACAAAGTCTCAATGTCTTCAGATAATGTTCAAATGGATCTCTTAGATACAAAATTGCCAGCTGATCTGTTTGTGTGTACGATAAACAGAAACACTTGCTTTGCTATCTAGCCAGACAAGAGACTATTCCATGGATGTTGGATCATGAGATTGATCTCTACAAACAAGGAAACAATGGCAAAGCTTACAGTTCAGCTTATTCTTGGAAGTGTCAGTCTTTATTAAGTAATACATCTCTATACTCAAGTACAAGTCACATGGGGTTGACATGTTTAAGTCACTAAACAAAACTCTTGATTTCTATGGAACATTAAAGCATTTATTAATTAGGAATATTGTAAAAGAATATAATAGCATTAATCAAAAAAAATTGTGAATCACCACCCCTGATTTCTTCATGGCAAGTGTCTGGACACTTCACTGGCTACTTACAGGATATAGGGAGCATTGGAGCAGATTATACAATAACTGGTCTAAAATCATAGATCCTGTACCATGTATTATGTACTATGTAGTATTTTTTTTAGAAAAACATAGAAAAAAGATAATAGACAATTATAATAGAAAGAGTCAAGAATAAGGAAGAAAAATGGAAAGAAAGGAAGAAATGGTAGGCAGCCAGTAGCAGGAGGGATGTCTCACAGAAATGCATAATTATGAACCATTAAAGTCTAGCCGAGAGGTGGGCAAACTAAGGCCCGGAGGCCCATTTAGCTTTTTTTTCCAGCCCTCTGTAACCTTGTTGAAAATATGCTACCCTCCACTTGTTCTCTGCCTATGAGTGCACATAATTAAACTTTATGTATTGTACATTGTTAGGGTAAAGCCATAGGGGCAACCTTTCAATTCCCACAAAAAAACTCCCCTGAAGTGCCACACAAAAAGAAAAAAATATTTTATAACCTGTTCCTTGAGCTAACTGGATCATCTTTCTACATCAAATTATGATCTATATCCCATTTACTAATTTGCTATATCAACTTTTGAACTTGCTTTGCTTGTCACTGCCTCACAGTTGGTGTATCTTAATACAAAGCCTGATTTCTATATGTTTGTTTCACTTATTTTATAAATGCCCGTCAGTGGGTATCTATCCCTAAAGCATTGGACATAGTCGTTTCCTTGTCTACTGCTTTAATGCAGCCTAGAATGGCAGCTAATGTTCAACAAAAGGCCCTACAACATTTTATTTCTGTTTTTGGTAACTGCATCAGTTTAACAACAACGGGAAAAAATATTGGTAAGCCATCAGTGTTATTATTAGACATTGTTTCTGTAACTATCAGTAAAGTTAGGTAAAGTTTTGCTCCCTGACACTAAGGGCTCCTTTACACAACACTGCAGTAAATGCGTTGCCGGCAACACATGCATTATTTGCTGAGCGCTGACCAGTATACAATATGTTATCTGACTTTGGATGCACTGGTATTAGTGTTGCCAATATGTATTGTTACTGTAAGCATTACGTAAATGTAAAAATTACATAAATATACAAAGTAGCACATAGCGCAGCAAACTGCAGTGTGTATGGTTACACAAGTTTCCAAAGGTTTATGTGTGGCTGGAGCTATATAGAACTGGAGAACAATGTGGTCACACTGTGGACATGTATATAGAGTTTACTGCTATTAGATCATTGCTCTCAATCCCTGTTTCTGCTAGAAACAGAGGGTTGCACAACATGTACCAAAATAGCTGATCAATAAATTGATCATCATGCATGTTATAATGTACAAATACTACGTTATTGTTTTTAATTGTGTTTTGAACTATTTATGAAATGTACATTATTGATTTATTTTTAGGCTCCTCTTTCGTTACTATAGACATATCCTGGCAATTATTTATGCTATTAAGGAAATAAACAAAAATCCTTCTCTACTTCCTAATGTCACCCTTGGATTTGAAATTTATGATTCATGTGGTTATGAGTTTAAAGCCCTGGACAGCACTCTAAAATTACTCACAGGATCCCAAAATGCTGTTGCAAATTACCAATGTGGGAAGAGGGGCGTCCTGGCCGGAATAATCGGACACATGCTTTCCTCCTCCACCAAAACTATGGCCAAGCTTTCTGGGGCTCATTTTCTCCCGCAAGTAAGTTTGAAGTCTATAGCTGAGTATTAATAGAATAAACCCCTAAAATTGGAACATATTCTGCTAGACCCAGGATATAAAATGGCTTCTGCAGTTGTTTTTGTATTTATAAAAACTCTTGTAATACAGTTATCATGCTATCAAGTCTATTCTTTTAAGCCATGCAATAGTGAAAGAAAGAAAGATTAGATGAACTATTATACACAGTCAGGGTTCTTACATTGATCAGTTTGTATACAAACATTTAAACCCTTATTTATACAGAAATTTCAAAAACAGCAAGCAGGAGCTAATGCTAGCCATACTCATGCCAATAAGCGGCCGATTTTTAATCTGACCGACGGGCGTGCGCGCTCGCGCCGTTGGTCAGGTTAAAAATCGGCCGCTAATCGGCATGTGCCCACATGGGGCAACAGATCCCTGTCGCCCCACTTCTCGGCCGGCCAGAGAACGGACATGTCCGATCTTCTCTGGTCGATGGGAGCCGATGAAAGCCGATGCCATAAGCTGCAATGAAGCGGAGTCTTCATTGCAGCTTATGGCCGGCACACAAAGGGTGCCCAGCCGATTGAAGGGGCCCCATAATGCAACGGGAGGCTAACGTGATGACGTCATCACGTTAGCCTCCCTGAAAGATATCGGGACTAGTCTGCCTACACACATCGGCGTGTGTATCGCAGGCTTAAGCGTTGCTGGTTATGTACAATCCTCTCTTTCCCTTAGGGCCCTTTCACACTATATGCATTTTTTCAAAGGTGTGTGTTTCTGCGTATATACAAAAACGCATGCATTTTGCACATTACACATCTGCGTTTGCACTTGCGTTTTTTTAAAAAGCATGAAAAATGCATGCAGCAGTGCATCATAAAAAACGCACACAGAAACAGTAAAAGTTTTTAAAAATGCAACGCATGCCGTGTGAATGGTAACATTGGTTTTCTATGAGAAAGCGCAGTACTGTACAAATTTGCTTGTTTGTAAAAACGCAACACGTATACGTGAAAAGGCCCTCACTTCATCCAATACTACCTTCCTCATACGACGACAAAGCTGCTGTTCAATAGGGACTACCACCCCTGTCTTCAAGCAGGAACGGTTGACAGACAGGTCTGTTGATCAGGTAACAGACTTGTCCGTAAATCCTGATCAAATTGCATTCTTTTGGATTGCATGGAAATCGGCACCTAAAGTGGTGCGTCTTGATTCCTGTCCAATTGAGGTCATATGTTACAATAAAGACCATTTTAAGATTATGTTGTAGATGTATGTGTGGCAAAAAACCCAGTGGTTACGCCCCTCTTACAGTTTCTGGTTAATTTTTTCTACTATTTAAAATGAAAAGTGCCATAATGCAATGAATGGAAACATATAAAAATGACTTAATGTTACTGCAAAACATTATGCGATGGGATGGAGCAAATCGTTACACTTCTCTAAAGTTGGGCATACGCGGGTAGATTTCTAAATAGCTTCAAGTACAATTTAGCGCTGTGCACATTGATTAAAGTTTAACTGACCCGCAATCAATAACAGCGTGGTGACGTCACCATGCTGTGATTCATCATGAGTCGATTTCACAGGAATCTACCTGTGTATGCCCAGCTTAAGAGTTTTTCTTACTGCACTTTGACATTCATTTGTTTCTTAACTTTGCTTTCTTATCTTAGGTTGTTCATTGACCACAATGGCTTCAAATCTACTACTTTCTGAGTAGTAGTGGGGTGTAAAAAACACATTTAAATAAAAAAAGCTTTGGTAAAAGGCTCACCATTAAAGATGAGATAGAGGTGAGAGATGTGATGTTGATAAATAGTGTGCATTTTCTCATCATCTGATATATCTCTTTCTAGATAAGTTATGGAGCTCAGGATCCTGATATAACTGTCAAGTCATTATATCCATCTTTATTCCGGACTGTGCCAAGTGAACGAAGTCAGTACGATGGTTTTGTACAGCTCCTCAAATATTTTGGCTGGACATGGGTTGGAATCATTACCAATGATGATGAAAACAACCTCAGAGGGAGTAACGATGTTAGAAGTCTACTTCTTCAGAATGGAATATGTATTGCCTATTATAAAATTATACTGAGCACAGCTCTCAACAGCATGACTACAGCCATGAATACAGTCAAGAACTCATCAGCAAAAGTTGTATTCATTTTCTTTATTAGTGATACCTTTATTAACTTCATGTACACCCTTCAGATTTATTCTATACCAGGCAAAGTCTGGATTATACCATCAACACTGTCTGTGCTTGTGCAGAATAACTATATAAACACATTTAATGGTTCGCTCGCATTTGCTATTCACAAAGGAGACATCCCAGGATTAAAGGACTTCATCTATAGTGCTAACCCTCTCACCTTCCCAGATGATGTATTTACCGCATTGGTATGGCGGGATGCCTTTCGTTGCTTACCTGTCAATGAGACCACATTTAGAGTTAAATTGGGAGCCACAGGGAATTGCACAGGAAATGAAACAATGAAAACGTATGAAACTGTTTTTGATGTCAACAACTTTAGAATGACGTATGCTGTTTACAGAGCTACCTATGCAATGGCCTATTCAATACATGACTGGTGGTACTCAAAGAATATCCAAAAGACTGATGTCAAATCTTTTTTCAGATCATCTTTTCATGCATCTATGGTAAAATATTTAACTTCTACATTATTTAGGTGTTTTAACAAAACTAAATTAACAGAAATCATTTAACATCACATGTAAAACACTCCTGCATTGCCACATGGGCTTTCATTGTAGACTGTAATCGCTACTTTTTCTGATATTTATATGTTTTGTCTCTCGTAGATGAATAAATACCTGGAAAATGTTTATTTTAACACATCATCAGGTGAGAGTTTTCATTTTGAGAATAGAGAAATTGCAGGCCAATATGACATCATGAATTGGGTTATCTTTCCAAATAAAACATCTACATATACACTGGTTGGAAATTACTTCAGTTCTGCACCTCCAGGAAAACAACTTGTTCTTAATCCAAAGCTCATCAAATGGCATCAAATATTTAATGAGGTAAATATGATCACTGCTGACTTTCTTTGACCAATCTCCCACTCCTAGAGATAAGGTTTTTGTCTGAATCATGAACTTGTTGAATCCCTAGCATTACTCAAAAGTAGATTCCAAATTAAGAGAACCCAGATGGGCTAGTGGGATAAGGCAACTCCATAACTTAAACTTTAGGGGGAGAACAATTCTGACCAGTTATTGCCCATTGCCTTGATTAGCTAGCTATAAACCGAGATCGTTTTTTTAAACGATTGTGGCATGTGATTGAGTCTTACATCATAAGTCATACATCAATCGAAATGTGCACAATTTTTGGGATCCAATTAAACGCTTATTTATCACCTATCGATGACATAAATAAAGATCGGCTACACAAAAAATGTGATGGAAAATGATGGAAGTAGGATATGGCCTCAATGGGTTGATCGATAGGAACAATCGCAAGTCTCTAATAACTTCTTTTGATGCACGATAGACTGACTAAAATTTTCAGACATACAATGCCAGCACGATCAATTTTTCATTAAATTTTTCGCCATTTTGATCGATCATTCACTTTATGCATGCATAGGTTTGTGAACAATCGATCTGGGCAATCGCATCGGTCGATCTCTCAGAAATCAGATGAAAAATGGAAACATCTATGGCCAGCTTAAGCAATTAATTCTTTATTTGTGTGAGTTGGAGTGCTAGAGTCTTAAATGTTCCCCACACTGTTAGTAGTTCTTCATATACCCAAAAGGACATATTGAGATGTAACCATAAACAAACTTCAAGGAAGATTCAGATGACATTCAATTTTACATTTGAATAGAATAATGTTTGAAACAAACAATTATGTAAATTAAAAAAAATTTAATAAAATTAATGAGAAAACACAAAAATCAGGGCACAAAGCTATGCTGCTATGTACTAAATCTCGCCCAAATAAAGTCTCTGGTGCCCCAGATGTGCCCATTTGCAGTAACCCTCTCTAACCTAGTGTGATGGATGTAGGAAAATCACACCAGGGAAGAGAGGGTTACTGCAAATGGGCACATCTGGGCCACCAGAGACTTTATTTGGGCGAGATTTAGTACAAAGAAGCACATTGAAATCAGTTTTCTACAAAGAAAACTGATTTCATGCAATGTACTTTCAAATTTCCCGCCACCAGCATGTCACATCGGGGACCGCTAGGGCGGGGAAGGACATTTTCATTATTTCTAAAAGGAAAAAAGACTTGAGTTAAAACATACTTTACTTACAACCAACCCTTGGAAAGAAATTACATTTATAAGTCAATGGTATACTGTACAGACTTCAATCAAGTATCGATCTGCAGGGTAAATGCTTCCTTATTCTCCTTCTCTGATATTGTTTGAAAAACTATTAAAGTGCTTCTAATAATGGCCCACTCAACCTATCTGTATCATTTACCTGTGATCGTTTCTCCCTAGATTCCTCAGTCTGTGTGCAGTAACAGTTGTCTTCCAGGATACAGAAAAGCACTTAGAGAGTCCCAGCAAAAGTGTTGTTATGACTGTGTTTTGTGTTCAGAAGGGGAGATATCAAACAGCACAGGTAACTTATTCCTTGTGAATTAGTTATAAACATTAGAATGGACACCATTAACTTATTAACTGTTGTTACGATATACCTGTATACTGTTTGCTCTTGAAGGGAAAGTGGTTAAACCTCCATATATAGAAAGAGATCAAACAGGAGCTGTAAAATGTGAAATTTTTAACAAAAAAAAATTCTGTTCATATAGAAAGAGATCTAATAGGAGCTGTAAAATGTGAAATTATTTTCAACAAATTGTTTGAATAATTATAAAATTTTTAAAGATTTTCACATTGTAGGAGAAAATCTGAACATGGTATTTTTATTAAACAGAAACCATCCATGGCTTTAGATATTATAGTAGGTATTTATTTATGACCTACCCAAAGGTAGTATTTATGACCGAAATCTTCACATATAAAATAAGATGATCCATTTAAATCTTTCTATTATAGTTTATATAGAATTTGTTTTGATTTCTATTTCATGATTTTAAAGTATATTTCTGTATATTTTTCAAATATACCAGGATTATTTTTTACAGCTATAGAGTTTATACCAGTGGTGGGCAACTGAGTTAATATGGAGGGCCACAAGTGTGGCCCTCTGTATCACGTGAGGGCCACACATAACATTTTCAATCTATATTGACTTGTATAAGCATTTTATAATAAAAAAATTACTGGCATAGCTAGAAGACTTGTTTTAAATTATATTTCAAGCATATTTGCTTGAAATATATGCCTTATAGATATCATCTTGCATATGTGCCTTATAGATATTATCAAAGACTCAATGGTTATATGCCCCTATTCTCAGGTGAGGGTGCCGCAATATATTTAATACAAGCACCCCCCTGGGCATTGGTGGAATAGTGGGAGCATAGGCCCTATCCGCTGTCCCCCTGACAACACAAGAAGAGGAGAGGCAAGGGACTTGCTCAGGTACCATCTGGGTCGCTGATCGGCTTTTACATATACTTATCATGTAAGCTTATCCCCTCTCCTCCTCTTCCCAGTCTAAGAAGTTCACGGGTGAGGACCTGTCAGCAGGGGATCGGTGGACAGGTGAGTTGCTATGCCCTATGCAATAACAGGTTTTGGGGGCCACAAGGGGAGGACTGAGCGGGTCTGCCAACAACGCCCAAAGGGCCTTAGGTTGGGCACCTTGGGTTTGTACGTTTCATTTATAACACATCTCTTATATTTCAGATATGGAAAACTGCATTAAATGCCCTGAACACCAGTGGTCTAATGAGAGAAGAGACGAGTGTATCCCCAGAACCATAGACTTCCTCTCCTATGAAGATTCCTTGGGAGTTGCAGTATCTGTCCTTGCCATTCTGCTTTCACTCCTCACTGTAGGGATTCTGTGTGTATTCATCAAACACAAAGAAACTCCCATAGTGAAAGCCAACAACAGAGACCTCAGTTACATCCTTCTCTTCTCCCTTACATTGTCCTTCCTCTGCTCCTTACTGTTTATTGGACGTCCACATGCCATCACTTGCTTTTTTCGTCAGGCGGCATTTGGCATTATATTTGCTCTTGCTGTATCTTCAGTTTTGGCTAAAACCATAACTGTTGTCATTGCTTTCAATGCCACAAAGCCTGGAAGTGAGTCAAGAAAATGGATGAAGGCCCGGGTGTCAACATACTTAGTGTGCCTTTGTTCTATGGGTGAGGTTGTTATATGTTTTGTATGGTTTTTGTGCAAACCACCATTTCCAGACTTTGATACATCAGAGAGATCGCTAAGGATGATACTGCAATGTAATGAGGGGTCTTCCTTGGCGTTCTACATTCTCCTAGGCTACATGGGGTTTCTGGCTTTACTGAGTTTCATAGTTGCCTTTCTAGCCAGAAAACTACCTGATGCTTTTAATGAGGCAACACATATAACCTTCAGTATGCTGGTCTTCTGCAGTGTTTGGTTATCTTTCTTTCCAGCTTATCTAAGCACCAAAGGTAAGTACATGGTAGCTGTTGAAATATTTGCCATGTTGGCTTCCAGTGGTGGATTAGTGTGTTGTATATTCCTTCCGAAATGTTATATTATTCTGATAAGGCCAGAACTAAACTCCAAAGAACGTCTGATTGGAAAAAAAGTTTCTTCATACAATGTTGAATGTAACTGATCTGAAAAATAGAAAAGGAGACGTGTTTTTTATCTGACAGCAGATGTCACTGTTGTTCCCGGAGTCAATAGAACGCACACATTTTCATATTTTTAGGAACTTGGAAACTTGGCAAGAACTATGTTAGAAATTATTTTGGAGAAATTTATAAGAAAAACAAACATATAAGTTTATAACCTTGGAAATATTTTGAGAGTTACCTACTAACTGTTTATATTTATCTAGCTTTTAATTTTTAAATTAATTGCAGCAACCAAATAAATGTTCAATAACATTTGCCATTATTTTTCAGAACTAAGAAGTAGGCAGCCCAAAACAAAGAAACAGGCTGCTGCAAAATGCCCACCGATGTTTTAAATACTAAGTATTAGCCAATAGAAAAAATGTATTAGTCCCTTAAGGCAACACACTGCTGATACTGATCCATCCCTCATTAATCAACTGTGTAAGCAACTGCAAAACTTCAACCTACATGCTTGTAAAGCATAGAGAAAGGTCTGATTACCCAGCCTTAAAGCCAGCCATAGACGTCTCGATCCATGGCCGGCTTGTAGCAGACTCATTACAGCGTGGTGATGTCACCACGCTGTGATGAGTCGGCTATAGAACTGACGGGGATCCTGTGTGCTCCACTAACACATGTGATTCCCAGCAGATTGTAGCCAATTGACTTGGAGGGGGAGGAGACTCCCCATCCACAGTAACTGCCTACAACAGGATCAGCCACAACAAATATTGGCTATTTGGGTCGAACCTTCAAGGTGGGCACCCATGTAGTTGTGGGCAAAGGACCACCATGCGTTTGGCGTGAGCTATTCCCTACAACTACTGCCGGGAATTTGCATGTCTATGGCTGGCTTTAGGTTTAATAAACAGGAATGTTTGATGTCTATTTGCCACTCCCGGCTGACCACAACAACTCAGTGGACATGACGCGTTCATCTGGGTAGTTGCATTACAAAGGACTGGTTGGTGGGGTATAGTCAAACCTGCACACAGAGCTACTGCCATGTGTATTTAGGCTAAGGTCAACACTTCATGGGATGGCATTGTTAATGTACATGCATATACCAACTGAGTTATCTAAACCAATTTCAAATAATTCCTCTCTTCATCGTGCTTGGTGAATAACATTACAGCAGGTTGGTAAAAGGTGATATACGGTATCTCCAGGCATGTTTTTGTTCTTGATCAGAGCCAAAGTAAAAAAAAAAACATTGTTTATTGATGTCCTGTCTGTATAAAAAGAAGATAGACCGCAGGTGAAAACATTGGAAAAACATTGATTAAGTGTGAGAATAAATAACAAAACAGATCAAAAGTTATATCTAGTAAAAAATCTGGTCTATTGTAAATTATTGGAAGACAAGGGAATTGTTCATTAATATTCATTCAATATGCTGACCATACATTGATCATAGTTTCCCAAACATGATTTATGTTTCTTAACAGGATAAATCCAATGGGAAGCAGCCACCAGACATTTGGAATGGACATTTTAGCACCTTTTTTTAACAATAACCATAGAGCTGTGTTGTTTTAGTAAACAACTGGGGTCACTCCAATAGGTTGGTGGTGTTCTGTTGGATAGACAACAGTAAACTAAGCATATAATTGCTGCCAAGGACACATTGTTCTTGTATCTAGTCATTCTCCTATTGACCACCTTTAGGGAAAAAGATCTAGGTAAAAAAGTGGTGCACAGGGTTCTCCAAAGCTATATTTGTTGGTCAAGTGATGATATTCTCATATATTTTAAAGACATATTTAGTTTATTTGATTTTATAAGATCCAGATGATAAACTGATTGATTAATTTCAGGGAGGACATTTTATTGCTTGCTTTGAGCCATTGTACAGGGAGTGCAGAATTATTAGGCAAATTAGTATTTTGACCACATCATCCTCT
>CM070038.1:67037646-67050921 GCA_036250615.1 Ptychadena robeensis
CCATCCCATTATATTGTGAGTCGATGCTCGACCCCACATATATATTTTTTTCCAATTATATCATAATCAATATGAGATTAGTTCAATAGTGGAATTGCCTTTGAGAAATAGATAAGAAAGGCAGAGGGGTCCCTTTATGGTTTTTCTTTAGGGTCTCCAACAGAAAGGCAGTTCATAGTCATAGACATTTAGTTTCAGTTACTCACCCGTTTTTCCAAAACTGTGTTGTTTATACCATCCAGTGCATTTTGTGAAGACATATGAAATTGAATCTGCAATATCTTCTGCTGGCCTTCAATAGGAATGGCAAGGTTTTAGTTGTCAGAAATTAGGAGCTAAATATGAACCAGCATTAAATCACATACCTTTCTACTTAGTAAATTATACTGACACAAAGAAACAAAGAAAAGAGACCTGTTTAACAAAACAGTTTTTTCACCAGATATGGTGGATGACCATTGTGTACCTGGTGGAGTACCTGGTGAATATAATATTAAAGATTATTTGGGAGAATTTTGTGTGGGCAATCAATGGGAGGTTATTATTCATCCCTGACACAACAACATACCAATCAGTAGATACAGAAAAACCTACATTTTACCTTATATTGCAAATGAATGGCCGTGGAACCCTATCTGTGTCCCCCGTTATTCCCTCTCCCTTCCTCCATTGGATGCAGGGGGTATGGAGTCAGTGTATGGGCCTCTGGTGGAGGTGTTCCTCAGCTTCTTATGTTGTGAGTATGTATAATATTCACGCCTATATTTATGATTTAATAAGACCGCACACTGACACTATATACTTTTGTTGATGGACTTTGTAGTTATGCTGGATATTTCATCTCCTAAGGAAGTGAGAATGTGAAACTCATTGAGAGTGAAACATACCTCCAGCAATATGTGACTTGTATGTTTATACAATGTAAAGAACTTTTGAGAGTTGTGTACATGTATAATTCATTTTACATCTAAATAAAGACAAGATTTTTTTTTACAATACTAACTTTGTATAAACATATATAATATAGAAAATTGAGTTACCAATATATGTATTGGACCACTGGGTGGGGGCCATTCCTTCTCCCCTTCCTATCTTACCATACCATTTCTGTACAATCAACTTTTGTTCTACCAAAACCATATGAGGACCTTTCTCACCATTCCAATCACTATGTATTCTATCAGGGAGACCACTATACTACATAGTTGTTGGTAGATCTAAAGGAAATTGTATAGAGTGATCTAAAGGTGTATGGGAGGCTTTATATATCAGTAGATACACAGTTTTCATTCCAGATAGCAGCCGCCCTGTAACCGCTAGTGTGAACATGCCCTTAATGAGCTTAAAGGCCCCCATACACGGCACGGATTCGTGCCGGATTCCGGCGCGATGGATTCCGGGCGCGTGCACGCGGATCCATCGTGCCGGAATCCCCTGCAACCCACCTTGCCCGTCCGATCGCGTCCGATGGATCGGGGGCACAGAATCGGATCCGAGGAAGAACCAACCTGTTGGTCTTTTCGGGTCCGATTCTGCTCTGATCAGGGGGCGTTGCGGTCAGGGAGGCGATCCATCGGACACGGATCCCTCCCAGATCCGGCCGTACAAGGTGGGATTCCCTAATTGGCTAATCGTTCTCACCTGTGGATGCCGGCGGAATCGCCGGAATCCATCGGGTGCTGAATCGATCAGCCAGGGAATCCGTGCCGTGTATGGCTAGCTTAAGAAACATAATATTTTTTTACATGGTTTCTATCTCCCAGTTTTTATCTTGGGTCACTTTGGTGGTGTGAAATATTATCTGGACTGTGTAGCAGGGTTACAAGAAAATCAGGCCTAGCTAAAATATTTAAACAAAAATACACCAAATGGGAAATATGTAATGGTCTAATGAGACCAAAGTTTAACTTTTTGGTCATAATTCCAAAAAGGTATGTTTGGTGCAACACCAATACTTTGCATTACCAAAAGTACATAAACCCCATGGTGGTGACAGTATCATAATTTTCTTCAGCTGAAACTGGGGCATCCTTCACCCAAGTGAAGGGAGTTATAAAAAGTGGCCCAAAACCTTCAGTCATCTGCTAGAACACCATACACATGAATATGTTCATTGGACGCATGAGTATCTCTGTTTTAGAGAGTATCTTTGTTTCTTAATCACCAGAACAATGGTATTTAAGCTTTTCTTCTGTTAGCACTCAGTGCTGGAATTCTCTCTCTAGGCTGCCACAATTGTGTCTGCCCCTGATCATGTTGCAGTTTCCAACTCTGCTTTTCTGACCTTTTGTTCCAGTTCTGCTTACACCGACATACCAGTTCTAAGAGGCTGCCTTCTGCAATCCTGGGGGCCACGATCTGGGCACCCTCAGAAGTAAGCTATCTGTTAGCCACTAGCATTTTAAGTCAAATATCTTTTGTGGGATAGTCTGGTGAAGACCAAGGGAACCCTTAAGCTAGCCATACACCATCTGCTTGTTTTATCCAGCTTCATTTCGATTGACTTGCATTTAAAATGTTTTTTTTTTAAGCTTAGAATCTTTGTGAGGGATGAACATGTAAAAGGATTAGTAAATTTCCCTTTGATTGAGCTCTCATTTAATGAAGACAAGCATATCTAAGCATGTGTAATAGAAATCAATCAAAAGGTGTAAAGCTGGGCATAGACGTTCCAATTCCTGCACGATCCGACCGCCGATCATATGCAGTGCGTGCTCCCGCATCCCTTAGGAATCGGGTCGTGCAGGAAATGAATGCAGCAACTAACGAAGATTGGGCTAAAATCAGCCGTCCTGTCGGATTGCACAGTTATCGGACAGGACGGTAAATTTTAACCCGGTCCCATTAGTTTGGCTGGGGACGGCTGCTCCCAGCCAAATTAATAAGCTGCACATAAAGAGTGGCGTCCGATTCTCGGCACTAGCGGGCGGGCGTGATGACGTCATCATGCCCGTTCCTAGTGCAGAGAATCGGATAAGGAATAGCTTAAAAAATGCAGGAAATAATTATTTGAGCAACAGAAAATGTCCTAGCTGACGTAGCTCTTTACTATATGCTCTCAATGTGTGCTTCTTTTAAAAATAGATTTGAGAGTAATAAAATACATTCATGGTTGACTTGAATAAATTGTTATATTGACTGCTTGATTGAACAGAACAATTGAGCCATGTATGGTTATCTTTAGACTCTGACCCCTGGCAGACTGGACCAGTTTTTGGCAGGAGAATAACATTTACTGAAGTAATTAAGAATTGCCACACAATAAACTTATGGGTCTTATCCCTTCAATTATCCATCTGTAGTTGAAATGGGTAAACAGTGATATGCTTTTCACTTGATTAAATAGTTAAAAGGAATATTCACATAGTTTACTGTGTGAAGATTCCCACGCTTCCATAGTTAATAAGCAGGGGTGCACAGAAGCAGTACGCTGGTATGCAAAATGGTCTAAAAACTAGCTCTACGTACCTTTATAATCCTTCCTAAGCACAGCTGTGTACTACACAGACAGGGGAAAGATGCATAGAGCTTCCTTCCCCCATCCTCCCCCACCTCCCTGCTGTGTGAGAAGCAGTGCTTTGACGGCAAGTGCTCCCTATCGACATCCGGTGACTGAAGCTGATATTGCAAATTGAGTTGACATTACAGCTCCAGACAACTTCACTTATACAAGTATACACTACTGTAAAAGGGTTTTTTATTGCCCATTTATTGGCAATTTTTATTGTTAAACTTGTACAATTTATGTCACTTGGATAACCACAGGGAAATGTTAATAACTATAAAAGGTTGCAGTTAGGAGTGTCAAATTGGGAATGTAAGTTACTAATTTAAAAAAAAATTGGACTTATAAGAGTGTTGGAGATCTGGGGGACGAAAATCAGAGTAGCCACATGTAGGGTAAAATCTGACAAGAGAAAAGTTGCACTTCTGAGATACATCCTGAGATATATACTGAGATCTGGGGCTTCAAACTGTTTTTGTTTAAGACAAATCCCAAGGTACCAAATTCTACTGTACATAAATATGTATCTAGCAATAGTATTGAGTTAGGAACTTTGCAATTTAAATACTCTTACCTGAACACTTGACTCCAGAGTCAGAAGTGTATATATGAGAATGTGGCAGAACGGTATATGGACAGCTCAGTAGGTCTTTCTCAGTGCCAGTACATTGGAAGTAAGTGACTCCACTATAAGGAGCACCTTGCCCATATTTGCCATTAGTGGATACTTCAATTGCTGTCCCACATGCCAGTTCCCTGCAAACTACCTGTGCATCCAATAAATCCCATTGTCCAGAACAAACTGTGCCCCAAAGATTGCCATAGAAAATCTCTAAGCGCCCTTCACAAGGATTTGGCCCAACAAGACGTACAGTTGCTTCTGAAACGAAAAAAAACAACAACATTGGTTTTTATAATGTAGATTTTTTTTAAATGTATTATTCATCAAGCCTGTGCAAGTTAAACATCAGAGGGAGAGGTTGCATCAAGAGGTTCATTTTTTCATGTACCTGTATTTTGATAATAAAGATTTTGGACATTTAGCATGAGACTTCTTTGGAGATATGGCGCACCTCTTCAGCTAAGGGTAGAGAAAGCCCCAACCCACCACAGACTGTACAAGACAGAGCAATGTTCCAGAAATCCAACAACTGCACACTTGAATGCCTAATATTAGGTAAATGTTCATTAAATCAATTTTAGATTCAGCTTACCGAGAGCATGGAACAAGAGAGTCCAAAATGCAGAAGTAATTTTAAACATGTTCATGGTAGTTTCATAAGGAACTGTGTTTTTTCCACATATTATCAGTTCAGCTGTTTATGACTTTTTCCTCCTTTTGTCAGATTCTTTTCACAGTGAATACCTAAAAAAAATTTAATGTTGTAATTATGAAAATAAAAACAAATGAAACAACAATACTGTTCTGACTTAAATGAAGTTCTGGAAATATCAACGTTGACTTTCTTACCTCTTACCACTTCTGTACAATCCAACCTTCTGCTGTCACCATATATACTGGATATAGTCATTTCCATAGGCATTAAAATATTAGCTATGCACAATTTATGCTGGTGTTTGTTTTTTTCTAAATGTTTGTGCAATTCAAATACTCTTTGATGCACGCTATTTAGAATGTATTTAATGTGTCTGAGTAAGCAAGAGAATGGTTAACTCCTTGGAACATGGATAAAAACATATATATATATATATATATATATATATATATATATATATATATATATACATATACATAAAACAATACTTATGCATAGGTGATCAAAAATCTTTCTTGCTTGTAGGACTGTTGCTTCTGATGGAGTAGGTAAGGATGAAGTGGGGACCTACCTTCTGTTCAAGCTCTATGGATTTCCAACTGACAAATTGCAAAGCCTTTGAACATGTTATCATTACCAATTTTTTTTTATAAATAAGGTTAAAAAAACAAAAACTTAGCTTTGAACTTAATTTATGCAAAAACGACATGTGCTAGAACAATAGTTTTATTTTTCAGATGTTCTTTACAACTTTACAAATCCTTCTCTACATCTCTACATTGGTGATGATAACATGTTCAGAGACTTTGCAATTAACTGACAAATAAATTACACATCCACATCCCATTGGTATCTGGATATTCCTCCACCACTTTTGCATTGGCTGTATCAACTATCCACCTCTACTTACCCAAAGCAGAATATATTACTGTATTATAGGCTCTTTATTGAGCCCAATTTCCTGCAACAACTGCATACACAGAAAAGGCAGGATAAGTCTCCTACTTCTTATATAAACCTCTACAGTCCTGGCCAAAAGTTGTGAGAATGACACAAATATTCGTTTTCACAAAGTTTGCTGCTAAACTGCTTTTAGATCTTTGTTGCAGTTGTTTCTGTGATGTGCTGAAATATAATTATAAGCACTTCATACGTTTCAAAGGCTTCTGACTGACAATAACATGAGATTTAAGCAAAGAGTCAGTATTTGCAGTGTTGGCCCTTCTTTTTTAGGACCTCTGCAATTCAACTGGGCATGCTCTCAATCAACTTTTGGGCCAAATCCTGACTCAAAGCAACCCATTCTTTTATAATCACTTCTTTGAGTTTTTCAGAATTAGTTATTTTTTGTTTGTTTGAGGAATGACCGCAAGTTCTCAATGGGATTAATATCTGGGGAGTTTCCAGGCCATGGACCCAAAATTTCAACGTTTAATGCCCCAAACAATCGGAAAGGGGCTTCATCGGAGTATATGACTTTGTCCCAGTGCTCAGCAGTCCATTCACCATACTTTCTGCAGAAGATCAATCTGTCCCTGATGTTTTTTTGGGGAGAGAAGTGGCCTCTTTGCTGCCATTCTTGACACCAGGCCATCTTCCAAAAGTCTTTGCCTCACTGTGCATGCAGATGCGTTCACACCTGCCTGCTGCCATTCCTGAGCAACCTCTGCGCTGGTGGCACTCTGATCCCACAGCTGAATCCTCTTATGGAGACGATCCTGATGCTTGCTGGACTTTATTGGATGCCCTGAAGCCTTCTTAACAAGAATTGAACCTCTTTCCTTGAAGGTTTTTTTTTGGGGGGATTTTGTTAATTTTCATGGCAAAGAAGGATTATGCAATTCATCTTAACACTCTTCATACCATTCTGGAGTATATGCAAATTGCTATTATAAAAACTTAAGCAGCAACTTTTTCGAATTTCAAATATTTGTGTCATTCTCAAAACTTTTGGCCAGGACTGTAGTTGCAAGCACCTCAATTGTAGAGCCACTCAGAATACATTGTGGACATGATTTATTAACTGAAGCATTGCCAGTCACCATCACTATCAAATACCTCTAGTGCGACAACTATAAAGTAAGTTCTTTAGAGCATATTAAAATATTTCTAACTTTACTCTTACCTTAGTCAAAAACCTATAGTGCCAGACCCAATTATTCATTGGTTTCATCTCTAACATATTAACATGTATAACATGTTGACCAGCTCCTGTTCCTGGCACTACCCTACTGAGAGTGGAAACAAACATCATGTAGAAGAGAGAATTAACTAGTTTCTATGCTTCTGTTTAGGTAAATCAGTGCCGTTAAATCCCTGCATTGAACAAAGGGATATCAATGCAGTATACAAGCCCCCCACAGAAGTTAATGGTCATAGCTAGCAATCCGTCACTGTATGCCTGTAGCATTTATGTCAAGGTGAGGCCCTGAGACGTACAACATGTACATTGATAGTCAATGGATGTGTCAGACTGACATACAACTAATGTAGCTGGATGTGTTAGGTATATGTCAGTTCATTGATTTAAATGGCTGTGTTATCAGCTGCTTTATGTAACGGGCCTGATAACGCGGCCCTAGGGGGGGTGCGCTTAATGGATACGTCAGCCCATAGAGGTGCTAAAGCCTTGCACTGTCTAGTCTTAGAACATTGTACTGCTTTGTGAAGCTCTGATTATTACGTCAAAGCCCTCTTTTGCCAAACATACCTCCTCTTCCTGTAAATATTGGTAGAACAGGTTGTTTGAGTTATAATGAGTTTTGTCATTAAGCCTAGGCAGAAAAAAATCCTAGACCCATAAAGCTGAGGAGACAGTGATAAACCATTGAAAAGTTTGTACAGACAGAAAAAGCAACATTTGAACATGCAAATGAGTTTGTTTTATAGTTCCCAATGTAATGTATATGTAAACATGGGGAATTTTATGCATTGCATTATCTGTCTGGTTTTCGCATTCATTCAAAGCTGGAATATATACAATGTTAAGGTTGTAAATGAATTACAGCCACCAATGTCACCCTTACTATAGAAATATATCTGTGAACAGACCCTAAGCCACAGGTATGTGCAGCAATGTGTGTGACTGGGCCCTTTCACCATTTTACCTTCCACACCAACAACCACTGCATTGCATTATTCCATTATGCGCTAACCCAATGCATTGAAACAAACACATTTCAGTGTGCATTTTGCTGTCACAGCGCAATAACACAGGATTTGTTTACATGAAACAAATGTGGCCATTGGTGGTAAATACCACGCGATTAGTGAGAAATGGAAGCCAAAGGATCAGCTTCATAGCCAGTCAATTACCATTCTACAGCAATAGCCGCTGACATACTCTCTCAGTACTAGGTTGGTTTTCAATGCACACAAAATATGTATGGACTCTTTCACACCATACTAGCTGCAAGCGCTGCATTTCAATTAAGTATGCATGTGTGTGCATGTTTATTTATAAGTGTGTGTGTGATAACCATGTGCTCTGCTTCGTGCATACAATTTCATATTCTATGTACGAAACCGCCCTCCTAATGTCACTCCCTAGCTACTGTTTGCGGCTGCATGTTGTCAATAAAGTTTTGTATAAGGTGGGTGCGGTTGTCTTTACCATAAGGGCGGAAGTGGCGACACCGTGTGTCAGTCTGCCAGCACTCCATCTCCTTCCCCTGGTTCTCCATCCGGGGGTGAAAGGGCGTAGGCTCCGGGGCGTCTGCTGATGTTTGCTGGCCGTGTAACGGAGACGGCGGAGGGGAGGCCGTACAGCTGATGTCCGGGCGATCTCTCTTGCTGGCAGGGAGTAGAGAGAGCCATTCCTCACCCTGCGAGCGGACAACGCTGGACGGACAGCTGTCAGGTACATGACGCCAAGGGGGCTGGGGAGGTGCAGGGCAGTGTTCTGCCAATCATTGCACCATAGACTGCTCTGCCAATCACTGGCCCTGTGGGCGATGTGCTGCCAGTCATTGCCTGTACCGACTGGCATTTCACCTATTCACCCGTCTATATATTAATGTCAGTTATTGTGCCAGTGTAGCCATTGCTGTGTGTAGGGGATGCTCTGCCAGTCATTGCACCATATAGTCCTCATGCAGTCACTGGCCCTGTAAGTGATGTGCTGCCAGGCACTGCCCTTGTAGGTGGGCACATCTTTACACATGTAAATGCTGATTTCTGTCATGTGTGGCAGTGAAAGGGTTAGTGCTACCCATTACTGTATATAGATGATGCTGTACCAGTCATTGGACTTGTGGGTAAGATTCTGCCAGTCATTGCCCGTGTAGATTGGAATTATACTAATTTTCCTATCTACATATATTGACCTCTATCTTTGTGTCTTAAACCATTTGCTGTTGCCCAATACCCAAATACAGATAATGTTCTTGTCATTGTACCATAGGGTGGTCTTCAAGTTCTTGTCTCTGTGGGTCATGTTCTGACAGTCATTGCCCTGGTCATTTTGGCTTAAAATCTTTGTTGTTCCCCATTGCCCAATGTAGATCATACTGTTCCAGTTATTACCCCTTGTGGCTCATGATCTGCCTTATGTCATTGACCTTATAGACTGGCCTTTTACTCATATATATATCTAAAGCTGGACATATACCTTAAGATCTCTGGGTCAGATATCCTTTAGATCTACCAACAACTATGTAGTATAGAGTCCTCTGCAATAGACAGACTTGATTGTGTAGAAAGTCCCTCATATTACATGGTTTTGGTAAAACAAAATGAGATCTAAATGTGTATGGGGACCCTAACTCTGTGGCTTTAAAACATTTGTTGATATCAATTGCCCAATGTAGATGATGCTCTTCCAATCTTTGCATCTTCCAGTTATTACCCCTTTTGGCTGATGCTGGTCTTCCAGTAGTTGGCTCCATGGATGACATCATGCACATGGTTGCCACTATAGATACATTTTAATCAACATACCAAGCAAATATTGATCTTGGTGGTAATAACAGTGGTTACTCACTATCCTGTGTAGATGATCATTGCATTATATAGATGGAGCTCATCTTACCACTTGTATGATTGGTTAGCTGTCGCTGACCTCCTTCATTAGTGCTTTAGTGTGCATACCGTCATTAATCCAGAATTGTATAAATATGGACAAAGGCCTGTTTAATTTGTGTCAGTTCCCTGTCCCCAGATTATGTGATCATGCTGATGGCTAGAAGAGCTTTCCAAAAAAGATGGCTGCCCACCTCCTTTGAAAAAAGCAATAGTGATCCACATTGGTCTGTATGCCAACCTGGTCTCCCATTAGAAGAAAGTGGGAATTGTCATCTATCACAAGGTCACATTATACTAAATTAGTAAAAAAAACTAACAGATATCCATCTGATGATAATGAGGCTTATCGGGATCATGTTATAGCAGAACGTTTTTCTATTTACGCACATCCTTCTCTATGATAAATTTCAATGGTACCCACATTTCTGATGGCAGCTTTTAAGCTGGATTAAGAACCCATGTATCATGCATCAATGATCACATTACACCTATAGGTAGTCATTAATACATTATTATATTTAACTTTTCATTGCTTGCTGTGGTGTTTATTATTAGGAGAGGCTGACGCAGACCTGGGAACCAATCACATGCTACACATTTTCAAACGCACTACGAGGAGTAGAAAGCCAACAGATTGGTGACTGCTGCTCTTGTCATCGGGCTGAGGATGGACAGAGGACTCTTTGGATTTGAGTTATATACCTATTTTCTGGTCAGCGTTGTACTGTGGGAATATGGCCTCTTTATGACCATCATTAGATGATAATGGTTCTCCTCTCTTTTGTACCTTCCTGTTTTCTTGTAATGACGGTGGACTGTTCCCTCTTCTTACACCTCCTGTCTCAGTACACCTACGCCTCCGGTAGTCAGCTGGAATCTAGTCCATTTCCGGTGGAGACATGCTGTTGTTTTGACAGCCTCCGATGTCACTCATTTCGTTAAGTAAAGCTGATGACTTGATGGCGGCTCCACACATAAATTAAAGTCTAAACACTGATGTGCTATATGACGGTGCATGAAGACCATGATCTCTGCTACCACCATCACTCATGTCCCACCTTGGGCTTCCTTTGCCTAGGCTTTAGATCCATCTTTGATTCTTTGGGTATTCAGAGAATTTCTCTCTCTGTGCTATGACATGGGTATCCTGATGGTGTGGGTTACACGTGGATGGAGATATTTGAATGAGCATTTTTAATTAGCTTGTGTTTCATTTATGAATGTGTAGATTCTTGTAATGTTCCTACATCTGCAGGAGAGTACTCTTTATTTTTGCCAGTAACTTTTAGCAGGGCCTGCAGATATTGTCTGTTGCAATGCACCGCTCAGCAGAAATGGCTGTACAGGAAATGTAGTGAAGCTGCAGCCATGGAGCTTTACTTTTGGTCGAGTGATGCTGGGGGCTTATCAATGAGTAGGCTTGTGTCTCTGACATTGGCTGCAGAATTGGCATTGTACCTGGAGATGAGATATTTTTTTGTCACATGTGAGATGTAACTCGAAATTCATCATAAGACCATTACATACATGAGCACTTTGCCTTTCCAAAGCCCAATGTAGGGATTGATTTCTGGTTGTTGTAATAAATTAACCTACTCACCTGTTTCCATGAAGGGGTTAATGACGGCAGACCTATGATTATACCTGTCTTTAGATGCTACGTGTCATATAAGCTGTTATCACCATGAGCTTTGTACTTGTAGTGAACACTGCAGAGCAGCAAATGGTGCATTCCTTCAGCTGGAATAATAATACAAATGTATGAAATGGCTTTCTGACATTAACCTTGAATGAGCCTGTTACTTAGTGATTCTGTCTATGCTCGTTTAATTAATCATGTGTGTGTGTATAGTGAATTGGGCTTTACCAAGATCTCTTTAGAAAATGCTTTTCGTTTTATACTTTTAACCCGGTAAAAAAAGTTAGTTTATAATATTTAGATTATAACATGGAGGTGGTAGGAAGGTGACCCTGAAAAGCCTGAATAGTCCTATTACGAACTGTATGCCACGTGTTGAACTGCCCATTCAGGAAGGGTATAGGAGAGAAATGGGCGGGATGAGGTGATGTACGCTTTTGGGCAGTGCCAGCCTGGAGTGGGGACAGGAGCTAAGGAACTACTGTCCTGGAACTTCATTTTGGAACCTCTAGCGTATGCCATGGTGTTGAAAAACTGCAGACCAACCTTGGTGCCAATGGTGAGTATATGCAGTAGAGGACAGAGCCAAGCCAGCGGGTGGGAAAACTAAAGGCTGCCACACACGCACCGAGCGGCGGCCGATTTTACAACTGACCGATGTGCGTGCACGCTCCCGTCCGTCGGCAAAATCTGCCGCCAATCGGGGGTGCCCATATGGCATGCCGGTCGCCCCACAGCTCGGTCGGCCAGAGAACGGACATGTCATCTCCAATGAAACTTACGGCCGGCACACAAAGGGTGCCCGCCAATGCTGTCAGCGATGGAGTGCAGCGTGATAAGGGTCATCACCCTGCACTCCATAGCTGATCTGTGCTGCTCTGTCGGCCCCCACTCGGTACGATAATCCCTGCAGCAGCGTGATGACGCTCTGCTCTGCCCAGCTCAGCCGATGCTTTGCCTGGAGACCCGCAGTCTCTAGGCAAAGCAACGGACATCGGCCATATTAACGGTCATGTCCGATAAGGCTGTTTTCGGGCTCGAAAACAGTGATGGCCGCGTATTATATGGGCCAGATAGATGGATGCGAGCGCACACGGCGCTCGAAATGGCCTTCTATCTGGCGCATATCTTCACGTCTGTACCCAGGGGGCCGGATCAGGCCCACTAAGCTCTGTTTTCCAGCCCTTTATCACCTTATTGATGCTCCCCTCCATCTTCAATGAGTGCACATAATGCGTCTAAACAGTGCCTTGGGGACGATGCAGTGGCGTGACACTATGGGCACATCCTCAAATCTCTAGGAGTTATCTCTGCTCATTGCAATGAATGAGCATTTTATTTTAAGTTCAGGAAATGTAAAAAGGCAACGTGACAGGGAGGTTCTATCATACATCACTGCCATCATTCGTGATGACAGCAATGCATGGAATTGGCGCACCTTTGGCGCCTACAGGCTTTTGGTTCCAGCCCCTTTATCAAATTTAAGAAGCCAATGTGGCCCACGAGTCAAAAAGTTTGCCCAACCCTGATCTAGGCCACTCAGGGATAGAATTCCATCATTCACATCCAAATAGTCACATCTGCATAAATGATATGTTGGTTTCTGGGTTTAAACTTGTTCAAATATGATCAATGATTGTTTCAATGATTGTTTCATTGGCTCTGTTACACATTCCCGATTGTATGAGTACACATGTGTTTCTACATATACACTGGTCCCTCCAATAAAACAGTGAGCTAAATAAACAGACATTACATGGATTTGGATCAGATATATATATACAGTGTAGGAAATAATTATTTGACCCCTCACTGATTTTGTAAGTTTGTCC
>CM070038.1:67060727-67087980 GCA_036250615.1 Ptychadena robeensis
CAGATCACCACTGACCCTCCTCCATATTTTACAATCAGCCTGATATTGCTTTGTCTCACCAATGATTGGCTTTTTTAGTCCTGTCTGTAGGCTTGATTCTTTCCATGTACAGTACATCACTCCAGTATAGTGATGTCAGCTCGGTTTTCATTGACATTTTAATAGGTTTACAGTTATTCCTCTCAGTGCTGCATCATATATGCCTTCTGCTAGGCTGTAACTTCTTTGGTTCAGCGCTTGTCACTTAGGGACTCATTCACATGGTTGACTGGAATTGCAGAGTTTATAGTGTCTGGACTCCCGGAAAGTGCAGTAGCCTGGGGCATGCAACATTAGGCACCCCTGTTGCTTTTTGGGTGTTTGCACAATATGATAACATAGGGCAGTTTGTCACTGCGTGCAAGCTCCCGCACACACTGGGGGGCATGCAATTTTGGGCTGCTGACACTCCACAGCCTGAAAATCACTATCCCCACTTAAACTGTTGGTGACTGCCTAAATTTGGAAGGGCAATGGTAGATTTTAGAAGCAACCTGAAACCTTGTATCCTTTGTGATGGTAATGCCAGGATTGCACCCCCCCCCCCCCCCTCACCTTTCTTTGTCTGTTTTGGCATTCCCAACTGGTCACATTGTAATGTTGATCACATTTTTACTTATACACACAGTGTTACTATGTATATTTGGGAGTCGGGTAACTTTAGAGGTAGACGATGAAGATGCAATGGTTTCTTCAGTCCTGATGATTTTTGCCCCATGAGCAGTAGCAAGAGCAAGGGCATGTTATCTCCCTTTGTATTCATAAGCCAGCGTCTCTTTGCTGTTTGGCACAGACTCCTCTCCCATATGTAAATACCTGCACATGGGTAAGTGGTTAGTGACAGAATGTCAGTTGCTAGAACATGCTGTATGTTCACTTTCTATGTGAATGGCTGTGTTTTTGTTCTTTTTTTATTTTTCTAAACTGTTGTGTGTCTTATAATGAAACCAAGACCTCCTAGATTCTTCCTCTATTATTAATCACCATCATCCACCCTAGTTCCTCCAAAAAAAAAAATATGTTATATACATGACCACCTTCTCTAGCAACATGTACTTGTAGTGAAGGATATGAGAGGAATGTTCTGCAATCTATGGTAGTTGCTGTTATGTGGACCTATTTGGAAGAACTGTAAGGGCCCTTCCACTCTATATGCGTTTTTGCACATATAGAAAAATGCATGCGTTTTTCACATTACATATGCGTTTGCATTTGTGTCAATGAGAAATGCAGGAAAAATGCATACAGCACGGTGTTTAAAGAAAAAAAACACATGCGGAAATGCCATGTGCTTAAAAACGCTATGCATGCAGTGTGAATGGTAACATTGGTTGTCTATGTAAAAATGCATAAAAAAAATGCGTGCAACCTTGCTGTCCACTTAAGTCAATGCAGTTTGCTTTCCACAGATACTCTATAGCCCAGGTGCCCGGGGGCCGCATGCGTCCCTTTGAGCGTTCTTTGGCACCCCCCCCAAAACCTTACTGTTATTGCATAGGCCATAAGAACTCGCCTGTCCACTGATCCCCCCCACTGACAGATCCTAGTCTGGGAACTTCTTAGAGTGGGAAGAGGAGGAGAAGCGAAAAACTTGCGTGATGGGCGTACATAAAAGCCAATCGGCGACTCAGATGGTGCCTTATCAAGTCCTTCTCCTCTTCTCCTAGTGTTGGTGGAGCATCAGCAGACTGGTAAGTACCTATGCTCCCTCTATTTCACAAATGAATGGGGAGTGATTGTAAAATATATATTGCAGTACATAACTTGAGAATAGGGGCATATTACCTTTTTATAAGCAGTATAGGTTGAGAATGTTATGTGCGGCCCTGTAGTGATGCTGAGGGCCTCACTTGTGGCTCTCCATATCAACTCAGTTGGCCACCACTGCTCTATAGGTTCTAATGAGAAACCCATGTACCAGTCACATTAATGAAGTGTGTCCTGAGCCTGTTCCTTTTGGGTTTCCGTTGATTATAAAAGGGAAACCTAAGCGCACAGCAAAATGCATAGCAAGCAACCTCAAACTGTATTGTGTTTTGTGTTGCTGTAAATATATAATGTGACTCCTCCCATATGGTAATAGCTGGGTGAGTTCGAGGCTATTTTAACCTCCTGGGCATTACGCCCAAATGCCTGTATGCTCAATCGCCAGCTCTCTGAGTCTGCAGCGTTAATGCTTCCCTGCAGGCTCACAGAGTTCTTTTGGTCCTGAGTCGGGCGGCGCCATAGACCTCCATGTTGATAGAGTGGGCGTCGCTTTTCCCCGCATACACTGCGTCTATTTGACACAGTAGGTGTGTAGGGAGCAGGGAATCATGGCAGAGTACAGTGTACTTTGCCACCATTGCTCCCTTACCCCAGGTTACCTGGGTTTGCTGTTGCTGTCTGCTATGATGCTACGCAGATGTAAACTGTGTTTATTCTCTCCTCCTCTTTATTTCCCTTTGCTTCTTTCAATGTTGCAGATCTTTTAATTGAATATTATTTACGATGAATATTTCTAATGCGTCTTTTTATATTTGTGGTTCTGCTGCATGTGCCTCGCCTCCTCAGCTCTTTTCCATGAATTCCTGTACCAGCTGCTGCTTCTTTATCCGCTGTATTGATGGTTTGTTGCGTTGGGCTCCCTCTCTGCTGTATCTTTCTGTGTAGCAGGTGGAGCAATCTGTTGCACGGAACTTGCCAAGCGGAACATTCATCTGTCGTGTTGTTGGTCGAGATGACATATTCACAGCAAAATAGAGCCTAGACTGTTTTCTCAGCTCGAATATAGGCTCTGAGATGTGTTTATTTATATCGGGTCTTTGATCTCGTGATGCGTTTAAAGCGGGCCATGTAGTGACGGTGTTTATGCGATAAGGGCGGCCGATGCTTGTTAAAATTCCCTTAAGGCGATAGCATCTATTTTTCTTATAGGTACTATCCATTCCCCCCTTATCCATACCCATTGTATAATGTGACATCACCGTCTGTCCAGTAAGATTAATGGAGAACCAGGCATTTCATTCCAGTGCAAATGGAGTTTCTCATGAGATTTGGAATCCTTCATAATGATCATATTTCTAATATAGATGATGTGAGTGTCATCTTCTGACCAATACTATCATGGCAGCGTATAATACATATAGAATCTGAAACTAAAATCTATCTGTTACATTTGACCAGTCCACAGATGTGTTGGTTGTATTCATTTCCTGTTATATGTTCAACATGTTAGCTAAACTCTGCTATATTTCTCTTTTTTAGGTTCTCTTTTCTTGTACAATTACTTGAGGACTTAGTTTAAGCATACAGACTTTCCGCTGATGTGTACAGCGATTGTACTGTGTGCAGGCGTTTGTCAAAAATCAACGAATGCCCCCATGTTATACCTATGGGCAAATGCCCCAAAAAGTGACCAGGGAATACATCCGGTCACCTTGTGAATGAGCTGGATTTTTTTTTAAACCTCCCTCAGGGCTTGTTTCCATTGATGCAGTTTGCCACGGTTGTGTCCGCGCGGCTGCCGCCCCTCCGACCGCATCCATAGGGAAAGCATAAGCCAGGCTCCATTGGTGCGGCGTTCTCGTGCGGAAACCGCAACCGACCGCATCCTTTTACATGGGGGCTGCTCAGAGTTTTCATCCAAACACACGGACGTACGTGTGCATCCGGATGAAAACAGCTTGGGGTGCCGGCGGGAGCGGCTGCAGCCACGCGGATGCAGCTGCGGCAAATCGCACCAGTGGAATCAAGCCCTAACTCTCAGCCTGTTATGGTGCGCGAGGGGCTACAGTACTCTGCTTGTTTTTCCCAAACTTCTTCCTCCCTCTCCACATCTCTGGCATCATCAATGACGCTGCCAATGTGGACTGGGAAACCACACCCCTCCATTAACATGGAGGTCTATGACGTGACCCGTCACTTCGCCGTCACTGATGACACAGAAGGAGCAGTCTCGGAATTGATCTGTGTCTGCCACAGCTTTCAGGACCACAGGTAAGTTTTGAAGATCCTGGTTCGAGCTCAGTTTTTTTGCAACAAACTCTGAATGAACTGGGTTCGCCTCAACCGCTAGGGGGGGGTTAGTAAACGTATACTGTCGAGAATTTGGCATGACAGCATTTTTTTCACTCTGCGTTGCTGAGTATATGGAAAGGTGCATTTTGACCATGGTGGTGTGATCACCTCGTAATCACAAAAGGAAGATAACCCCCTGCATTGTTCACAGTTTCACTGTCCCAGTATTGGAGCAAGGGCTCCCAGACTTTGTTCATTGCATTGTATACCTCGAACGCACCCACAATATGTAGTACAAACCACATGCATTTACCTGTGTGCTGCGTTCATGCTTCCCATATACTCCCTCTGTGGTGTCTCAATGCTTGTCGGGGGCATTATGCATGAATGCACTGCCTGGCACGTTAACACATAACTCAGCACATGAATGGTTTGCCATACGGTAGCGCTTCATTGTGTTAATAAGCCCCGGCAGTTTTCTGCAGCAACAGGATTATTGGTCCTTCCTTGGAAGTTAAGTCTTTGGGTCTTGCCGCAGAAATCCTTGAGAGTTCTTAGAAGTTGGTGTGTTGATTACCCTTTTAGGTTTATAGGAAAAATACCAGATATTGGCTGCTTAATCTATTTTGAAGAATATAAAAGTATAAAGAGCTATACTATACTAAGACACTGTGATCACACCTTTCATTACATGTAGGGGACAGCAGTTGCTTTTTAGAGATTTGGGCCAGAACTTGGTTACTTCTTGTTGCAGAGTTGTGTGTGTTTATTTAGATTATGAAAGTACCTGCAATCCCATAGGCACTGTGCCACCAAACTATTCATTCCAAAGGCCTAGATAAACCACGCCTTTTTAGTAGCTGTACATTTAATACTTTGGGGAATCCATGCTTTTGATCCTTAGTGACAAAAGAAGGTGGGAAAAGACAAAAAACCAGATCAGCTTGAAGGCAAATTGGCTTTTATATGGGTCTTGGGACTCCGGGGCATAAGCTGACATTTCAGGTTCTTTCCGTGCAATTTAAGCTCCCGTGAATTCATCATGTGTGAGTGTATTTGGTTCTAACAACAAAAAAACTACGTTTGGTGTGGTCTAAAGGCTCACTATCATAGTTCAACTAGAAGGGAAATCTGAAGTAAGGAAAACCTTCGCTTCCCTTTTTTTTTTTTTTTTTTTTTTTTTTGTACCTGTTCCCGTGGTGCTATCCTGTTTGGTGTGAACTCCTCCTTTACAATGTTGTGCTATAGTCTCTGCATCTTAAAACAGCGGGGTCGGACGACCATTTCACTGGGGTCACTATGTTCACTGAAAGCTAACAAGCAGCTGCTCTGATGTCCACAAGCATTACACTTAGCGGCCGCAGATCGCAAGTGCACACATCGAACAGCCCGTGTTCGGACATGTCAGTGAATCTCATCACATTGGTCTCCGTCTCTTGTCTATAGGTCCTAGCTGTGTATGGGGGGGCTTTACCTTATCAGACAAAAAGTGACGTCAAGGAGTGTCCCTTCCAGTATCTGGAAAAGCGTAAGCAACACCCCCAGGACACCTGCGTCACTGATCTAAAAAGGTTGAGAAGGGCTTTGGGGGAGGAGGAGGAGGAGGGGGGGGGGATGTTTTCTTTCTCAATCTATTTGAACCCATCACATTATGTGAGGGTAAAAACAGTTGCAAGTTAAAACGATCAAATATTAAGCTGATTGAAGAGAGAAATCTAACCGCGTGTGTCCACTTTTTTAGGGATAATCTGCAGAGTTTATATAATTTAACATTTGTGATTGCCTTAAGTTATTAATAAAACTCACAAATGTCTAACCATCTGATAGATGAAGCAACTTCTAGAATGCCTTAAACAATAATGGCTCTTATGTAGCCAGTGGTAGCAGCTTGTACTGTAAAAGGTGACAATCGGAATCTCTGTACGTTTGGTTGAGCTAATATTAAGCTATTCTGTGTAGTATTCTATCCAAAGGTTATGGGTGGAGGAGAGGTAGGGGCAGAGGAAATGTGTATTTTCAGTTTCTCTAAAGCAAGTTTAAATTTGCATGTATTGATCTGTTTCCCTCAAACTACTTGTCCTTGCAGAATTGTAAAATTATTTAGTCAACCTCTTTTCAGATGATAAAACAGAAAATAAAGCTAAGGTGGGATAGAGTCATATGTTGAGAGTGTGTGCCCTAGCCGGAAAATTGGTATATGAAAATAACACCTAATGGGCAAACAGATGGACCTATGCCTATTTTGAATTCTAAATAGACGGCATTGCGGGCACAAGGATCAGACAGGACGTCATTTGTTATAATAAAGATAAAAAGTCTATTGTGTCGGACTAGTGTACAATCATTTCATGGGTGCTGAATATATCCACGAGTGAGCACCCCTAAGTTGGGTGGTCCAAATGGAGATATTCTAACAAATTCCTTAAAAACACGATAGGCAGTACAAAAATATTAAAAGAATCCAGTAACAGCTGAAGGTGTGACCCATATGCCCCTTCGATCTCCGACGCGTTTTGCCCTGTCGGGCTTCCTCAGGGAGATGTACCAAGAAGAGGCAATCTAAACACATATATATTATACGTTAGAGATCAAACAATGGCACAAAGCTATGAACACAGGAGTTCATACATTCAAAGTTCGGTTAGTGATTTAGGTATAGCAATATATATCTGTCAGGTTAGACCGGAAGTACCTCATCAGCTTGCAGCACGCGACGCGATCCGAGATTAAGGAAGCACCGTTTTCCAAAAGCGCAAGCTTCACTAGCAGGATCACCAGGTGCCCACAAATGGACACCATTGGCCCTCCAGTGAAGCTGGGAGAGGCGATCCTTAAGGGTGTCCTCCTCCCTTCACAGGTGCAGGTCCTTTGATGGGACTATAAGAGGGGCCTCTTTATCGTTTTTCCTATTTTTCCATCATTTGGGAGCCTTGCTCCTTCCATGTCTGATATTATGTATGTCACTCCTAGGCCTCCTATGTTGGTTGATTTTCCAACTATGATCCAGCTCTCCACCTTACATCTGACTGGCTAAACATCCATTCCATATTATACCATCTAATACGGTAGGTCCCCTTACATATCCTGGCTGTCAGCCTAGATATCTAGGAGGGAGGATGGGGTTATCATTTTTTCCGTCCGAGACTGTCTGAATTCTCCCTTTTCCCACCAGCACCCTCCTTGTAGATCCCTAATACCTAGGGGACACTTTTCCATCTGGGGCTCTAAAGGGGCGAGGCACGGCTGGGTGAGATACCTCTCCCGAAGTGGGGATTATACTCTGGGATTATACCATGCCCTCCTTGGACTGACCGGCAGATCTGGATTGATATATACCCGGACAGTTTACAGATGCTCTGACAGATACCTTCTTTTCTTTCCTTCTTGGAGTTCAATATATAAATTTATGATGTTGTGTGTGTGTGTGTGTGTGTGTGTGTGTATATATATATATATATATATATACACATACATACATAATAGGTGTGTTAGCTACCAATGGGAGCATTATCATAGATAGGTTCCCATATATATCAAGTGTTGGTTCATCATATCATATGTAGGTACCCACTGATGTAGATATATATTGCTATACCTAAATCACTAGCCGAACTTTGAATGTATGACCTCCTGTGTTCATAGATATGTGCCATTGTTTGATCTGTAACGTATAATATATATGTGTTTAGATTGCCTCTTCTTGATACATCTCCCTGAGGAAGCCCGTCAGGGTGAAACGCGTCGGAGATCGAAGGGGCATATGGGTCACACCTTCAGCTGTTACTGGATTCTTTTAATATTTTTGTACTGCCTATCGTGTTTTTAAGGAATTTGTTAGAATATCTCCATTTGGACCACCCAACTTAGGGGTGCTCACTCGTGGATATATTCAGCACCCATGAAATGATTGTACACTAGTCCAAAACAATAAAGACTTTTTATCTTTATTATAACAAATGATGTCCTGTCTGATCCTTGTGCCCGCAATGCCGTCTATTTAGAATTCGAAATAGGCATAGGTCAATCTGTTTGCCCATTAGGTGTTATTTTCATATACTCTTTTCAGATGAGTACACATCCGTATATCTCTAAACCAGTGGTGGGCAACTGAGTTGATATGGAGGGCCACAAGTGCGGCCCTCGGCATCACTAAACATTTTCAATGACTTGTATATGCCCTTTATGACAGCATGAAAGGACAGCATGCAGAGCTAGAAGACATTATTTTAAATTTCTAAATTACAAAAATTGTTTTAAATGATACTTCAAACATTAGGTAACACTTTAGTATGGTAATGCACATTTTGTACCATATACATAATCAAAAGTTATGTGCCCCTATTCTGTTTCTCTCCCCCTATTCCCACTGTAAGAAAATCGATGGAGAGGATGCATCAGTTGGGGATTGATGGACAGGTTAGGTCCTATGCCCTATGCATTAACCATTAGGATTTAGGAGTGGGGGCCACTAAAGAATGCCCAAAGGGCCGCGGGTTGGGAACCTGGGCTCCAAACAGTACAGAAAATCCCTTTCAAAACCAGTTTTGCTCTTGGCTCCAAAAAAAAACCTCACCTTAAGTGCATTACTATGACCAGCCAAAATCTATTGTTCTCAAAAGTGTTTGTGACCACTGATAACATGTGTTGGCATATTTTTGGCATGCATATCTACAATGCATTTAAAGTGAACCTCCGCCAAGGTCTAGTCTTCTCTACCATTGCATCACGCTGTGTTTACCACGTTCCCAACATCGGACATGACCGTTCTCTGGCCGGCCGAGCTGTGGGGCAACAGGGAGCTGTCGTCCCATGTGGGCACACACCGATTGGTGGCCAATTTTGCCGACAGCGTGAGCGTGCACACCCATTGGTCAGCGGCAAAATTGGCCGCTAATCAGCATGTGTATGCCAGGCTTAACTCATCCATTTGATCAAACGTAACATGCAGTCTGGTTCTGACGCTTTTCACAGCAGCATGCAGCAGTAAGTACTGGTTTCATTAGAGATTGGCAGAGATCAAGCTGCTCATCTTCAGAAACTCTGGACAAATGTCAACCTACCTAGAACCTAGGTTGAACTTTTACACTGAGTTAATATGAAGGTGAGCTCCAGGATATCATTAATTGTACAGGCGATTTGTTACTTTTACCAGCAAATACACTGCTGATTGGCTGTGCAGGGCATTAGAGTAAGCAGACATAGGAAGAAAAATCATTGTACCTTTGCTAATTCGCTGTAAAAAAGCATTTATGATTTCTTAATGAGAGCAAATGAAAATGTTTGCAATTTAGTTCTGCTTTACTGCTGCAGGAAATGGTGAAGAGAGGAAATGTTCTGATGTCTTCATTCTGTAAGGTCCTGAACTGTACATTTGACAGCACTCGAGCAGGGTGGATTTGATTTTAAATCGTACTGATTTTAAATCACTAGGTCAGTAAGGCTTGATTCAAATCATCTTGCTGGTATAACTTTCATGTGCAAGTAGATGAAGATTTTTAGAATAACAACTTTTCATATTGGATTTTTTTATCTCCAGTTTAGTTTAATCATTTATATTTGGACAACTCTTCTGTTGTACTTTAGGAAGGAGAAAAATAATCATTACCTTTTAATAATAACAATTTAAATATTTATTCAACTGAAACAATTCCAATATAGCATATGTGATTTTGCTTTTCTCAGCTCTGTTCATGTTAGATCATTTTTTGGTATGAAGAGGCATGTGATCTCTGCTGAGTCAAATTTAGTTTTGAGAACTGCAAAAGTAAACCAAGCATCTGTGATGAAGGCATAAGCACATCACTCCAAATTGTCCCTTGAATAGACACGGGCAAGGGGATGGGCCACTCAATATGTCAAAAATATTTATTATACACCGTGCAAAAAAAGAAGTAATGACCATCATATCAATCATAAACCATGCATAATGTTGCAGATGTACACATCTGTACACGTGCTGTTAGACTATTAAAATAGTCCAAATGGCACAAATTTCACCCCAGCATGTGTTTTGTTGAGGACTTCTTCAGGGGGTACGATATGTAATTTCATCTGCCAAATCTACATAACACAAACAGCCAGCACAAGGGTATCGGTCATTGAATAACCAAATCGACATAAAAGTGGACACAGACCCTCAGGGGTTACTCATGTTCATAGATCAATATAGGGGGAAAGACATGATTTCTCAAGATGTGGGGAATGGAGAGACAGACAGACTTTAACCACATAAATGCCGTGGTGATCTGTGTTCAACAAGACTGACCCAAACCATCACTTAATCATGTTTACCAAAGTAAATGTATTCAATGTATTTAAAATTGGTCTTCTGTCTATTGTTTTTGGGATGTTGGCCACTATACATTTGAGAGTATTATAGATTTAAATTTAAACAAGTTGATCGACCAACCATAATCTTTATGGCTTGGTTTAGATGGATGGTTGTCTATTGCCTCCCAACCACCCCATTGTATTTGGGAGCTGCAAACAGATTGGGTGATTTTAGCCTTAAGCAGGGTGCAGACGGCTCGAGCCGTCCTATGTTCCCTGCAGCTATCGGATATCTGCAGAGCCGGGGAGACAGCATTGCTCTCCCCAGCTCAGCCGATGCTTTGCACCCGATGGTCTTCATGCAAAGCAGCAGACATTGGCCGTATTTAACATGTCAGATATGGTTGTTTTAATCAATCCTGCTCAAAAACATGGCCACATATTATATGGGCCAGATAGATGGCTGTGAGCGCGCACGGTGCTTGAATTAGCAGTCAATCTGGCCCATATCTGCAGTTCTGTACCTATATCTATATCAGGGCCACGAGCATAAAATTGTCCTAAAAATCTAAAAGGATTCTGTTACATTCCTCGAAGTCACAATTGTGTCAGAGTTTTACATTGGAAAGGAACTAGAGGATGCAAATGATGGAAAGTCAACATGCTGAAGTCATCAAGACTGCTAGACTCTTCCTTCCTCCCCTCTTTCTGTGCTGTGCTCTGCAATTTCAAAGGGGGATGGTGGTGGTGGTGGAGGAGGAGGAGGATATTTTACAATATCTACTACCTAAAATCATACTTGGAGAGCATGTATAGAAAACGGCTATAAAATGTTTTTAATTATATCTATCTATAACTATTATATCTAATATGTGCCTAATATACCATGAGGGAAATAAGGGACGGTGATCGCTTGGGATTTATCGGACGCGATGACCATGGCCTGGGGTGGGGATAAGCCCCATCAAATACATGGCAGCAATCACCTGCGATTGTCACAACGCGATTTTAAACACACCACAGGTGATTGTTCAAGTGGGGACAAACCCTAATTGTTATAGGTTTATTGTAGTTGTGAGAGACAGAATAACCTAATTAAACATGGATGCCTACCATACCCTGTGCACAAAACTAAGGTTTTAAGGCTGCTGTTTGGCAACTCTGCTTTCAGCTCCCTCCACAGAGTTTCTATGGCCACTCCAGGATCTTCATGTGCTTCTTCTTGAAACTTGTGTTGCCTTGCTGTGTGATGTTGGTCATTGTCATGCTGGAGTACCCATTCACAACCCAGGGAAGGAGATGTTCCAGATTTGACACTACATGGTTTCATCCATCATATCTTCTTTGCCAGTGGTTCCAAACTTTCTGTGCAAACTCCCTTTTCTATTTAGGAACATTATCGAGCACTCCTCCCCATTCATACACAGGTTAAGAATGAGGACCAGCGCCCCCCTGGAATACCCTGTCCTGTGCCCTTAGAACCCCCACCCTTAAGCACCCTCCATGTTTGATGTGAGGGTGGTGTTTTTAGGCCTTAGTTTTTTTTTTGGGGGGGGGGGGGGGGTTACAGGCATGCTAGTGGTACTTCTAACAATGCATACCAATGTGCTGCGCTTGCTTTACACACTTGTGTGGGAGGCGCTTGTGCTGCATTTCCAAAAATGTGTCCTGCAGGGTGTTTACAGTAGCATGCCACATTGCCTATGGAAAATTGTGTACCTTGCGGTAATGCTAGCCCCCCTGAGTTGCAGTACTAATGGCCCAAAGACATCATTCTTTCTCCTTCAAGCATAGTGAGTTGGTATGATGCCAAAGTGCATGATATTGGTCTCCTCTGTTCACACCACTCACCTAGTACAGGTACTGAGAGCGACACAGGGCAGCAATAAAGTTACTGAACACTGCTAAGACCTTTATCAAACTGTTGGGCAAAGACCGCGCTACCCAAAATTCTGGGGCCTGCCCATTAAAAATAATGGCGGTGTGCCAAAGAGGCGACCTGTACGGTTTTGACAAAACATAATGGATTCTGGGCTTTATTCTTATGAACAATATTGATATTCCATTTATTCTGTGGTATCGATGTGAGTCACTCGTTTTCTGATTTAAGTGCAGTGTGTGGGTATTTTGTGGTGAAAGAAGTGCTTCTGTGTGAGGAAAATGTCTCAAACATTGTCTTTATAAGCACGTCTTTTATCTGTACGTGCGTGGCTTGCTCACAGATTCCTTCTTATTTTTCAGATGTGTCTCTAGTGCATTCACGATGCGAGGATTGGACGCTGCTGCAGAGCATATCGGGACATCTTAGCCCACCTGAAAGAGAACGTGATCTAGACCTTGGATGTCCTGAGTGTCTGCTTTCCACTATTTTTAAGGCATTCTACTCTTGTTCTGCTGTTGACAATCTTCAGAATTTGAAGGAATATTTGTTCTTATTGCTCTAATCTATAGAACTATATTGAGTGTTTCAGTTGTATTTCCTTACTGCCACCTATCACAAAAACGACCAACATGTCTACCTCCTCGTTGCGCCGGCAGATGAAAAACATAGTCCACAATTATTCTGAAGCTGAAATCAAAGTGAGGGAAGCTACGTCGAACGATCCATGGGGTCCATCCAGTTCTCTCATGTCCGAAATTGCAGATCTCACCTACAATGTTGTGGCATTTTCTGAAATTATGAGTATGATATGGAAGCGGCTCAACGACCACGGGAAGAACTGGAGGCATGTGTATAAAGTAAGAATGGGTTCACATTTTATATTTAACCTTTTCCAATGCTAAATCCGTATGGGTACATTGTATGTGCTTCTGTACAGCAACTGTAAATTTTCATGCCTTCATTGGGAAGGCATTTGGACATACTTGCCACAAGCGTGTCCAACACAGATGTGTTAATGATTGCTGGGGCAATCGGCCACCATGTGCGTTTTTGTGCAGCCATCCCACAGCCGTAAAACAGATGCGCCACCTGGACGGATCAACCAGAAACGCACCGCAAGTCGGGTTGCACGGTCATGGTGGTTAATTCCTGGCCGATCGCATTATTTTGGATAGGGACCAGCGTCCCTATCCATCCTCTGAGTGTTCAATATTTGACCTAGTCAAATAGGCAAGTGTCCGGTGCAGTGGGCATTAATTCACCAAGACTGTGGACTGTTGGGCAAACTACGGCCCGTGGGCCATATCCAGCCTGTTTTTAAACCAGGCTTTTGTTACCTTAGTGTCATGATGCACTGGCTCCCATTTGCTTGTTCCTTGCAATAAGTTCAGATAATGCCTAGGGGATGATTGTTATGGTCTCTTTCTGGAGGCTATCAATTCGCCATGTCTGCGATAGCCTTAGATTTGCCAACTTAAACATTCTATGTTCCCACATAGGCGATTAATCGCCTCGTGATCACGATTTTAATTGCGTGCGGAAATCTGTGTTGATCGTGTCCATTCAGTTGAATTACTTTTTTTTTTTTTTTTTTATATATATAATGGGGACAATTAAAAATAAAGAAATAAAAAAAAATCACCTGGTCAATCGTGCCTGATCGTGTGAGCAATCTTGCACGATCAAAATTTTAAAAAAATATTATTTAATCTCTCTGGTACTCTCTCCCGAGTATGATATATATTTTTTGGGGGGGGGGTGGAAAATGAATTCTGTGATCTGTTTACATTTCCCACCTATACTGGAAGAACCATGTGGCCCTTACAGTACCCTTAAAAACCTGTTGTGGCCCACTAGTTAAAAAGTTTGCCCACCCCTGCCTTAGATACTTGTCAGCGACCATATAGCACATGATGTTGGTGCCTTCTCTTAATCGTTTCTGGTAAAACTGGTATCCTCTGAATGTATGTCAGCTGTGTTCATGGCAGTTTGCCACAAGCTTAAACTATGATTGCATCCTCCTTACAAGTATAGGTAAAATGTTTCTTTTTTAATCGCAGGCCATGACGCTAATGGAGTACTTAATAAAGACTGGCTCCGAGCGGGTCGCACAGCAGTGTAAGGAAAACATATATGCTATTCAGACACTGAAAGATTTTCAATATGTGGATAGAGATGGGAAGGATCAAGGTGTAAATGTGCGGGAGAAAGCCAAGCAATTGGTGGCTCTTTTAAAGGATGATGAACGGCTTAAGGAAGAAAGAGCACATGCCTTGAAGACCAAGGAGAAGCTAGCACAAACCTCAACTTGTAAGTATTTTTGAATGCAGGAGTCTTGTGCTGTTCTGGCACAGTGTATACATTGTGAGATTTATGAAGTAAAGGAGACCTGTACTTGGAAAAATGTAGTGCTTGGTGTTGCTTACCTACAATCAATTATGACATAAACAAATGAAACCCTTTTACTTTTCACACACCATGATGCACATTGCTAAATTTGAATAGGTTGTTGGTAGTCTACCTTTGAAGCAATCCATGGGAAGTCACAGGACCTATTTCTGTGTGCTCAGGAAACAAGGTTTGGATTTCAAGTGATCCCTTTGTTGCCTAACTGAAGTCATTGAAAAAGCAAGATTTCCGGGTGTCTCAGATCCCTTCTTCGGGCTTAACCCTCTGAGGCCCAGACGCCCAACCTGTGGCCCTTTAGGCATTCTTTCGCAGCCCCCCTCAGTCTTACACTTGCAGCCCAGAAACCGAACTGCTAATGCATAGGGCATAGGAACTCACCTGTCCGCAGATCCCCCACTGACAGGTCCTCCTCTGCCTTGATAGATGAGGGATCGACTCATCCCGCTGCAGCGGGCCTCTCAGCTGATCGGCGGGCACCCTTTTTGTGCCAGCCATTACTTTGAATGGGCCTGCCATCCCCATTCAAAGTAATAGGATCAGATGGGAATTTACCGGCATGTTGGATCACCTTGCGATCCGACATGCGGCAGATTCCTGGTCCATCTCACCAGGTGGGGGCCACCTGATTTTCGGCCAAGCCACTGCCGGCCTATTGGCGGAAGTGCACACGGCGGTCGGTTGGCCAGAAAATTGGGTGCAGATCGATCCATGTATGGCTACCTTTAGAGTGAGAAGAGGAGGAGAGGCGATTGGCAAAAATTGGTAAAATTGGTAAAAGCAGTGACCCAGATGGCGCCTGAGCAAGTCGCTCTTGCCTATCCTCCTACTCCTCTTCTCCTCTAGTGTTGGCGGGGGATCAGCAGACAGGCGAGTGCCTATGCTCCCACTATTCCACCAATGAACAGGGTGTGATTGTAATCTATATATTGCAGCACATAACCTTTTGTATATGTATAATGTATGTGACATAAAATGTGCATTACCATACTACAGTGTTCACTAATGCTTGAAGTAGCATTTAAAAAATTTTGTTATTTAAAAATTTAAAAATGAGTGTCTTCTAGCTATGCCTGCTGTCATTTCTTCATTATAAAATGTCAGTATAGTTTGAAAATGTTATGTGCGGCCCTCTAGTGATGCTGAGGGCCGCACTTGTAGCCCTCCATAACAACTTAGTTGGCCATCACTGCTCTGAGGGATATAAGACATCCCAAACTTGCTTATTCAATGACCTCAGATAGCCAATAGAGAGATAACCTGGACTCCAAGCTCTCTGTAGTCATCAAGAACTAACACTCTACAGTTTGGTCTGGAAAAATTTTGATTTGTGTACAAACTGTAATTTGTATATATTCTGATATAGAAAAAGAAAGCCAACTTTTTTTTATTTCCCTTGTTCGCGCTTTGGTATAATTTTTTGAAATGTCTCATGATGATGTTTATGCCCCTGGTTCCTTCTCCTCTTACTGACATAGTAATGATGTTAAAGACATTATCACCGTTTTTGTTCTTTCGTAAGGTAATAGATTTGGTGGGATTTTTCAAGCAGTTTTCTACATATGTTTATGAAAGCAAGAAGCTGTGGTAACACCCACACATTCTGCTGAGTTGTCATGATGGTAATTGAACTGAATACGTAGGGTAGGCTAAGTACTGCAAGGCTTATTGTAGAACATGAGCAGGAATGAGTAATTCCCATTATGCTATGCCTCACCCTGTGAAAAGACCTTCAGCCTTTTTAATCTAATCTCCGTATATTTGTTGCTATGGAGTGATCTGTGCATTTTTTAATACGCTGCATAGTGGTAAAATTAGATTGTTTTACCATTGCTTTTTTCAGTACCTGGTTAGCAAAGTGGCTCCCTCATTTTTTTTTGCACTGTATTAAGAGATGAGCAGTGGTAGGCAACCGAGTTGGTATGAAGGGCCATAATTGTGGCTATCAGCATCGCTAAAGGGCCGCACATAACATTTTCAGTCTATAATGACTTGTATAAGCATTTATAATGAAAAAGGATAGCAGGCATAGCTAGAAGACATTTTTTATTATTTTTAATCGAATCTAATAATTATTCTCAAAGATTATATGCCCCTATTCTCAGGTTAAGTCCCGCAATATATATTATACAAACGCCCCCCGTTTATTGGTGGAACAGTGGGAGCATAGGCCCTGTCCGCTGATCCCCTGCCAACACTAGAGGAGAAGAGGCGAGGGACTTGGTCAGGCACCATCTGGGTCGCTCATTGGCTTCCCGTGCAAGGACCTGTCAGCGGGGGATCAGCTGACAGGTGAGTTCCTATGCAAGAACAGTTTTTAAGGGCCACAAGGGGAGGACTGAAAGGGCCACTGGAGAACGCCCAAAGGGCTGCATGTGGCCCGCAGGTTGGGCACCTGGGGCTTAGAGAATGTAGATTGGGAAATTTTGCATGCTCTTTAAACCCTGGGATGGTGGCTATCCCAGGAAGTCCAAGGACTAATTTACACAGGCGGTTGTTAGCCACCCATTAAATGTCTGGTTACAGTAACAGCCCGGGCAATCTGACATGAGGCGCTCCCTGGGTGGTTTTCGGTCACATGGGGGTGCCTCCTGTCTACTGGAGCACCTGGTCCCTTTCCCCTTTCAAGGCTGCTACCTACTGTCAGCAGCCCAAAAATTTACTGTACAAATGAAGACTTAAGGCCCCATACACTGAACAATATTTCTTCTACCAAAACCATAGTAAGTGTCTAAACCTTCCAATCATGGTGTTCTATCAGGGAGGCCACTATACTACATATTGTTGGTAGATCGAATGGAAATTGCATGGAGTGATCTAAGGTGAAGGGGGGGGGGGGGGGGGGGGGGGTGGGGGGGGGGGGGGTGGGGGGGCTTGTATATTGTAGTCATTAGTCTATTGCTAATTACTCACATATGGTACTGTTGGAGGAATTTTTAAAACTTTTTCTTTTAAACAAAGGGCAACCCATGTCACAGATCCCCTTGGCACACAAGAAGTGTGTTTGATGCTTGCAATAGAATATTATTGTTTTTTTTTTTTTTTTACATCTTTATATTTCTACAACCAAAGTAAAATGTGTATTTACAGTTTGGTTATGACCTTACAAATAAAAACAATTCAGTTTTGTTCTTGTGTTTTTTATCTTCTTGTTTTTTCTTTTTTTTTTCATCCAGCATCTTCTGCATCCACAATGAACCCAGCACCAGAAGCCGAGCAGGCATGGCCCCAGAGCAGTGGAGAAGAAGAATTGCAGCTCCAGTTGGCTCTGGCCATGAGCAAAGAAGAAGCGGAGCAGGTAAGAGCAAAGGTAAATTTACGGCGCTCTTATTCTATTACGAAAACAAAAACTTTTTTCTACAAATATCTTGTCCATTGTAATGTTTTATATAAAATGTTTTCAGAAGGTGTTTTGTATTCTGGTATGAGTATGGTAAACCTAAACTGATGTGAACATGCATTGTATGTTTAAGTCCTTATCTCTTCTATTTGTATGTTTTATGTACACTTCCAAAGGTTAACACACAACTGTTTTTGTATGTTTCTTAGCACACATTCTTGGTTGCAGGCTCTTTTGCCCTCCGTGCTATGAAAAGTTGGTAAACTCTCCAATAGCCGTGCATTTTTATTAGACTAGGCATATTTCAAGGCATAATTCTGTGCTCTCTTTCCTTAACGGCCTTTGTGTTGTTCGAAATACCGTATAGTAGTATCTGCCAGCGCTTTAAATGGTGCTGGGGAGCAGAGCCTGAGGGGAAATACATGTGATGACCATGTGTTAGTGCTTATTAAAGGTAAGTTATTGCTCAGCATTCATTGATTTTATTTATGAAGTGTATGTAAGCACTGTTACCATATGGGAGAACATCTGCAAGTGTCATCTCTCTGAAAAAAGAGAAAATGGTACAGGTTTTACAAAGAAGATCAGTCCAAGTTAGACATATGTTTTCCCCCAAAGTGTATAATTGTAATACCAATAGCCTTGCTCCAGGTAAGGGCTGCTTCATCTGGTAAAATTGGTTAAAGGAAATGTGTTATGAGAGAAATATGGAGGGTTACCGTTTTGTTTCCCCTTTTAAAATTGCTTTAATAAAGTAGCCCAGTGTTTCAAACACAAAATTTAAATAAACTCATACAATAAATAGACACAATACTCACCTGTCGGCAGTTCAGATGCTGAAAAACTGCTACAAAAAAACAAAACAAAAGAGACTAGGCTCTCTGTCTCTTTTGTCGGAGAGCTCTGTGGGGGTGGCAAATTTGGCTGCAGTGATCAGAGGTGTCTCTAGCAATGAGAGCCATGTCTCTCCTATCCAATCACCCAAGTCTTGCAGATGTGACGCTGACGTCACAATCCCATGAGACTTGGCAGGCGAGACGTCCTACAGCCGCAAGGGGAACATGGGACAGATGTCCCAGATCCCATTGTGGCTGTATGACGTGGCGCCGAGGCGATATGTCAGACAGCGTAAGGGGTGCTCTCGTCGGGGGGGGGGGGGGGGGGGGGGGGGGGGGGGGGGGGGGGGGGGGGGGGGGGGGGGGGGGGGGGGGGGGGGGGGGGGGGGGGGGGGGGGGGGGGGAGAGAGAGAGAAACACCACTCCTGCTGTCAGAGAAAGTTTTTTTATTTTCAATATAAAATGCCCTGCAGCCGACACAGGGCAGTGACCTACAATGGTAGGTCCGCTTTAATCAAAAGGGTATGGCCCACATCTAGAGAGGAGGACTTCTGTTGTTTCAGAGCCACAGAAACATAAAGCAAAACCCAACTGAAGAAAGAGAGCGAACAGTAACTAATATTTTCTAGTCACCTAGAAACCATTATTCAGTAACATGGAGCTGGCACAACTAACCTAGGTGTTAGACCACAGGTTTCCATTTCTGCTATTGGCCCAAAATTAGTATGCAAACCAGGAATATCAGTAAGAGATCAGAGAACATTATAACTGGATCAGCCATACCTCGTTCATGTGGTTGTTGTACAGAAACATGCAGACTTACTTTACAATGCCCACCCAGTCGGCTGAAATATTTCACTGGTTTGCCTGATTTCTGGACTTCTAGTGTCATTGACTTTGAGCAAATAAGTCATCCTACTACCTGCTCCAGGTCGCGTGAATTCAAATAGTTTACAACCAAGTAAATGTTTCTAAAGGAACTGGTAGTCATTTTCTCTTATGACATGTTTTGTTTGCAGGACTATCCTGATGATGAAGGGTAATTGCTATATTTTTTAAGCTGAATCTATTTATGCGTGTAGGAAAAAATATGACAGCTCTAGGAACTGCATGGTAGCTCCATATGTTTCCTTTTTACTTTTAAAAATTGCATTTTATGTTCTCATTAGTTCTTGAGTTGGCAGACATGCTGATTATGTGCAGCATTCAAACAAATTGGCTTTCAAGGTTCAATGCAGCGTCCTGACAAAACTGGTTTTAGTTCTGGTGAAATGTAGACCTCGGGGGCATTTGCTTACCAGTGGAAAAGTTTGACTGTCACAAGTAGCCAGTCATTGTTAGTTTGTCCCAAGTCATTCCTATGACCCGGAAATTGCCAAAGCCTTCCCTGCTTTCTAACAAATGCCATTGTAATGCCAAATGTACACATGGAGGAGCTTATCGGAGAGATTTGAAAAAAAAATGGTTATTGGCTATCACTTGATCGACAGAAATGTGTTTTGTAGTCTTCCCCAGAGCTCCTAACTTTTAATTGCTAGAAAAGTAAAAAGGAAACCAGGATGATCTAAAATTCAATACAGGTACTGAAACAAGCTCCATATCAATGCAATTTCTGTATCCAATTTTCCACTTGCCTGGCGTTCAGCTCAAAACTGTTTCATAAAGTTTTCTGTCAATTCTATTTTAGAAACTACCAAGACATGCAGCTGCGCCATGAGCTTTTCAAGGATTTAACCAAACCCTTTACTCTCTTCTTTTAAAAGGAATAGGAGGACAGACCTAGGAATTCTTTCAAAGAATCACCCCTGTATGACATATACTATTATGTCTATAAGACAAATTTAAGATGCCAGCTGGAACTATTTAACTTTGACATGTTTTATTATGTTCAAATGTATTTTCTACTTGTTGAATTTGCCTCAATTGTATCTATTGTTTTCAGGTTTTTCTCAGCACTGCTTTCATTAAACTTGTATTTTTCCTGTATAGTTAGTGCTACTTGCATAGTAAATCATCTGCAGAAAAACTAGTAAAGTAAAGGTCAGAATCTTTAAGAATATTAAGTCGTACAGGGGAACCCCCTTCATATTCCAGTAGCCGTCACTTTCATTAGGAGTTACATTAAGAGAACTAATAGTTTGGACAAGAACAAATACCCTACTTTTCCCTTCTCCCGTTTCATAAACATCTGTCATTCTCCCCCTTATTTCCTGATACCAGCATGTACCCCTTTCTGTTATTTTTATGCTCAGAAGTTTGGTTTACCTATCTTATCTACATTTAGCCATTGTGTTTGGTTCTTTTTTGGTGTTGTAGCCACAGTATTCCCAGCTTCAGCCTTTTAACTACCTCTGAACTGTGGTTAGTGGGTATTCATGGGTAGAGATGTCAATTGGTTGCAAAGCCCCTGAACATTCAATCATTCGAAATTGCTGGAAATGTGAGAGAAGGGTTGCGGGAATAAAAATATTGCTCTAGCATATGTCGTTTTTGCATAAATTAGGTAGAAAGGTGAAACTTTGAATTTCGATTTGAGAAATGTTGACTTTTTAATTAAATTTATGCAAAAACTGTTTGTATTGGAGCAATTCTTTCATTTTTGTAGTGTACCCTTAACCCTTCTCTACATCTCCAGCAAGTTTTGTGGTGATGCCATGTTCAGGGGTTTTGCAATTAACTCAAACTCAAACTGGTTGAATTTTCAATGGTTACAATTCACAATGGTTACACTGGACAGTAGGCATCTACAAAAGTGGGTCTGCATTTTGCCCCATTCTAATGTAGACCTTACAATTCTGCTATTCAAAATAGATATTGAATATATAATTGATAGATAAACTGGATATCTATTTTTTTTTTCTAGATGTTGTGTCCAGTGTCTTTAAATAATGTTGCAAGATCTGAAGCTGAGGTATATATGGCCATTTATGATGTTGTTGTATCTCATCTTTCCTCATTTTGCCCCCCCCCTTCCCTCCATGTGTTATTTTTTTGTGGTTCTTTTCCCACCATGCTGGTGTGTCTTGTGCTTTTATTTTGTTTTTCTTTCCCAGCCCCCTGCTGTGTCCGAAGACGAATTGCAGCTTCAGCTTGCACTTAGCTTGAGCAAAGAGGAACACGACAAGGTAGAGCTACTGCAGTTTTGTAACCAAAACCAAAATAATTCTAATAGCTATTATAACGATCAGTCCCCTGATAGTAGTCTCTCCATTGTCCTGCTTAATTGTCCCATTCTTGAAGAGCATTCAAGATTGCGTGAACGTTAAGGTTCCAATTAACCTCCACTAACCCTTCTACGCTTTCATTCGCTAAGCTATAGCCTAAATTTAGTTTGAGAAGAGATACGGTTTACATTGGTGGACACCAACTAGGATTTTAGTTTTGTGTAGATTGAGCGGGTTATTAAGTGTACATTCATTGCAATATCTCTCCACGTGACCTCCTAGCACTTTCCACCTGTCATTATAGGGCAGCTTTTACGTGATCTTGCTTATTTAAGGTAAGAAGTGATTCCATATTACTATCAAAACAGACATGGTACATACATAGTTGTTCATCATTGTGACAACCTAATTTGTCCAGAGGCAACATCCCAAAATAGTAATTCACAAATGATGGTGTATAAAGGATGAATCTTCTATACACCTTGACCCCCCCCCCCCCTCTATGTGGAGACTAGGGGACTTTTAAGGCCCATAGATTATATGACTTTTTACATAAGCTTCCGACATCCCCACGCTGTGAGATCCACTTTATATCCAATGTGTCCATCTAATCACTGAAACACGTCTGGCTAATGCCAGTGTTGGGCTTAAATGCCAAGGCCACTTGTTAATCTAATTTTAAAGTTTATATTTATTACATTTGTGTTATCTATGGATTGATGGAACATGTTTTTAAGCTGTATTTATTGTATAATCAGTACAATAAAACTGTAAGCCTGAATCATTATATCTTATATGGGCCTTAAAAGTCCCTCATTCTCCACATAGAGAAAATCAATGTGTATGGAAGATTCATCCTTTTATATTTAATTTACCCTTGTTCTACCCCTCAAAAAATCCCCAATAGCTCTTATATACCATATATATCGGACTATAAAAAGCACCGGACCATAAGACGTGCACAGTTTTTAGGGCAGGAAAAAAAGATTTAATACGTTTTCACATCAATTGGGTTAATGCAATGAATTCAATAAATGCAATATTCAATTCAGCCAGTAGATGTAACCAGCAGCAGTACACTCTGCACACACGCAATTTTCCATACTGATCGGGAGAAGGGGGGCCGGGCTGCACAGTCTACTACGCTCCTCTGCTCTCCTCTCCGGCTGGCTGTTACTGTGTTCGTGGGAGCTGCAGAGTAATTGTTTCCACGGAGGGAGAAAGGCATAGATGCCAGTTCATCTATGCCTCTCTACATTGAGCTCTGCTGGCATAGGCAATTTCCCAGTACAGATTGGAAAGCCATACACCGGCTGACATTTCTCAACTGACAGCTCCCTGGCTAATCTCCGTGCCAGGAGAGCTGGCAGGAAGCCAAGGCACCTCTTGGCCGCGGTGGTTGCATACCATAAGACGAAGGCACTTTCCTCCCCCAATTTTAGGGGTGAAAAAGTGCGTAATTGTTCGGTGGTATATGGTATAACGCACTGATCTATATTAAAAATAACATTCAGAATGAATACTAGTTAAAACTTAATTAAACTTTATTAACTTTGAGCGCCAATATGTTTGCTCACTCCCTGTATAGACCTTTCTTTGTCGTTTGGCAGAAGTTGGGGTTGCGGTGCAATTTCCCAAAGGCTCCATTCTTGAGGGTACAAATTAGTCTTCAAGCTTGATGCTGAGCTCAGTGACAGGTCCCTTTTTAAATTCCACATTTCGTGGGGGCTCAATCTCTTAAATTCACTGTAAAGCTTATTACAGAATGCCCTTCCAGTTTTATAGGGAAATCGATCATAGTTCAATACATCGGACCATCCGTTTTGTCTGCATTGTAAAACACCTCAAAATACATGGCAGGGTACCAGTGAACTAGCTATTGTGTTATTCTAAAGCCCCCATGTCACTATACTTCTGTTCTTTCAATCTTTTTGTCGTCTAGTAATTTTGCTTTGATTCATTTTAATTTGAGCTTTTGTATTCCTGACACGTGGATACAGCAGTACTCATTTTTAGAAGTTGAATCTCTGGTGCCTTTTGTACTTTGTGCATGTTAATTAACCATGCTAACTTAATCACATCACTTTTGTGTATTGTGTGGATTTGCAGTACTAATTATTTTAAAAGAGTTTTGTGACCATGTGTGCAAGGTTCTCATTTCAAGGTTCTGTCTACCAAATCTACTACAACATTGGTTTGTAAACCAAAAATGTTTTAATGAAGGCTTGTTTTATCATAAAAAGGCGATTTTCAAAATCCGTTTTCAAAATTAATTATTTTAAGAAGTAATGAATGTGTGTCTTTTAAATCTTGGGTCCCTTTATCTTGGAAAATGGACGTGAAGGTAAGTGCGGAAGGATGAATTACCCTACGAAATTCAACTTGATCTTCTGATGTTTATCATTTTAAGATGCTTTGGTTAATTTGATCACTCCCTCTTTTATTCCATATTTATTTTTGTCACTTTTTTTTGTAAGTTATTGGCAAATGAATGACATCCTCTTCTAACATTGTAGACCCTTCTGCTAATGTAACTGTTGTACAGCTTGAAAAAAAGAATTCACCTTGTATAGTAGATGAGTAATTTTGTATTTCTGAAGCTTTCAATGCAACTGTGTATGGAGTCCATTTACAGCCAGATCCCCTTATTGGAAATTAACTAGAGGGAAGAGCCCTGTTTATGAGTATATGTATATTCCAGTCATTGTGCTGCTGAGACCTGCCAAATATTAATCCCATTGTAGCCAGTTCTCTGTTAAGTGTTGAAATGTACACTGTATTTATTGCACAGCATGTAGGAGTCCTGTAAATATCCACCATCTGGAGTTAACCTCTGCCTGTCATGTTGGTAGAATTCACAATAACACTTGTCAGGCTGTGTATGTGTTTAATGTAACACAATCTGATCATTTTATGGAGTATTATTAATACTGTAAATCTGGCAAGTTGGTGGTAAATTGTTCTTCTTTATGTCCAAAAAGAAAATTGTTATAAGCATGAAACAAATATAAATGCTTTTCTTCTCTAATTAGACATTTAACTGTCTAAAATATCCTAAGTCAATGAAAATGTTTGCCACGTCATTTCTGGGTACACACATGCAGATATGGGCCAGATTGATGGCCGCTTCGAGCACCGTGCACGCTCACAGGCATCTATCTGGCCCATATCACATGCGGCCATCCCTGTTTCCGAGCAGGACGAATCAATCTCGTTAGAAAACAGGGATATCTGACATGACCGTAAACCACGGTCAATGTCCGTTGCTTTGCATGGAGACCCTGGGGTCTTCATGCAAAGCATCGGCTGAGCTGGCGACACAGCAGAACTGACATCATCGCACTGCTGCTAGGAACCTCGAAGGTCTCCAATATCGAGCCGTGTTACAAGCTTAATATAGCTGTGGCAGTGCACACTTGGGTAAAGCAAGCAAGGGTTTGTTGGCATTTTGCCAATCGGCTCTCTTCTGCTCACCCCACCTACATTTTATATATTCAATTTGCGATGTTTCTCTCAGTGCATTGCATACTGGGATTTTTAGGGTACACAGAGATTCTTCCTTTGTACTCCCTTTCCAAATTATCCTAATGGCCAGTGATGATGTAAAACGCCACCATCTGGTTCCTTTTACCAACAGATATGAGTTGGACGGACCTGGAAAAATGTTTAGCAATATTATTGCCAATTTATTATTATCTTTCCTACAGCTCTGTGCTTTCTGTCTGTGAGCTGGGCAGCTTGAGCCCAACTCGCATACAGTGGCAGATGCAGATTCCTTCTGCTCTCCCCCAGCTCCTATACAGAAGCTCTGCCGGTCGGGCGGGACGTTAACGGCGGCTGTCAGTGGCAACGTCCCTGGCTCTTTAACTCTCGCTTTGGCAGTTGGAGCACAGAGTTCCGGCCAGCAGAGTTGGAAAAAGCCAAAGTATTTTTCAGCTATCAGGCACTTCACTGTATAGGGTGCATCTTATACAATGGAGTACCTAATGGTCCGAATAATACAGTAGGTCTACGGAGCAGAGAAAGAACATTTTACTTGCCTGAACCTGACCCCACTGTGTGTCATCCCTCCAACCCTTCAGCTCTTTCCAACGAAGCAGATTTCTAAGTGGGGGTCTAAGGTTTTGACCTCATCCCACCAAATGCCAAGCGTAAGACTCTAGAAGCCAAGGACATGCTTGCTGTAAAATAGTGTGTTCGTTAAGGAATCGCCATTTATCTCAAGAACAGAAAATTGTTGCTTTGCAAATCATATTTGTGTTAGAGGATAGCAGCGGGAGTGCAGGTTTGGGTTCTGCTCTTTGGAAGTGGTTAACCCTTGCAGTGGGGATGGGACCCTTATGCAAGGTTTAATCAAAGATTATCCTAAAGTTCAGCTTTAAGCTCATGCTTATGTGTTGTTAGCAGAGTGGATGTCAAACTGTCATGCAATGTTAGAGTTGGCAAGCCATTTACAGATCATTCATATGACTGCCATTTCCTCAATCCTCCTGCTTTACGGCATATTCAACTGTTAATTATTACCGTGAATAGACGTCCCTGCCTTTCGAGCACTTAGAGCTGTTTTTTCATTATATTAAATACCCTGTAGAGCACTAATGACAATTGTGCATGCTCTGAATTATTTATTAATCAAGAACAAAGACCTTTGCTGTAGTTGAGTAACCAATGACATCTATATATTAACTAGAGAGCTAAATATTTTTATTCATTGATTTCTTTTTCTAGTGCAAGGAAGGGTTAGATCATCCTTTCCAGTTAATTCCTGCCCATAAGCTACCTGTTTTTTTTACCTTCTTTTTGTGGTGTATTCACTACATGTACCAATGAAGCATCTGATAGAAGCTGGTGGTTATGTTGCTCTTCCCTGATGGATCATATATATGAATATATAGAGAGCAGACTTGGGAGGAAGCTGGGGATCCTTGTTATTACAATTCCTATTGGTCATTGGGGTAGGGCTTACATTTGGTAATGCTGGTCATCTGGCTGTTTCTGGCTTCAACACATTAATTAATACACTTGCGACCTGGTAAAAAAAAAAATCATATAATGAGATTATGATCAGAATGCTTAACCTCCATACAACGATTCAAACATTTGCAACTATACATGGAGGTGCTGCAAGTACCATAAGATCTATTCTATTTTACTTTTCTTTTTTTAGAGTTAGAAAATGATGGCTAACTTTGTATGGGTCACTGTAACCTTTCCCATTCTTATAGAAATATTTGTTTTGTTTGTTATATCCCATTTATTTATTTAGATTTGTTTTTGTCTGACCTTCTTCTTCTTCCTTTTTTTTTTTTTTTTTTTT
>CM070038.1:67094136-67147320 GCA_036250615.1 Ptychadena robeensis
TATTCTGTGCAAAAGAGAAAAACAGTAAGTAATAATGTACAGATCAAGAGATTACCTAACTCTATTGATTTCACTTGCATCAGGCACAAAATAGTTTGTTTGACACATTGTATCTTGAATGTTTATCCACCTATTTGTATAAAAATTTACCAAAAGCAATTGATTTCTAGAAATTATAATAGTTTGCATGCTGTACAAAAACCTGTTTAGCTGCCATAGCGGAATCTCAAACTCCTATATTACCTGTAGTTAAAGATTGTTAAAAATAAGTACTGTTTGATGGCTGTTAACATTAGTATAATTCTGCAGGGAGTGGTATGGGTTTCTTAGTGTCTTTTGCTAAAATTCGTAACCAATTTCCCTCCCTGATCTCTACCACTTAAACGGCAATCATTTGAAGTCCAAACTGACTGTTTAAAATGACAGAGGACCCAGGACAGGGCATTGCACTGGGCCCGGGACAGCGCATTGCACAGGGCCCGGGACTTCTTTCATATATTTATATGGCTCACCTAATGGTATGAAGGTTTCATTAATCCTCATTGTGATTACAAGATGGAATGAGTCATTCACAACATTATGTAGCAGTAGGAAATCATTCTTAATTGTAGGATTAATAAACCCTCTGCAAAAAAAAAAGCAACTTTTTTTTTTGGAGAATAATGAACATCATGAAATTGCAGTAATACAAATGTCCTTACCTGCGTGTTTTCTTCTTTCACCAATTAATTTCTTTAGGCTATGTTTCCACTGTGTAAATTTTGGATGTCAAACGCAGAGATGTTGACACATCTAATGTAAATCAATGGGCTAATCCACACATGCGTTTATTGCCTACGTTGGGTTAACGCACCCATAGAGATTGCATTGAATGCGTCAAAAACTCGTGGGTATGCATTTTTCACGCATCAGTTGAGGAAAGAAAGAAGAAAAAAAAAAAAGTGGATGTGTCAATAACGCATCCCTGACGCCCTCAAGGCAGTTACATTAACGCAATGCATCTCTTAACGCCATGGAAACCTAGCCTTAGGGATCATGCTTCTTGCCTTTCCTTTTGAGCAGTGGAGCTTCCTGTTAACCTCCCTAGTGGTCTGCCCATGTTTTTAACAGCATGGTATGGGCAATCGTGGCAGTGTACATATTACACTGCCTGCTATTCCTTCCCCCGCCCCTCTCCACACAGCCGGCATCATTAATGACGCCGGCTGTGAGGGCTAGAAAGCCGATGCCCCTCCATTAATTATTATGGAGGTCTATGGCACCGCCCACCCCTTCCCCCTTCCGCGTCACCTTGACGTGATCAGTGACGCCGCACAACTGCAAATGCTGCTGAAAAGTGCATCACCGTACCTTACCAGGTATATGCGGCTTTCATGGGAGCCCAGCTCATCCAGAGTTTGTTCTTCACACAAACTCTGGACGAGCTGGGCTGGTCATGACCACTAGGGAGGTTAATATGATGATTATGATGTGACGCTAGAATATGCTCGTTCTCTCTCCAGCATCCATAGACATAGAGAAGGCTTTCATACACCAGTGTGTGGGGGCGGGCAAATACTGAATGTTGCTAGGCAACATTTGGGAAAGCTAATGTCTTTATCGCTATCCCCTTCAAGAAAGTGTGGCCACATTGTCATCTAGTGCTTGCCTGGGAGCGAGCACGTTTTGTTGTCACATAGTAATCACCATATTGGATAGTAATATACTCCTCAAGCCTCAGAAGGAAGTATGATTATTATTCTTTGCAAGATTATTTTTATCCAAGGCTTTAATAACCCATTAATACTAGCAAAGGAAGGTAAAATGTACCAGACACACAGAAAATCTGATTGTGGAAATGAGGAGTGGTACGTATGCTTTCTGCACCCCCATTAAGGCCCCAACACAAATCAGTAAAATGGTGGGTTGGTATGTCTAATGGGCTCAATTCAGGAATTTACTTTGCCTGGTCTCTCCCCTGCTAGTGAAATTAATAAAAATGCTTGCATACCCATTTATCTAACCATATGTGTGGCTAAACTTCAGCTTAATTATTGCAACTGTATGAGATGCTCAATGAAAGACTATATGTAACCTTTACCCTCTCTAAAAGATTCAAAAGTGAGGTATATCTAGTCTGCCATCACTGTATCATCCTAAGTCATATGGCTTTGATTAGGAATAGTATTGCTGGTTGTTATTAACTGCATTTGGGTATTATGGCTCGGAGATTTCGATTTTATGATCAGAATTTTGTACTGGCTGCATATACACTATTTTGCAATGTTCAGCTCTGGTGCATGTGTCCAACACCATTCCCCTGTTTTACCTATTGTCTGTTTTTTGCGAATCTTGTTTGTTTTTTAACATGTTTGTCTTTTATGTATGTATGCTTGTCCCCGTCTGCTCCTCCTGCCTCCTTAGCCAGTACCACCTTTGACCAGTTCATCAGTTCTGCAGATAAGGATGAGTTTTTGGATTTTGACAACCTGAGGACCACCCTTCCCCAGTCAGGAAGCAGCACAGGTTTGGAAATGCGCTCTTTCCTGCCTGCTTGCTTACTGTCATTCCATTTGCTTTCTGCTTAATGCTTTTTGCGTGTCTGGGTTTTTTTAATTCTCGGGGCTGCTTACATGGGTTTTCATTTCTTTCATGCCTGCATGAGAGCCATAGCTAAATTTAATTTTAATCAAAACTCCTTGTAAGTCATAGGCTTAACTGTGTACAACAATAGCACAGCATAGAGTGTGTATAGCTAATTTACCATTAAAATGAAGCCCAAATAATAAAAAAGTTATGTGACATGACGGAAATTGTGTTAATATTTTTGAACTCCCCAGTTTATCAGAGAGGTTGCCAAGTTGCAGCCTCCTAACATAAATGACAAAAATGGACATCTGTACCAATGATATGACAAAGAGATGGCAGACAACAGGTACGACTACTGCAAGCTAGTTAGGAGCATGGGATTGGTGACAGATCCTTGTGATACTTCTTAGAAAATAGAGCCAAAGTTTTTAACCATAAAGGCGGCATTTCTTAATGCGCTAATCCTATTCTGTGCCGGAAATTGCTCTGTATGTCAAACCCTAAAGGTGCTGCTCCATGTCCGATATATGCTCATAATATCTAGTAAGCCCTTACAAAGCTTAAGTCTGTAGAGGCTGATCCAATGTAGCACCTGATTTTCCTTTTTCGTTGGGTGGGAAAACTACACTATTAAAGCAGAATTCTCTCATTTAGGTTTTGTCAAATTTTTTGCTATTTTGAAACCATAGCAAACCTCCATTCAGCACTGTAGTGTAACTGACTTTTGAAGACACTAGTACTAAAATGGACATATCCGTAAATCTCTGGACAATGCCATTAAATCGAATGGGGTCCGGCGTCCCTGTTCAAACTAACGGCCTGGTACACAAAGGGTGCCCGTTAATAATCTGAGTGACGGGATGCAGCGTGATGACGTCATCATAATATAATAATAAAATGTTAAGGTAGCCACACAAGGGTCCATTTATTTAGCAATTTTATCTTTTTCCACGATTCACGATTGATTTAATTTCGATTTTACCACCACACAGTGTGATTGATTCCTTTCCTGAGTCCTACACACCCAGAGAAGGTTTTGTAATCCTATCTTGAAGTGTAAGCTTCAGGAATGTGCACTTGATATCACTGCTGCTGATGGTCACTGAAAATAATGTGAGGGATTTTGCATAGCCAGGAAGCACTTTCTATGTCATCTACTCTTTCCAGACAATTGGTTGTCTTTTTTTGTGTGTTTACTTTGCATAAGGCCCCCACAAGCAGCGTGTGAGGCCGACAGACGAGTTGCATCCCGTCACTCAGAGTATTGTCGGGCACCCTTTGTGTACCGGGCCGTTAGTTTGATTGGGGACGCCAGACCCCATTCGATTTAATGGCATTGCCCAGAGATTTACGGATATGTCCATTCTCTGGCTGACTGAACCCAGTCGCCCCATGTGGGCACCCGTGATCTGCGGCTCGCTACGTGTATGGGGGCCTTTACAAATTTAAATAGAAATAATAGATTCCTGCCAGAGCAATTATCCTATACTGTGTTATGTGAAAAAGAAAACCATATTTTTATAAACACTGCAGAGTCTTTTACAACACTTTGCAGGACATATTGACAATATACACAAGCATGTGTATCCTGGTGTGAACAGGCCCTGAGGAATCGATAGTGCTTGCTCATGCTCTCTGAGCGCTCTTGGTACCAAAAACCCAACAATAAGTTACTGAACCAGATGATATCTGGTACTTGCTGAACTGGTAAAGTGTAAGATGGGTTTTCTGTTGTAAATGTAATCTTGGTCATGACGCACATTACAGATGGTCAATGAGATGCATGAAAGTTGACTTAAATTTGACACAATTGAACTCTGTAGGTACTAAGTTCCAATGACTCTGTTAGTAATCACTGCAGTTTGCATGCTTATGTTCAATTTAATCAATTTCATTAGCTGTCTTTAAAACCATATCTTTAAAAACACACATGCAAATGTAATTGTTGGTGAATATTTGATATAGTTACACTGAAAAGATACTTTGCTTTGACCAAATCTATGATAAATATTGCAATAGTCAGTTAATGTGGTATATATAAGCTTTTACATTACGTCTTTAGTCTGCCTTTTAGGTGTTCCCATATTGTTTAAATTATGAAATGTTCTTCGGACTCCTTTTATTAGTCTCTACTGATCTGTTGGTTTGATACAACCATTTGGCCAATTTCTCAACTACGCTGTGATAGTACAGAATTGAATATGAGAATGAGGATAATGAACCAAAAAATCCCTTTCTATCACATCCCAAAGATTCTCAGAAGTGATTGATATCTGGTGGTTGTGGAGGTCATATGAGTTTAGTGATATTGTCATGTTCAAGGAACCATCTGATAATCCTGCTGGTGGGGTACACTGTCATAAAGAGACAGACATGGTTAGCTAGAATACTGGCATAGACGGGGCCCAATAGTCCCAAATTGGCATTGTTTAAATGGCACAAGCATTGCCAGGGATTCTTATTACAAGATTACATCAGAGGCCTTCACAATCAACACAACACAGGATTCTTGATTTGAACAATAAATTTAACTAGACGCTCTGCATATTTTCCCTTCATTGGACTATTTTCTAGTAAACTTAGATGTAGTACTGGGAAAATCCCTGTAGTTTTGCAGTTTCTGAAATAATTACAACAGCATGGGATTGTTTTCATGTCATTGAGTAGATCTACCCATTTAAACACCAATTTAAGTAGGGTACCTTATCAACTAAACTAGACTATACACAATACAACCCTCGGGTCCCCTCCTCCTTTTGGTTGTTATGCTGTGTAATCGCTTATGTACTGTTTACTTTGTAAAGCCCCTCATACACCTTACAATCTTTTCATACAATTTCTGAACAATCAACTTTTCATCTACCAAAACCATGTAATATGAGGCCCTTTCTAAACCTTCCAATCACTATGTATTGTATCAGGGAGGACACAATACTGCATAGTTGTTGGTAGATCTGAAGGAAATTGTATGGAGTGATCTAAAGGTGTATGAATTTGAAATAATAGCTTGATGCAAAAAACAAAAACAGAGAGTTAAGTGCAGTTTAACCATAACCTTGAGGTCCCCACACACACGTAACGAGTGGGGATCAACAGATGAGCTGTGGCGAGCAACGTGATTGCTCACCGCATCAGTAGGCACCCTTTGTCTGTCGGCCATTAGTTTGAGGACGCTGGTCCCCATTGAGCGTGCATGCACGTCTGTGGCAAAATCGGCCGTGGCTCATTATGTGTGTGGGGACCCTTAGTGTACATGTTCCACTGGCTGTCATCCACACATGTATGGCTCTAAAGTTAGCCTCCTTTTCTAGGACACATTTCTGTATAAAAATTATTAATGCCTCTGCGCCAGAAACAAAGAAACAGCCAACCTGATTCAGTTATCTATTCTCAGACAAAAACTTCTTCTAGAACTGTTACTTTAAATTAATAATTGCAGAACTTTGAATCGTTTACCCAGACAAATCGGTCAGTGTTTTTCTGATCAAGCTGTTTAATGTTCTCCAAAGAAAGCATTGTCATCGTGCCTGTACTATTCATGTTAAAGGGAAACCATGTCATGTAAATCTATGTTTTACCTATATCATCCTTTGCTGGGGTGGCTTCTACTTGTACGGGAACCCTCCTCTATAGCAAAATCAGCTAAGAGGATCAAAAATGAAATCAATGCATTAATTGCAGCCTTTGTGTCATTTCCCTGAATGTCAATCTGCATTTTCCAATGAAATGATACTACACTTGATCGTACATTCTTGGCTCTCCATGCATTCTGTTTTTTTCATTCTGCATTAAATATCCAGATTCCAGAGGATCTGTGGTTTTCTAAGTTGGCATTAAAATATATTTAACTACAACCCTAATAACTTTGCTTAATTTGATTCTTTTACAGGCGAGCTTGATCTTCTGGCTGGAGAAGTTCCAATTTCCCGCTCCCTCGGTTCAAGGAGTCCTGACGCCTTTGACATGGCAGCAATGAGCAGCTCACTTTCTGAAAGTTCCAGATCAACCCGCAAGACACCGGAATCCTTCCTTGGGCCCAATGCTGCCTTAGTAGACTTGGACTCCCTGATTACAAAACCCGCCATACAGAATACCAAAACCTCCAATCCCTTCCTTGTAACAGGTGAGTAGCTTGAAAGGTTTGGTACTCCAGTATGTAGACCAGTTGTGGGCAACTGAGTTGATATGGAGGGCCACAAGTGCGGCCCTTGGCATCACTAAAGGGCCACACATGACATCAATCCAGACCCTCCCCCTGTCGACATTTCTCAGCAGGCCGTGGACCAGATCCCGACAGTAGTTAACCCCCCCCCCCCTCCTGACCTGGTTTCCACTATAAACAATGACAATTTTACTGATGAAGGACCGGCAAAAGTTGATTAGGAAAGCTGGCTCAGCGTGTGACCACTTCACAGGTAAGTTGCTATGCCCTATGCCCGGGCCACAGGTTGGGCACCTAGGATGTAGACATATGTAGTTATATAGCCAGAATTCCACCATATTGGTCAAATTAGTTTTGCTAGTGTTGGTTCCCTGTGTGAACCTTTCCATGTTTTTTTTAATTTCCCCCTACTCCCCAACCTTTTCATAAGATGTTGAGAGGAGCGCCAATAAATCCATTTAGTTCTAAGATTTGGATGCCAATCATAATCTGAGACTCATCTGAGGAACAAGAGGAGTCTCTGCAGCTTGAAGCCAATACAGGTGGGATTACCCATACAGGTTCATATTAAAAACTATTTCTAGAAACTTCTTGTGGAGAATAATTTGTAACTACTTACCCTTTTTTCAGATGATTTGAGATCGTAGATACTTTCCCATTGGATTGTGCTTTGTTGCCAAAAAAGCACCAACTCTAGAAAGGGTGTCGCCAAGCTTATTTCAGTCAAAACATGAAACAAAAAACACACACTTGGCTATGGACTAGGGCAGTGATGGCAAACCTTTGAGACAGAGTGCCAAGTCGGCACTTATAAATAAGTGGGTTTTGGGATACATTTTGGGCAATTTGATCCTTATAAACACGCACACAAATCCTCTGGGTTATTACTCGGGGTTCAGTTGTTCAGGGGATCAGTGCAGTTACAAGCGTAACTCCTAGGGTGGTGAGGACATAGCATAAAAGCCAAAGACTCAACTTGCTGTGTAAAGAAACTGCAACTGCAAGCATTACATTCGGTCAGTTGCTAAAGAACTACACTGCCCAGCATGCCCTGCTGCCTTTTGTAGCTGTTGTAGAACTAAAGCTTCTAACCTGTAAGAATTCTTCTGCCTTCTCTTATCATTAGGACTTCTTCACACACACCTTTTTCTCTGCTTACTGCTTGCTCTTCCCCGGGCTTCCGATTGGGCAGCAGTGCTAGTGGAGGGTATGGGGTGCTGTGTGCAGTCAGAAGAGAGGGGAAGAAAACTGACAGGATTGATAGCCAATGGGCTGCAGTTCTTTCCTCCATCAGCCTCTGTGTTGGCTGCCAGGTCAGGTGCCCACAGAGAGGGCTCCGATTGGCACCCGTGCCATAGGTTTGCGATCACTGGACTAGGGCAATGTTTATTATTTAGTAGTGACGGAGTGGGGCTAAGGGTCTTTTGTCATCGACATTTATCAATGTGTTTTATGTGACTGGTTTGTTTTTTGTTTTACTTTAGGAGCACCCAGTGCGGCCACAACAAATCCATTCCAGACCAGCCAACAGACATCTCTTACTTTGAACCAGCTTCGTTCCAGCCCTGTGATGACGATGGGACCGCAGATTACACCAGCTGGACAAGCCCCTGCAGCTATTCCATTTAGTTCTGTCCCCCCTATGGTGTCGGTATCCCCATTAGCCCCAGGAATTCCTTTAGCCAGTGTGCCACCAGTGGTTGGAATGCAGCCTGTGAGTGGCCTCCCAGCTACGGTGGTGCCTCCTGGTATACCTCCCATGAGCTTGTCTGCTATGATGCCACCACAGCAGCTGGTGACTCAGCCCCTTGTTCCTAATCTATCTGCACAAGCTGTGACGAGTGCTACCAACCCTTTTCTGTTGTGAGCTGTGGATTTATTGAGTTTGTAATGGCAATGACTAGGGGGTAATGGGTCAAAAACTGGCATTTTCATGCAACTACCACAGAATGTCCCTGTACCCCAATACCATCTTTTGTGGCAACCCTTTTTTGGCAGCACATCTGACTTTTGGTGTCTGCTTCCTTTTCACTGTGCCTCTGAATACCAAGAAATAGTATTTTGCCTTCTCCCACAGTTCCGCTAAAGATAACTAGATTGACAAGTCAATAGATTAACTCTGTTCTCTTGATTGAATCAATAGTGTTATGCCGGACTTGGTTGTCCGTGTTCTTTCCGTTTTTGCCCACTCCTCATCCATTTGCATTAATTTATCAGCACTTCACAGTACGGTTAGTTTTTGTTTGCTTCTGCCTCGTAGCGGGTCCAGGGTTGAGTTGCAGAGCATTAGATGCTTTGAACTTCCTTTTCTACATATAGAATAGTGTTTTTTAGCGGACACTGTTTTACTTACATTGACGACCCCGAAGTATTGCTGCATTTCAACATGAACTCGTGATGGAGCATAGATCCTTTTAACCCTCCGCGAAAGATGTCTCTGCTGTTCTACATGTAAATACTGCACCTCACTCGAGCACTTCTATGTGTTACTGGACCATGATAGGATATTGCCCTTAGAAATGTGTTACAGATAAAACACTAAAAATAAAAAAGGAAGCTCATTAAATTCCAGATCCAGCTTTCTGTTCAGAAGGGGGCGATGGGCGGGGTGGGGTCTCTGGGGGATATATTGCCATGATAGCAGGATGTTTCCTATTTATTAGAATGAATTTGTGAATGCTGATTAAGTGGATTTTTAACCCTTAAATTTCTTCCACTTCTTTCCTATTTCCCATTACAAATCAAGTCTGTGATGATGATGATTTATTTGATAACCACTTAATAAAACTGATGGCTTTGCTTGGTGTGCTGTCCATCGACTCCTATTCCGTATATATTATATATTTTTTGCATTTGTTTTCCTTCCTTCCGGAAGAGAGAACAGTGTTTAAATAAAATCAAATCTGGGAAAGACTGAATAGAATTTGCTTTATTTTATTTTTTGGGTAATATTTTAACATTGGTGAATGAAACTTTGTAACATTTTGTGGATTTCTTAGAACTTATAACATGTAATGAATGCACTAACCTGCCCTGGCATCCCGTAGCCCATTGAACACATACAGAACAAAATGTTTTCGGGTCCCTCGGGGCATCCTAGTTGCTCCTTGCTGGCAGTTGTATGTACGCTAATAATCCCACGCATGTATTTCTTAACAAAGATAATTACATACGAATTTAACATCAGAAAATACAAAAGTTATGGATTGGCCTGTGATTTTATGTGTTTTATTCTTTTACAATGTGATTTTATAGTGTCATTTTCTTTTCATTCCTATCTTTTTGGATAGCTGTAAAGTCCCACTTTAAGGATGGGCCAATTTGTATGGTATGAAACAATATGATTGTTTTTCTTCTCGCCCATACACGGATTGATTATTCATTCGGTCGAGTTTGATACCGCTACATAAAAAAATCAATCAAACTGATCCAACATGCTGGTAAATCCCTGTTCGATCGCCATTTGAACGCAAGTGATTGTCGATCGCACGGGTATTGACCTGTGTACAGGAGAGTACAGGGGCCTCTTGCTAGCTTATTATCTACTTACACAAGTTCCTTTTAAACAAACAAGAAACTTAACACTGCAGGAAGTTATAATATTAATACCAGTGGTTTTAAGTGTTAATATCTAGCATTGGGTCTTAAACACTTCCTTCTTGAGCCAGAAGTAAACAAAAATGCTTTAACTTTACCCATGTAAGGACTTTGCATTAGTCTTTTTATTTCCTATTTTTCTTGCACATTTGCCTCCTCTTTGTTTGTGATCTTGTAATAGACGCAAATATTTTTGGGGAGGGAATTTAAATAATTTTTGATACCATTGTGTCACATCTATTTCTAAATTATATCACATCTACTCCCTTCACAATGTAAGTATGCAAGAAAGATATTCTTCTCCTGGCTGTAATTTATTAACCTAAACATTAATGCGATTCTAATTTGTTGTATTCCATTAGGAAACCGTCCCATGTGATGAACGCCATCCACATACGACATATTGTTACATAGGCAAAGAGTGTTTTCAGTTGACATCTCCATTCCTTAAAGCTCAGACTGGCTCAAGATTAGGTACAACACTATAAATGAAAGACATGGCAAAGATATGCTACATTCAAAAATTATTTCCCAAAAATCTACCTTTTATAGGGTATGAAATATTTATTTTTGGGCAAAGGGCCAAGAATTGAGGCAGTTTCCTTAGCTTAGCACTGATGTGGACAGAAAAACACCTGCAGAAAAACATGTTTTTTCTGTCTGGATCTTTTAGGCCATTGATGTATCCGATCTACATCCATTAATTTTTGCTACTTGGATTATGGCGCGGCTCAGAAAATGCAGTAACCCGCATTTTTTTACTTCGCACCCACACTGTGCAATGAGCGACAGGCACATTGGGTACAATGGGAGCAGTTTGGGCCAGTCTAAAAAAAAATGTGCCCGAGACGCTCCCAAACGGCCACAGTGGAGCCTCAGCCTTTCCTGGATACCTCTGACAAGGTTTAAACTTCCATTCTTCTGTCATTCCAAGCAGAGTAGGAGCTAGGGGAATCTATTTATCCTCATAAGCTTGCCTCCTTGTCTTTGACCCTTTCTGTACTGTCATTCAAGGCCATTAAATGCAGATATGACTGTCAAGAAAGACTGATTAGCTGGTAAAGTGGTATCTAGGTTGGATTCTTAATACTTCTGGGTTATTGCAAACTGCCTGATGAAAAGAAAAAAGGGATCACCTCTTAGGTTCCCGGCGCTGGTATATGCTCCCCTCCTACCCTTGTCTCATCGCCCTCCTTATTGGAGTAACCTGGTGAGAATCCCAGAACACACACAAAGATTCCAACATAGGAGATTGTTTTTAACCATGCTATGTACACATTTCTGGACACATGAAGCAAGCAGGCAATCTCCCACTCCCTGAGGAAGCCCCTTGTTGCGTTGGGGGTGAAGCGTGTGATATTTTCACCAGGGATAGCCAATGTGAATATATGTAAACTTCTTTCAGATGTATACAATTTTTATAGTTTTTTTTTCTTTGCCTTTTTAATTTATACATTGATGGATAATTACATTTTTAACTATAGACAGTGGGGTGCGCAAGTTTGAGCAACCTTGTCAATGTTCATGATTTTCCTGTACTATATTGGCTTGGCCAAATTGGCTTGGTAAGCTCAGTGACACCTGACCTCCATACACCGGTAAATCCAATAATGAGAAAAGGTATTTAAGGGGGAGGGCAATTGGAAGTTTCCCTTCTCTTTGAATATTCTCTGAAGAGTAGCAAGATGGAGGCCTCAGAACAACTCTGAAATGACTTGAAAACAAAGATTGTTCACCATCATGGTTTAGGGGAAGGATACAGAAAGCTGTCTCAAAGATTTCAGCTGTCTGTTTCCACAGTTAGGGACATATTGAGGAAATGGAAGACCACAGGCACAGGTCAAGTTAAGGTTTGAAGTAGCAGAAGAAAAATCTCAGATAAACAGAAGCGATGACTGGTGAGAACAGTAAGTCAACCCACAGAGCAGCACCAAAGACCTACAACATCATCTTGCTGCAAATTGAGTCACTGTGCATCGTTCAACTATTAAGCGCACTTTACAAAAGGAGATGCTGTATGTGAGAGTGATGCAGAGGAAGCCTTTTCTCCACCCACAACACACAGAGCCGCTTGAGGTATGTTAATGCACATTTGGACAAGTTATGCATGGAGGAAAAAGAACACAGCGTTCCAAGAAAAACACCTCCTACCTACAGTAAAATATGGTGGTGGGTCCATCATGCTGTGTGGCTAGTGCAGGGACTGGGAATCTTGTCAAAGTTGAGGGACGCATGGATTCCACTCACTAATAAAAGATTCTGGAAACCAAGGTCCAGGATTCATAGATGAAGCTGCGCTGGAGCTGGATCTTTCAACAAGACCCTAACCTAAGTTAAGGTTGGAGGTGGTGAGGGTGTTTATCCCTCAGCACCCAGGATTTCCCTTGAGGTGCGGTCCCAAGGGCGAGGGGACTTTTAAGGCCACAAATGCAGTGTGTAGTAAAACAGTATTTTAAACAGTTCATGCAGTTTTAATTAAAAAGAAAAGTTATTCTACACATGGTGGGGTACATGATATCATAGGGGAAAACAGCTGATATATCTAGAGGTACATGTCGTATTAGGTTCATTGATTATATATATATATATATCCATGCTTATAAGGTTAGTATATATAGAGAATCATAAACACGCGTGTTTTGTCTAAAAAAAATCTAATAAGGCATTCAACAAGTACAATGTTCTGGTATGGCCATCTCAGTCACCAGACCTGAATATCATTGAAAATCTGTGGTGTGAGTTAAAAAGGGCTGCCCATGATCGGAAGCCATCAAACCTGAATGAACAAGAGAAGAGGAATGGTCCAAAATACCTTCAACCAGAATCCAGACTGGAGGCTGTCATTTCTGCAAAAGGAGGATCTACTAAATATTGAGTTCATTTCTTTGTTGTAGTGCCCAAACTTATGCACCAATTTTGTTTAAACAATTATTGCACACTTTCTGTAAATCCTATAAACTTTGTTTCACTTCTCAAATATCACTGTGTGTGTCTCCTATATGATATATTTCATTGACATTTTTTATCGTAACAACCAACGATTTATACAGGAAAATCATGAACATTGACAAGGTTGCCCAAACTTACACACTCCACTGCATTAATAAAAATAACTTTTTTCGACAGTACCTGTCATCAATAGGTGCCATGGTAGACAGATGGTAGTCTACCATCGTCCATTATTTGTCCCACAGATGTGCTTTGTGTGATAAAATGGAGAACAGTAATAATGGAACTGTCTTCAGCCATTAGTTAGCTGCTGGTACAGATTTTTGTGGAAACAAGATGAAATCTGCTTCCATCACTTGGCTGGTGAGTGTACTTTGTGCCACATCAGTGAGGACTACAATGAAGGAACTGTCCTCTGCTGGTGTAGGGGTGACTAGTTGGCACCACTCTGGGTTAACTGATCTAGATGGCACTATATGCTTCCATAATTTGGCTGATGGATGTATTCTGTGGCCCATAAGGAGGAACTGAAATGATAGAACTATCTGGGGTCATCAGTGAATAGCTACTGTTCTATAAATTTGAAAGAGATGGCTCTGTCCAGTGGGATTTTGCTAATTGATTGATTGTTTTCTGGCCCTGTAGTGACCATGGAATTGTCTGGACTATGGCTGTTTTTGGTACATATGGTACATGAAAAAGTTTTTAAGAATTTTGATTCTCTCATCATGTAGGTTATGGAAACATGCTGCAGCAAACTATAAAAAAAACCTCAAAGATTTCATGACAACTATATGTAGACAGATCTTTTCTACTTGTAACAGCCACTGAACATTTACATGGTGATCCATTTGGAAATGATGCTTCGCCACACTATATGTATCCCCCTGCATTGTCTCTACAAAGTACACACACACGACATTATGACAAGCTGTGATAGAGGCCACCAAAACTGCCTCTTACCTTCCAAAGGTATCTTTAAGAGCTGTTTAAAGCAGGGCATACATGGCTTGAATTTTCGTTCCATTCACAAACGATAGATCGTCTTGTGCGTTCGTGACAATTGATCCTTTGGAAATTGAACACAGCCCACCTTGAGTGATCGATCTTGCTCCAAGAAGAAATCGATCGGACATGTCGGTATTTCCTGGTTTGATCATCATTACTTTGAATGTAGAACAAAGTATCGGCCAGGGATCGATTCCCCAAATTAACATTGTGCGATCGATCACAACATGCTTTAACAAGAATCGCAGGGGAATCGAGTCATGTATGGCTGGCTTTAACCTCCTTAGTGTTCATCACGAGCCCATCTCGTCCAGAGTTTTTGTGAAGAACAAACTCTGGATGAGCTGGGCTCCCTTGAAAGCCGCAAGCTACAGCGATGCTGCTTCCAGCCACAGCATTTCCGGGGTTCTGCGGCTTCACTGATCGCGTCACTGTGACGCGGAAGGGGGCGAGGGTGAGCATTGCCATAGACCTCCATGTTAATGGAGGGGCTTCTGCTCTCCAGACCTCACTGAATGACACTGGCTGTGTGGAGAGGGGAGGGGGAGGGAGGAAATGGCAGGCAGTGTACCTTGTACACTGCTGCCATTGCCTGTACCACACTGTTAGAAACGGTGCTGTACAGGCGGTGCGCTAGGGAGGTTAAGTGATATACATTTTATATTTGCAATATTGGCATTGCAGGAGAATGCTGAATATCTATTTTTTTATTCATATTACTTACCAAAAATGTAAAGGATTTTAAATGTCAATAAGAACATTTCCAAGTCAACTATGGCTTCTCCACTGTCCACCAATGTGAGGTTTATGATTGATACTGATGTAAGGTGATACTTAACTGATTTCCAGTAAAGCTGACATGAGTCGATGCCCATACAATCGAGGAAACCTAAGCTTCCTTGATTGAGCAGAGAATCGAGGCATGAAAATTCTGTGCTATCGAGTCCTGTTAGATACTTGTGATGGGGACCCTCAGTCAGTATTGGAAATTGAACAGGGTTTACACACTTGTTGGTTTTCTGTTGGACCATAGTTTATTCAAGCCAGGTCGATTGATCCCACTCGAAGAAAGAAGTACAATTCGAGTACAATCACCGTGAACACGCACAGCGACCGATTGTGCTCAGGACGTTTCATTAATATGGTATATGGCCACCTTAAGTAAATTAAGCAGGAAAATCTGGGTAATTTGAATGTGCAGGGTAAAATGTAACCCCCCTATTCTCATATTCTTTCATACAACTGTTGATGAGTACTAGGGAAATTATTCTTTTATCTGTAAATGTGGGGCCTAAACTCAAAAGAAAGGCTAAAATCACATACATACACAGTATATACTCACCTGTTTGCATTAGAATATCGCAGCCCCAGTTGTGTTTTCTTACATGAAGACTAACATGACCACTACATGTATGAGCGTGTGTGGCACTGTAGATCTAATCTTTAGCTACCGACCTACTTCTCCGTCCCCAGTCTTGTGATTGGTCAATGCTGATGTCATAGATGTGACTAGAACCAGCTTTAAGTCCATGAGGGCATGTCTCCATTTTGTGTTATTGTCAAGTTAGTGCTAGCACTTTTTAATGCACCATTAATGCAAACATTGATTTCTATGGAAACAGGCCTCAAAAGAGTAAACAAAATGCAATACACTGGACGCGATAACATGGCCGTACAGGCATTGTGTGGATATCGACACAGAATTTTGTGTTGCAGATGTGTTAAAATTCCTTCTCTTGACCACCATCTCAATTTCTGTACAATCAACTTTTGTTCTACCAAAACCATGTAATATGAGGATCTTTCTAAACCTTCCAATCACTATGTATTCCTTTAGGAAGGATCCAACACTACATAGTTGTTGGTAGATCTAAAGGACATTGTATGGAGTGATCTAAAGGTGTATGGGGGACTTCAGCCTGCTTACACTTATTGTGCTTTTAAGCAGGGAACAGACGGCTCGATATTGGAGCCGTCCGATGTTCCCTGCAGCAGCGTGCTGACTGTCATCACGCTGCTGTCAGATATCGGCGGAGCTGGAGAGACAGCTCTGCTATCTCTCCAGCTCAGCTGAGACTCACGGTTTCTATGCAAAGCAACGGACATCAGCCGTGATTAACGGTCCTGTCCAATATCCCAATTTTCGAGCAGAATTGATTGATTCCACATGAAAACTGGGATGGCCACATATGATATGGGCCAGATAGTATGCCGTGCGGGGCGCTCAAAGCTGCCATCAATCTGGCCCATATCTTAATGTGTGTACCCTGCTTAACACCCAAAATCTCCTGACCAGAATGAGTATGTGCAATCTTTTCTGTATTTCAGATATGAGCAAAAATATATATTTCATTACTTTTTGGTGTTAAATAGAAACACTAAGGAGATATTGGTCTTGGCAAATGCTCAGCTACTACATGTATGTCCTAAAACGAAACAGAATGCAGGAGGCCAAGTGACTCCTCTACAGAAAATAATGAATCAAATTCTTTTCCCTACAAGTCTGTACAGGTGAGACAGACATTAATTGTACAAGATGCTTTGCACAGTGGCCTGGCCACGGTACATGCAATTTAATGTCACACCTTTATGTTCACTACTGGAAAGGGATCGAATGTAGGAAATGGGTTTTGCATTGATTACACTGTGTGGTAGTACCATTGATCTATGTTAGATTGACAGTTGATATTTAAATTGTGCAAGTAAATCGACTTGAAAATTGATGAAGCAAAAGTTGATGTGTGTATGGCTAGCTTTATAGCTTCCCTTTGGCCTAAGCATTAGAGGTTTCTTTCCATTCATACATAAACCAATTACCAGACTATTCAAAAATGACCAATACAACTTCCCTATCCCTACACCACTACATCCTTGGTATAGGGCAGGGGTGGGCAAACTTTTTGACCATAATGGTTTGTTAAATTTGACAGAAGGGCCAGAGCAAGTGCCTGCAAGGCCCAGGCAGGAAATATATATATAAAACAATATTAATAAATAGAGGCTTTTGATAGTAAACATAAAATTCTATTGCAGGCAAACTACGGCTATAAGGAGACCTGATTCTCTAGGCATTATCTCCACTTATAGGGAATGAGTGGAGGGGAGCTAGGGTGTCTTTACACCAAGGTGACAAAAGGCCGAATTTAAAGACTAAAGGGCCGGGTTTGACCCGGCCCATGGCTGGTATAGGTAGAGGGCACTTGCTTTGACTACATTGAATACGGTGCGGTACCATTCTTAATTTGTACCAATTTGTATTAAGCCCAATGTTAATAATTTATAGCCAAACAGCATAAAATACTTTGTGAATTTATGCATTGTCACATATTGTGCTTTTGTATGGAAATAAACAAATGTTTATGCCACAGGATTGGGCTCATTGTGGGCCCTAATGGCAGGTTTATTATCATACATTTAAATGCTGGTTGTCTAATGCTAATACAATACTATACAAAAATTCTGGATTTGATTAGGTCAGGTTCTTCACTCAGATCTCAAAAGGCCTAAGGCCCATTTCACACTAGCCGCACTGCGGTGCAGTACAGTACCACAACGCATTGTGCATGGGTTAACACAAGGTACACAAGTTTTCCTAGGAAATCTTTTGTACCTTTCACACTGGCCCCGTATTCTGGGGATGCAGGAAAAGTGTCCCATACACTTGTATTGGAGACAAATGTGTAATGCTAGAGCAAGTGCAAATGCTAGAGCGTCCATTTCTGGCCAAAACTGCACCACAACCGCAGTACTGCTTGTGTAAAATGGCCTTAAGACACTTCTGGATATTTAGACTAAAGCACTGAGGGACATGTAGCCGGAAAAGTGAGTGAGGCTTTGTATCTTCCCTTGTATCTTCACTTTTTGCTGTCTCACCTCTCATTGGTCCTCTTTTCTTCTTGGAAGATGGTGTGGTTGGTTTTGGCCAATATCCACTTCCTTAGAACGCAGTCTTTACCAGCCATATTCCTTCCTTGACATGATTAATGAGAAGCATGGAACCAAATAAGCACAGCTTCAGTGTTTAATCAGTTCAGATTTACTCTGCATGCATTGTCCAACTTCACACATCTCAATATTCACCTCTAGTCCTTGGCAAGAGAAGCAGAGAACTCAGTCGGACAAAATTTTTACTACTCTGCAGTTTTACTGTATTCACCACACCTCATGCTAAATTTACTTAATCATGTCATACACTTAACTGCTCATAGGTGTGTTAGGCAATACTGGATGTTTTGGTAACAGTGAGGATCCAAGCTCAAGATCTAGTCCTGGTTGACATGCATTTTATGGGACCAGACCAATTGGCTATAATGTGCACAATGTGGATATGATTAAAGCCCCCCATACATCTTACAATCCTACCATACAATTTCTGTACAATCAACTTTTCCTCTACTTAAGCTCCCCATAGACAGACCGATTCCCGGCCATAGTTGCAGCTCCTGCTGAGCACATAAAGGTTGGTCGGCCGCAACTATGAGGGAGCCCACCTTGAGTTTCGTAGAAACACGGATCCGTCCTGCTGTTTCTTTTTCTGCCCGATCCTGTTGCAGGCTGTTAACTCAGATGCGGAGTCTCCTCCCCCTCCGAGTTAATTGGCTACAGTCTGACAGGAATCGCGTGTGTTAGTGGAACACACAGGATTCCTGTCCTCTCTGTAGCCGACTCCTCACAGCGTGGTGACGTCACCACGCTGTGAGGAGTCTGCTAGAAGTTGGCCATAGATCGGGACGTCTATGGCCGGCTTAAAACCATGTAATATGAGGACCTTTCTAAAGCTGGCCATACACCTTTAGATCTCTCTGTCAGATATTCTTTAGATCTACCAACAACTATGTAGTATAGGGTCCTCTGCGATTGAACACAGGTAGACGCGATGGTTTACATGATTTTGGTAAAACTAAAGAAGATCTAAAGGAAATCTGACAGAGAAATCTAAAGGTGTATAGGGGCCCTAAACATTCCAATCACTATGTATCAGGGGGCCACTATACTACATTTTTGTTGGTAGCTCTATAGGAAATTGAATGGAGTGATTTAAAGGTGTATGGTTAGCATAACACATGGTGGTTTACAGGCATGATTTACACCTATCCATCTTAACTTGTGTTGGGGAATGCATGTTAATGTGTGAATAGGCCCTTTGGATATAATTTGGACTTGTTTGCTTGATATCTTTTTGGCCTGTTCACATGAAAACATAAAAATGCATGTCAGATCTAGAGCATATGTCATCAGTGCTAAGAAATAAACAAGGCATGTTGTATGATTATCAATGCTTATACTATTCAAAAAAGAAACCCATACCCCAAAAATACCCCATGCAGAAACATTGTACCAAATATAAGATATCCAAACATGTTTAACACATTTTAGCCATGGTTGTATTGTTTGCTAATTTTTCTATTGTGCCAGCAACTTTTTGTTTGCAGTACACATGCACGGCTCCGCTGTCTGTATTGGGCTGGAGCCTAGGCATAACATAGGTGTGTCTACTAAGGTAGGAAAAGGTTAAACAAAGACAGAATGAAAACTGATCCTTTTCACCTCCTCCACTGCTTTCCAAACCAGTCCAACCAGTTCCTACTTCCTTTTTCTCAATCCATTTGCCTTGTTATCTTGCATTACACACCTACCTATGCAGCACCTAGTTTGTGTTCTGCGACAGTACTGATGGCTGCCAATGCTTTAGCCCGTTGTCGCCTAGCCCTCATTTTTGCTATTTTAATGGACTTGATTGGGTTGATCTCTCTACTTGTGGGGATCTTCGCTGAGCTGCAACTAAATGGCCAGGATTTTGGTGATCTTTTGATTTACACAGGAGCAATCATCGTCTTCCTGAGTTTGATAGGGTGGATCTTCTGGTACACGGGCAATATTGAAATATCAATGGAGGAACTACAGCAAGACTACATGATCAAAGATGGAACACTCGCTCGCCTGGCACGTAAGATTTCCCGTCACCTTTCTCACAAAGATGTTAACCGTGGAACCAGAAGATGGAAGAATGATGGACAACGTGGATCAGGCAAACCGGACACGCTACAGTTGTCAAGAGCGAAGGTTCCAAAGCAGGACCTCTTTTCAGAAGGAACTGAGCCATGACAAGTAAGATGGGGATTTACACTCATAACATTCATCTATATAATATATATATATATATATATATATATATAATTTAATGTTCATTATCAAACAACATATGGAGCACCAACAGGCACGTTTGACCAATTCCCAGACGTATGGTTCATGCGGATGCAGGAAATCATACAATATATGTAATGTCCCCATACACCTTTAGATCACTATAATTCATTTTCCTAGATTTCCTTAGATTTACCGACAACTATGTAGTGCCGGCTCCTCCCTGATTGAATACATAGTGATTGGAAGGTTTAGAAAGGTCCTCATATTATATGGTTTTGGTAGAACAAAAGTGGATTGTACCGAAATTGTATGGTAAGATTGTAAGGTGTATGCGGGCCTTTATGTTTGTATAATTAATATCCTGTCTTGGGATTTACCAATTCTAAATGTCTTAACTTCTGTCTGAAAGTAAAACTTCTACTACTTCTACATCACTACTGATTACCAAACCTGTACAAATGTGGGCGACCATAACAACACATATTCATTAAAGATCGCACATTGCCCAAGCATATTTCCTGTTCTGATCTCTCCGGTGCCAGGTGTTTCTCAAGGTAAATGGCAGCAACTGGCATCCTTATTGTCAATAATTGTTCCCATGAGGATGAACAACGTGTATTTGGACAGAACCTATAGACCTAAAGGCCCCCATACACCTTACAATCTTTCCATACAACTTCTGTACAGTCAAATTTTGTTCTACCAAAACCATGTAATATGAGGACCTTTCTAATCCTTCCAATCACTATGTATTCTATCAGGGGGGACCCAGCACTACATAGTTGTTGGTAGATCAAATGGAAATTGTATGGATCGATCTTAAGCTGCCCATACACCTTTTGATTTTTCTGTCAGATATCCTTTAGATCTACCAAAAACTATGTAGTGCCGGGTCCTCTGCAATTGAACACAGGTAGACTTTATGGTTTAGAAAGTCCCACATATTACATGGTTTTGGTAAAACAAAAGGAGATCTAAGGGAAATCTGACAGAGATCTAAAGGTGTATGGGGTGCTTAAGATATAGTTCTAAGTAACCATCTTATGCATATTGGCGTTTTAGCAATACATATATTGTCAGCTGCCTGATCAGTTTTAATTTATATGTTCTGAAATGAGCATTACTAAAAGCTGCAGTTTGTGGTTTTGTACAGAGCCAACATGATGCCAAACAGGTTTAACAATATTTCATCACAATTGTAGAAAACAATGACATGCAACAACCACCAGACATAAATTATAGTTTTTGCAGGACTAAATTCAAATGTTTATTTTTTATATATATATATATATATATATATATATATATATATATATATATATATATATATATACAGCGCATACACTGCACATACTGTGAACATGCTGTTGTCTTGCTTAAAAAATTTGTACATTCCAAGCATATCGACCACAAATGTACATATTGAAGCGTATCAGTTCTTACATAAACTGATAGGCTGAATTTTTTGCTACTTTTACACACTTCCTGTCCTCGGGTAACATCACTTAAGCTCGGCATACACGGTTCGATTTTAGCGTTAGATTGACCTTAAACATCAAAGTTTACATCGATCGAATTTATATCGTATACTGTGCACATGGTTCGATCGGCGAAAATAGTTATGTACCCATCAAAACATTGATCGAAAAGTGATCGGACATGTTGGAAAATTTGCATCAATTGTACAATGATGTACAATGATGGAACTAAAATGACACATTTATATATGGCTCTTTCCTGTGTTTTTTGATCGAAACAAAAATTGTTGCTTTTGGTCGTATTTCGATCGTATTGCAATGGAACCTTCCATGTGGTACTACTGTGGATTCAATTAGAATTGGTGTCTGATGATAAGATCAAGATCTAAAATCGATTGTCCTAAAATCGAATCGTGTATGCCTAGCTTTACCTGTCCATGTGGAGCAGCAGTGTTGTCACCCCAGGGCAGGACTACAGAACACCCCTCCTTTTCTCCTCCTTGAGAGAATAGGGATCACCTTGCAACATTTCTAACTAGATATAACAAAATACTTTCAAAAGGAAAAATTTAAACAGAGCCATGAAAATAATCGAGTTATAAAGTTAACATGACGCTAATCTGAAATGCCAAAGAATCTCCTGATTTGCGTATGTTTCTGTGAATGTCTCGATGATAAACTGGAATGAATATAATAAAAAATAAACATGCGGCAACCTGCTATATTGAAAAACTTAAGCTGGCCATACACCTTAAGATCTCACTGTCAGATATCCTTTAGATCTACCAACAACTATGTAGTGCAGGGTCCTCTGCGATTGAACACAGGTAGACTTAATTGTTTAGAAAGTCCCTCATATTCCATGGTTTTGGTAAAAAAAAAAGGGAGATCTAAAGGAAATCTAACACAGTAATCTGTGTGGGGGCCCTTAAGCTAGCCACACACGGTTTGATTTTTTTCATCGATTGAATGAAAATCGAGAAATGCCTACATGGTACGATTGACGATAATTGCTCGATGAAGGTAGAAAAATTTATCGAATTTTGATCGGACATGTTGGAAAATCATCGTCGATTGTGCCAAAATCGTTTTATAATCGTTGATGTTTGTGGTGTTTCTCCTGGATCGATTAGATTCAATATAATAACATAGACTACTTCAATCTGAACTTCAATCGTTTCCATAGCAAAATCGACGATTTTTGTTATATTTTGGAATCGAAATCTCATCACAATCGCAAACTCAATGTGGGGTGTATGTTGATGCGATTAAGATCGATTTTCGATTAGACGATTGAATTCCTTGATCGAATCGAGCATCTATCGAACCGTGTGTGGCTAGCTTTAGTCTTCAATATTAGCCACAATGGACTTTAACTGTAGCGTAGGAATTAGATATTGTGTAATATATAACTGAAAACAGTTTATTTAGTGATGGCTCGAACCCGGAATTTAATGTTCGCGAACGGCGAACACAAACTCCCGTAAAAGTTTGCGAACCTGGCGAACACGCGAACCCGCATTCCATGAATCAATGGGAGGCGAATTTTAAAAAAACAAAGGGACCCCTTCTGGCCAAAATAGTGTTGGGAAAGTTGTTCAAGGGGTCTAACACCTGGGACATGAAGACAGAGGGGGGATCCATGGCACAAACACCCAAGAATTTTTTTTTCATGCAATACATCCGCCACCAAGGAATTCTGCAATGATAGCAATGGGGAAATAAAGGTGCATGAGTGATTACCCTGTAGACCGTGTTTGAAATGGACCTATCTCCCTTTGTATGACCCCTGCCACAAACCTGGACTCTGCTACACAAACTCCGTTTAACGCACCGGCAAAACATTGAAAACGGTTGAGTGCCCATTAGATTAAACAATAATTCTCGCAGTGGTGTCACATTTTCGACTACTGACTTTAAAGACGGACTATATGTCCCAAAAGAAATAAAGTTTTTCATACGACCAAATTTCAACGATCGCCTTTTGGTTGATCACTATGAAGCAATGCCTTCTCTCTGGGGTGTGCCAACATGGCCAACAACACTCATGAGGGTGACGCTTCCTTGTGATACGCAAGCCCCTCACCCGACAAGGTAGCGTAGAAGGGGGGAGCGAGTGGCACATGTCTGTGCCTTTTAAGGCACAGCCACAGCCCAGAGGCCCGAAAAAATAGGCAAGTAACTGCCATAAAAATTTGTCATCGCATGACATAAAATTAGTATGGTAGCAGCCACGCGGTAGCAGCAGAAGAAAAATTGCTGGTTTTCCACGCAGACAGAAATGGAGAGAAAAACATTTCAGCTGAACCCGTAGTTGGTGGAGGCAGGTTCAGTGAAGTCATCCCAGCATATGCGAGTGGGGACCATTTTAGGCCAAAGGCAGACTCAGGGGGCCTTTTGCAGGCAAAACGTATCCCCACTGTCGCCTTGAAATCCATGCCCGTTCACTTCAGGAAGGGAGTGGAGCCCGAGTGCGGTAATACCCTTTTTTTTGACCGAGGGCGACTCGCTCTAGGTCACTAGGCCTGAAGGTCCTTCTGGCAGGGACACTAGAGCAGGACAGGACAGAAGTCAAGAGGAACTGGATAGTCTGGCCGAAGGCTCAAGTCTGCACACCCAGTAGTCAAGGGGGTTCATCGCATTATAAGCGTGCAATATCTGCCGTAGGCAGGTGTCTGAGATCTGCGGTCCAGCTCTTTAGGTGGATCCCGAAGCGGCGCTGTGGCGACTGCGTAGAGACTTAAAAAGCCCGCAGTCCTCCAATCACAGCCGCTGTGACAGCGCAATAGGCGCAACTGACGGCCTGGGTCGTGAGCAGGAGGATTAGTGTCACCTCTTCCCCTAGTAGAGTCACGTTGTGCTGTGGCATCACCCTTAAAAGCGGTTTTCTGTAGAGCAGATTGTTGTGCCAGCTCTCACTGCTGATCCTGTAAGACCGCGGGAAGAAGGTACATTTCCATACTTTCTGTGTAGCGGGGGGGTCTAGTAGTGTGGCCACCCAGTAAAGTAAGCAGATCGTTCTCCTTCATCCTTTAAGCCTAGGGTCCCATCAAACAGGCACGACGCATGAAAGACACCATTGCACAAGGAGATGCCGGAGCTACTCAAACGAGTTCCTCCTCCCACTGATTCACTGAGGGTGGTTCCTCCCCCCAGACACGTTACAAACACCAAGGGTCCCAGGAAGGGTGGTGACCCAAGGAAGCACAGGGGATGCCCCTGCGAGGTTGGTCTTCCTCCTCTGAATCCTCAGACTACATTTCCAGCGTCCGCCGCCAGGTCCGGCAGCGAAGGCTTGCTAAGATGGTTTGGTGATGATGGTGCACCATAACCTCCTCTTCCTCTTCACGCAATCCACAGCTGATCCAGCACTTTCGCAGGGCAAGCTCAGGAAAGAAGGCCAAAGCCCCCGAGATGAGGCTCGATGATTGTGCCTGTGCGATGAACAGGTTGTCACCTCTCAAAAGGACGCATGAGCTACAGGCAATGCGCATGAGCGGTCCCATAAGATGGCAAAAAAATCAAATACCCAGCTACGCAGACAGAGGCTGTCCTAAGCACCCTGGGTGATACGATATAATTGACAGCTTTCTTGTTGGAGCAGCGGTCAAAATGTGGAGTGTTGAATCCACACGCGTCGGACTGTCGCAAATCAAGCGCCTCACTGGCATTGTTCTTTCGGCCGCTGAATTTCTGAAAACTTCGCCAAGCTGTGTAGGAAACGGCCTGAAATGGGCACACACCTTTCTAGACCATGGCTGAGGACATCCTGTAAGCCTGGGGTACTGTGCCACAAAGCGTTGCACAAATCAGATTAAGACATGTGCCCATTGCCACGGCATGTGACAACTTGGCCCAAAAATTCAATGACGCCAACAGATGCTTCCGCTTGTCACACCAGACCACTTTGCCAATCCCCAGTTGGTGGGGGGCAGCCACTGAGCCAAATGTTGCATTAAGGGCGGACAGGAGTGGCTGGTCCGGTTGTGCTCTCTGCTTTAGGCAAGTCAGCCCCAAGACAGGTGACAGTCGTATCAGGGAATGTGGTAATAGCCCCTGGGGAGCTGCAGGGATGCCAGATGATGATGAGCCAGATGCATCAAGAGAAGAGGACGTAGCCGAGGAGGATGGAAGGAGTAGTAAAGAGTGGCAGCAGGCCTGCCTGCAAGTCGGGCGGTGTCACCACTCGGCTGCACACGCATTCCATGCTGGGCAGCTTCAGCAGGTTTACCCAATCGCAGTTACGTATGTACCTGCCTGACCGTGCTTTGCAGACCAGGTATCAGTGGTCGATGGCCTTGCCCCAACACTGTATGCCGAGATGCATACTTCTTTCCACAGGATAAAGATTGGGGATTGCGGTTTGGGGGAAAAAAAATTTCGGGGCCGGGTACCTTCACTGCGGGGGGTGTCCCAATAGCCACAAATTTTTGAAGGCTCAGCTCCCCGCTGTATAGTAAAAGCTGGCGGGCTAAGAGCTCCGTCAAGGCCAGCTTCAGCCAACCCGGGAAGGGTGAAGTGTGACATTGTTTTTTCCCCAAATCTCCTCACTGACACTGACCGTGGCCAGAGAACTGGGAGGCGAATGCTGGTGTTGAGAGGGGGCAAGGAGGGGACAGCAGTGGTGCAGTTCTGAAAGAGTGGACAGGAGGAGAGGGTCTTTGAGTGTGTCCTGCTTGTAGCCATGTGTTGATCCATCGGTTTGTGACGACAGTCGTGGTGCCTTCTCAAAGCAGTTGTACCGAGGTGGGTTTTGGATTCCCACGGCTCAGTTCTTATTGCACACGTGCAAATGGCATCGCTGCTATCAGCGGCAGACCCCAAAAAAATAACACATGCTGAGCTTGTGGCACTGCGATACTGGTGGTGCAACAGCTGTGTGATTGTGTGCTTCTTGCGGACCCCAGTGCCGATACTGCGCCTGACTGTGCCACTAGTCTTGCGAGCCTGCCCTGCTTACAACTGCTCCCTCCTCTCTGGGTCTTCCATCTGAACTTTCCCCTGTTCTCTCTCTGGTGGGACCAGTGACATCCAGGACACATCGTCATCATCTCAACCTTCTAGCTTGTATCTGACCCTCAGAAAGGAAGCAGCACGTTACACATCACCGTCATCACACTGCACTCAGGTGTGAATGCTACTGTCAGAGGCATGTCCAGTCATCTACCTGCTCTGCAATAATGGTTGAGCATCACTCATCTCCTCTTCAAAAGGATGTGAGAACAACTCTCGATGGGTCAATTGTAGAGGCTGTGGTGCTAGGTGGCGGGCAGAGGAGTGGCAACTGAGAGGTGTCAGCAGCCGAGCAAGCGGAGGACGGTGTGTCCAGGGTCAGAGTGGTGGATGTGGAGATTGGGTGTCCTCCTGTGTAAACCGTCACTAAGTCGCCAGCATTTCTTACATTGACGGTAAGTTGGCCTGCTGAACAACTGGCCTTATTCTAGGGCCAAAGGAAGACATCACCACCACGGCCATGACCACCATGACCCTGCGGGATGGTCTGCCCTCTGCCTGTCATTTTTATGTTTTTTGGCGTACAGGACCCTGTGGCCAGCAGAGAACTCTGTGGGTGGGCCACTGGACAGTTGGCACAAGGCTGTTATGGACGGAAAGCTGTGCACTTTTATTGAATACCCTTTATGGATAGGGTGAAAACAAATTGCTGGCTATACCCCTTCCACCAGATACTGTGGCTGGGCAACACACAGTTGGCACAGGCTTGTAATGAGGAAGCACCTGCCACTTTTTATTAATACCCTCACAATAGGGTGAAAAAAAATTGCTTGGTATTACCCTTTCACCAGATAACTGTGGCTGGGCACACACAGTGGCACAAGGCTGTGTAATAGACGGAAAGCCGTGCCACTTTTTATTAATACCCTTTATGGCTAGGGTGAAAAAATAGCTTGGTCTTACTCTTCCGCCACATAACAGTTGGCTGGCACACACAGTTGGCACAAGGCTGTAATTGATGTAAAGCCCCTGCACTTTTTATTAATACCCTTTATGGATAGGGTTGAAAAAAATTGCTTGGTACTCCCTCCACCAGTATAACTGTGACTGGGCACACACAGTTGGCACAAGGCTGGCGGTGGTAAGTGAAGTGGTGAAACGCACTGCAATAGCCTTAAAATAGGGTGAAAAAATCCCTGGGGTTCAAAGTGCCACCAGACAATTATGGGTGGGCACTGGGCAGTGTGGGCGTACACACAGTTAGCACCAAGGCTGTAAGTGGTGAAAGCAGAGTGCAATAGCCCTTAAAATACTGTGAAAAATCCCCTGGGGTTAAAAGTGCCACCAGACAATTATGGGTGGGGTCACTGGGCAGTGTGGGCGCACACACATGGCACAAGGCTGTAAGTGGGGTACAGAGTGCAATAGCCCCCTTAAAATACTGTGAAAAAATCCCCTGGGGTTACAAGTGCCACCAAATATGTAGCACTGGCAGTAGGCACTGTGTGATATGAGGCGTGAAAAATCACTGCCATCAGCCCACAGCAGGCAACAGGGGTTAGCGAGAAAATAGCCCTGATAAGGGCTTTTGGGTCTTTTCAGGACTCTGTCCTGACAGCAGATTGAAGAATCACTGTAAGGAGTAGACTGCAGATGCTGACTAGCTAATATGTCCCTATACAGCAGCAGCAGCTATCTCAGCTAACTCTCTCCTTCTCCAGCAAGATGTGAAATGGCGTCTCTCCTGTGCTGTAGGGGGTGGTCCGTGAGGTGGTGGGTGCTGATTGGCTGTATTGTGCCTGCTGACTGCTCCAGGGTCAAAGTTTGTCCAATAAAAAAAAAAATTTGGGGGCGGGTCGAACTCGCCGTATGTTCGCGAACACGTGGCGAACGCGAACATGCGATGTTCGCCGGCGAACAGTTCGCCGGCGAACAGTTCGGTCCATCACTATTTATTGAATGTATTTCAATTAAATAAATAAATTAAATAATTTAATTAAGTAAATACGGCTGGTCATTAAACTTTCGATGCGCTTCGTGACGGGTGTCGCTTCTTCAGGAGAAAACCAACAAAGAAATATAGTCAGCTATAAAAAAAAAAAGAGGAAAACGCATCAATCAATCTCATATCCAGCCTTTAACCAGTGTTGAGCAAATTAACTTCAAAATAGGTAAAACATATTTACCCCAGTTTCCCGTATTTAGACCCAATGAGTGACCCGAACTGAGAGGGTCACAGCCTTTTCCGGGGAACGGGGGTCCTCTTCAGATACAACAAGCCGTTCGAGAACCAATCGCATCTATTAATATGAGTATATATAAGTATGTAGGTATATAAGTATACAGTGTAAGTATATGCATAAGGTGAAATCCCGTAATGGAATGGAAAAAAAGGGTGGGAGACGAGGTTAGACTTCATTGTGATATGTGTATTTAGCGTACGTACAACTAGTGATTATAGAAAATTGGCCCAGGTGTGGTCCTACAGAATTCGTATAGTGATTCCCTGTGAGGTAGGTATTCCCTATGAAGTGAGGTGGGGCTTTTAATATACATTGGTTATTGTTGTACCATTTCTGGCTGTAGAGCATTTGAAGCGCCAACATGTTGCCACTGATAAGCTAGCCATACATGTATAGATGCCCCTTCGATCATTGACCAATCGATCGCAAACATGTCTACATCATCACGCCGGCACAATGTTCACCGATCATTCGGAAAATTGATCCCTGGCCGATACTTTGGATGGGGAATGAGGGTCCCCATCCCAAAAAATGGGGATCGAACAGGAAAATACCGACTTGTCAGATCCCTGATCTCCTGATTAACCTTTTTGAGTCAAAATTGATCGTTCGGGAATCGACCGCAGAATTGATACATGTATAGCTAGCTATAGTTTCAAGTTGGCTGTGTGTTGGTATTTGGATGCTAGAACTGCTGGATGTTGGAGTGCTGCCCTGATATGTAGTGGTTGCTGGTGCTGGACTTACAAGGCAATGCCCCAGGATTATTTTTACTACATAAACTCTAAGGACTTATTCACATACGTGCTGTGTTGTGTAACATACGTGTTAGTGAATGGGCTTCATTAGTGCTTCCAATACAAGTGTATGGGAAATACTGCGTTTAAAAAATGCAAACAGCAGTGCATTACGCATTCATGCACTTCATTACATAGTTTCCTTTTTGATATTATCCTGTCTACCATGCAGTAAATAAAAGGCATGTAGTATAAGCAGTGGGTATAATATAAAAAGAACCCGAACACACATTTGTTGCTTTGCCCCCTCTTTGCCCCATGTCTTAAGGTGGGGATACCCAGCTCGATTTTTTCACTCGATTTTTGATCGATCACCGCATGCATTCATGGCGCTCGATTGCGATCAATCAAGTTCTGCCCACTCTGATCGACCAATCAAAGTACGTTGGTGGACCCATGGCTCCCTATACATTTTGTGGAATCTACCATTTTGAAGATCGACCACACATTGGATTCCCAAAGTGGTGTTCCATCGATTCCACAATCACAGGGAATAATCAGATTGGGAATCGATCGATGACGAATCGACCCGTGTATGGCTACCTTTATGGTATGCTGAAGCCCCCTCCATAAACTCTGCACATGTCGCTGTGTTTCTAAAGCTAACCATTCACGTATAGATTCCCCTTTGGTTATTGACCGATCAATTGTAATGGCAATCTGCGCAGCCCCTTTGGGGATACTTTCGATGGGAATCGTCAGTCCAGTTTTTCCTGTTGTGCCTCTTGGACTGGAAGAGAGTCTTCCCTTTGGCACACATAACACTCATAAAAAAGTAACTATTCAAAACTATACTGTACATTGTGTTCTGCCTCACCCGGTTTCCATGCATTGGCATGAATTTATATGTGAACAGGCCCATGGCATATAATATGTCCTTGTTGGAAGTGTTGGTATGTGTTGTCCAATGTTAGTTAAAACAGATTGATACAAACCGGGTTTAGAAATATTTGCCTTTGTTGCTTTTTAGGCCTATCCATTTGGATGCACATTTGGTAACATACGTTAAAGCAGGACAAACAACCTTAAGTAATACTAAATAGTATATAACTTAAGTAAGGGTGGTCAGTCCCAAGGGATTTAGAGGTCCATGTAAGTAAGACTGAAAAGTCAGTAAAAAATGTCCATTTATTGTAGCTTGTTTAAAACGTCCACAAGGGCCACCATTGAAGTTGTTGATGTTCAACAATGTTCAAACCTACATTGGATAAATCCTCAATAAGTCTGGTGTCTCAGAATAATTTTGCAGAAAGAGGTTTTCCATTCCTTTGTTCATAGGGTTGACACGTTTCATCCCTTTTCACTGCACTTCTTTAAGCCTGCCATAGACACCTCGATCTATGGCAGACCTTTAGCAGACTGATTACAGTGTGGTGACATCACCACGCTGTAATCAGTCTGCTACATGTCGGACAGGAATCCTGTGTCTTCCACTGACACACAGGACTCCCGTCCGACTGTAGCCAATTACCTCGGAGGGGGAGGAGACTCCCCGTCTGAGATAACAGCTTAACAGGCTGCAGCTGTCAGTCTGGCAGAAAAAAAACGGCATGACGGATCCGTGTGCGACCCAACCTGCCGTTTTTTTTTTTTAACATAATTCAAGGTTCACATAGTTGCGGCAGACCAACCTTGATGTGCTCGGCGGGAGCGAGCACGCAGGTTGGTCTGCTACAACTATGGCCGGGAGTCTGCCCGTCTATGGGGGGCTTTAGGAACCCCAGAGCAAGCTATAACTGACCCTCAAGAGAGCAAACAATATATATGAAAATATGTGTTCGTTGAGCAGTAATCGATTTTTTACATAACCACACTACAATCTTAACAGCCTGATATGCATACTTAGGGTCCCCATACACCTTTAGATTTCTCTGTCAGATTTCCTTTAGATAACCTTTTGTTTTCCCAAAACCATGTAAAATGAGGGACTTTCTAAACCATCAAGTCTACCTGTGTTCAATCGCAGAGGACCCGGCACTACATAGTTGTTGGTAGATCTAAAGGCTATCGGACAAAGAAATCTAAAGGTGTATATCCAGCTTAACAAGTAAACTATGAGAGTCTGGATTTATAGGCTGGAGGGGGCAAGCCCAGCCCCAAGACACTCGAGAGTCCAGGAAGGGAGAGGGATGCATACACCAGTGCTGCCGGAGGCCTGGGGAAAGCCAGGGCACCCCGCCTAGGATTGCTCCAAGATCCTTAATCCATATGAACTGTTTCAGGGGCAGTGTCCCAGTGTTACAGTGTCCACGATTCCACCATCAAGCACAGGAAAATAGCATGGGGCCATGTCCTCAGTAGTACCCTGCAAGTGTCAGGAGATATATATATATATATATATTAATTAAGCTACTTTGCTGCCTGAGGGTGGAACGTGGTATGGGTGCTGAATCAGCTTTCCCTTTCCATGCTAAATTCCATTTTTATCCATTTTAATGCAAGTTTGGTTACATATGTCATACAAGTGCAGATATGCAATGGGGTAAATTATATGACAATAGATATAAAATGGAAAGGTGTGGGCAGAGACTTAAAACAGTTTTAAAAAATGGACAATATCTGTAGAAGTAGGGCTGCTGGGTGGCCAATGTGGTGTGGAGTGCAAAAATAGTTTTTTTTATATTTTACTTATTTAGATCTTGACTGTGCTATGCACTGCTTGAGAGGATGGCTTTTTTGTTCCTTTAGAGACATTTTGCACTAACTGCATTTGAGTACCACAACAAAGTGCAGCTAGCATTAATGTGAGGTGCAGAGGTTTCAGTTACAGCAAACAGCCTGAAGCATGCATTTTTGGAGATGCAGCACAAGTGTCTCCCATAAATTTTTTCAACTATTCCCTTTTCCCTTCTCTCTCTTCTTTCTCTCTTTGTTCCTCTCTGCCTCTTTTCTCTCATTTTCCTTTCTCTCTCTCTCTCTCTCTGTCTCTCTCTCTGTCTCTCTCATTTCTATCTCGTCTCTCTCATTTCTCTCTGTTTTTTGTTCCTCTTGCTCCCTGAGATACTTCTCGGTGACTGAACAAAGCTCTGGCTAGTTGTAGAACTTCATTGATGCCATGTATGTATTTTGCCATCTAATAAAATTTGAATGATGCCATTATCCTGTGTTTTTGTTTCCAAGTGGTCTCGGATTACCACATTAGCCTGACAACCACAGCAAAGTCATCTTCATTTAGCTGATAGCAATAGTTTCCTCAATAGAATGTCAGACCTTTGTTAGGTAATAAAAAGCGAAGATAATTCAAACTTAACAATGGAATTCACTAGGGAAGGAGAAGAGTCAGATATGTAAGAATCTCTTTTTTCCATAGCAACCAGGTTTAACCCACTAGGCGTTAAGGTGTGTACATACCTGTACATACCTTTTTTAATAGCTGTCTTTTGGGACGATATTATGCTATCATTCTTAATGAGAGGAGAGGCAAAGAGTAATGTTTATACATTGCTCGTTTTCTTACCTTGAGTGAGAAATGAAAGATGAGTATGATGTACCCCAATGTGTCCTCTCCCAGAGGAGACCATTATTTCACCAGGTTGCTTGCCAATCCACTGTGGTAGATTCTAGATATGTGCCCAAATGAATATATTGTGAATATCTAGTGTACGTACACAACTTCAGATTAATAACTTGGAAATGTTTACTGGTTGCTTCTTAACTGACAAGCACTTTCCTTCTTTGAGAAAACTTTACAAATAGCTTGGACCTTTTCATCCATCTTTTAATTGCTATCCAATGGTAACTGCAAGCTAAAGCTGGGTACACACATGTAGATATGGGCTAGATCCATGGCCGTTTTGAGCGCGTGCATGCTCACGGTCATCTATCTGGCCCATATCATATGCGGCCATCCCGTTTTTGAGCTGGACCTGTCAACCCCGTTTGAAAACAGGGATATCGTACATGACCATTAAATACAGCCGATGTCCGTTGCTTTGCATGGAAACTGATATATATCTGACAGCAGCGTGATCATGTCATCAGACGGCTCCAATATCAAGCCTTGTGTTCCCTGCTTAAGTTAGAACTAGTTTACATCCCAATTGTTAGACAGAATTAATAAACAACAACTCGGGCCAATGTACATGAATACAAATATGAAATAAAAAACTATTTTATATGTAACCTATTTTTTCATTTATATCCTTTGTCTTTTAGATCCAATAGAGATGCGGATACAGCTTGATGATATCATGAAGACGTATGACTACAGGAGAAAACTTTGCACAGGAAAAAATGGACCCCAAAGAGATGTTTAATGATAAAAGGGAATTTTTTTTAATAGATGGTCATTTAAAGGAATTATTTATTTTAGAATCTAAAAGTGTAGAAAGTGTATATGGGCAAAGTAATAGGCAAAAGCCTTAGGCACTTTATCAAAAGGAGTGTGCAGAAATGACAGGGCCTACAAAATATGTTTTAACTTTAAAACCGGATGGACTGCTCCTCCCCCCTCTAATCTAACCTTCCTGCCCCCTCTGTAGATCCGTACTTACCAAGGTCTTCCAACTGCAATTCCAGGTTGTAGTTCTTCTTTTCACATGTGCTGTACATGTTCCGTGGAGTCTGTCTAGCTCCATTAGAGCCCCAACTGAAGTTTGGGAAGCTTGTATAGCACAGGCAGGAGAGGCAGGACCAGATGTAATGGTGGATGTCAACAAATCATGGGTTAGGGGTGGCCGATATCTATGGAGGGGAAGTATATTGCAATAGGATGGTTAATCTGGGGAATAGGGTGAGTACATTTTGTAATAAGTGCACTTATTTTTAGGTAATCTACATCTTAAGGGAAGGGGGGTGTTACTCTTTTGGTAAAAGACATTGTATTTTAACTGGTGGTTTTATGGACAAATAGATTCAGTTAATATCATTTCAAGATAAAAAAATATATCACACAAAACAATTAAAAATTATTAATTAACACAAATTTTAAGTGATTTAGTTGCACAATTTTACATGGTTTAGTAGATTTAGGCCCCAGGCTGGAGTTCTAAATATGTTTAAACAATTGCAGAATGAATAGACATTAGGCTTACTGTCCAAACATAGGTGCATGTTAGATATTGGCTTCCACTATCCTTATCCAATATAGATTGCCTTAGTAAGTAATACTTTTACAAGGGTAATGACTGGAACATTGAAAAAAACTGAAGCGGTCATTAACGGTTTGTTACACGGTTTGTTACTGCCATTATCTTGCCTGATATTCATAGTACATAGCTGATTCCCAAAACTTAGACATTCATTTACCATATTTTTCGGACCATGAGACCAGAAATCGGGGTGAAAAAGTGCCTCTGCTCTCCCGGCAAGAAGATTAGCCAGGAGGCAGAGGAGCTGTCAGATCGGAGACCCGCCCACAGGTGGATAGGTGGATCTTCCATCTATACTGGACTGTTTACATCAGCAAAACCTCCTGATATAATTAGTAAAAATCACAACACAGCCAGAGCTGATAGTGAAGCTCTTGCCTGTGTCCCTTATCTGCCCATGGCCCCCCTTCTCTCGATGTATGAAAGAAGCTGTGCTCAATCAGGACATCTTGTGGCTGAAATCAGATATTACATGGATATGTTTTCTCCCATTGATTTCAACAATAAACATTTTTTTCTTGTTTTCCTCCTCAAAAAATGGGTGTGTCTTTTATGGTTCCAAAAATACGGTAGTTAGTTATTATTCAGCAACCCCTTATTTTCAACTCATGCAGTACTCTGCCTGTGACTCCGGACTAGGGCTGTATTATCCTAGATGGCGGTCATTTTAATCAACATCTTTGCCACAACTCCAGCAATAATGGTTCACCTCCTGCCAAGTATCATAAGATCACCTAAAAGCAGGGTCAAAATGACAACTTGTCTTCACCAGTGCTCCCCGGGAGGAACCCCACTACCACAATATATAACCAGGCTCCAGCCCTTGTGGTCGCCCAACTGAAGTTTGGGTCAAATTGTGGCATCAGTGTAGAAAAAAACATGACAGTGATAGTGCTCCAATAGAAGGTACGAGTAAAGTAAAAGTAAAGTTTCATGAAGAAGTCAAGGCAGATGGAGAGAGACGTCCTAATACCGAGTAGACCCACACGTTTTTAAATCATGGCTATATATAGCTGGACTTAGATAGGAATATAGGTTTGCATGTATGAAGTATTACTGCTGCTACCACTAGTGCTACATGTGCGATATGGCCAGACACTCACAAATGTGAGCACCCATACATTTCTAGTAATAGGGGGCACTGTTGATGCTTCCGACAAAGCTTTTATCTATATGTGATGGTTAGATGGTCATACATTTGCTTGTATATAAATGCACTGCCTTTATGCCTTAATGCAATCCAACAAGCTGATATGTCTTGTGAAGAGGGATCATAAAATAGATCCTCCATTGGTATATATTTGTGATCAATAAAGTAGATAAACAATCTGTACAATAACAAAGACAATTCTACCAAATTCTACCATCATTTCTACGTACATGACCCAGACACTTGGTTAGTGACAGAGTCTGCGCTATGTGAATAATCTTTGAACTCAGAACAGTCACTCACTGCCATCAATTGAATTATCCTTTGGGAATATTGAGGAACGTCTTACCTTTTAACTTTATTTTTTCATTTTGAAACATGGTGCTCTATATGCAATATGGGCACCAGATGACTTTTCAGTGAATTGGAGAACATTTAAAACTCTGATTCAGAGTGATTTGGTGTCAATTGGAGAACATTTAAAACTCTGATTCAGAGTCATTTGGTACAGAATTATTAATCAATATATGTAATGCAAAGCTTAATTATTTAACATTCTTTAGCATGATATTCTTAAGTTATGACTGCTTAAGCAGGTTTTCTATATATTTGGACACCCCTACATTCCTAAATGTATTTTCTGTTCAGTACTTTGATAGGTGCAGTTTTCATGTTTTTAATAATATGCTTTACTATTGGTTGTTCAGTTTCCATTATGAGTTCTTCAGTTATCATTTGTACATTTACCAGATTCTGTTTGTAAGAAAACTTTTGTCATGGTGAATTGCTGAAATAAGTGATCAATTTTATTCTGTAAATAATATTTATATGTAGTTTTTTTAAGTCTGCTATTTTTATAGACCTGAAATAAATTTTTGGTTTCAACATTTTGAATGTCTGTTTAGTCTTGCTTTCATTGTGCAGTATGGTAATTCCTTTACAACAACTGCAGAATAACTTGTATACAGTTTATGTGTATATAAGGTGTATGAAATTAATTCATTGGCTGTGGCATAGATTGGTACTCTGGAAAATCATCTATGAAATGAAAACTTGTAATGGAGTAAATCCATTGCAAGTAATAAAGTTAACAAATTGTTCATAAAATAAATAAAATGGATGCATGGAACCAGGGTTTTGACAAATATTGGTGGTTTGGTTTATGGGCTTCTGAATGGAAAGGTATATGGGTGAATTCTAGCTGCATATTAAGAGGCTTAAAGCCAATCTCATATTAACCTGTGTTAAGCCCACCATATGTGTTTCAATCTCTCTGTACAATTTTCTTTAGCTCTACTAAACGCCCCCCCCCCACACACACACACACAACGAGCTGGAGCCAATAGATGTGTGACAGAGTACAACGTAATGACGTCATCACACTGCGTGTTGGCCGTTACTTTGAACAGGACATCGATCACCGTTCAAACTAATGGCATTGGCCAGAGATTTACAGACATGTCGGTTCTTTGACCGACCCCATGTGAGCACCCACGATCCGCGGACAATTTTGCTGCTGACCGACGGCCACGAGCACACACATCGATCGGCCTAAAAATCGGCCTAGGTCGCTAGGTGTATGGGGGCCTTAACAACTATTTAGTACCGGGTCCTCCCTGATAAAATACATAGGGATTGGAAGGTTTAGAAAGGTCCTCATATTACATGGTTTTGGTAGAAGAAAAGATTGTAAGGTGGATGGTGACCTTTAGGCTAACCACTTGTTCAAAGCAATACTTGTGCCTCCCTGTAAGTGACACAAACACCCTTAAGTTTCACCTATGGGTGATATGGGACATTACATATCTCACACATGACTGCAGATGTCCCATAGGGAAAGAAGAGGGTGTTCACTATGTTGTGAACTTAAACAAATAAAGTTCCTCTGTGATGCTGAAAGATGGAGAGATTATTTAAATAACATACCTCTTTAAAGATAAATACATGCTTTATATACATGCCTAACCATACTATAATCAGCAAAATGCACAGAGGAACCAGGTTATCCCAGCAGATTGTCCACAAGAACCTGGTTATTCTAGCAGAATGTCCACAAACTCATAATCAACCCAGCAGATTGTCCACTAACACCTGTTCATTCTACAAGATTATCCACAAGCACCAGGTCCCTCTGGCACAGAAATGGGCAAACTAAAGCAGCCCATTGACCTTGTTGAAAATATGCTTTGACTCCCCTCTGCTCGTTCCCTGCAATGAGTGCACATAGTGCCTAAAGGTGTCCAAACGATGTCTTGTTGACAAGGCAGTGGCGTGATCATGTGATTATATTGTGGATGCATCCTCAAGGAGACAGTTGGCAGTCTCAAGGAATTATATCCGCTCATTGCATTTTTTTTGTAAGTGCAGGAGAATAAAACAAAATAACAATGTCCCTGTCAAACAACCCCGCCATCATCAATGATGCTTGGCATTGGCACACCTATGCCAGGAGGCGATTACAGGTTCAGCCCCATTTCTCAAATTTACGAAGCCATTGGGTCCACATGTCAAAAAGTTTGTCTATCCCTGTTCTAACAGGTTCTCCACAAGCACCTTGCCAACCCTGTAAATTATCTACAAGTACCTGGTCAACCCAGCAAATTGTCCACAAAAGAAACTGGTGAGTTCCAGAGATTGAACAAAAAGGCAAGGAGTATAATAATTCAGAATTTCATATTGCACAATAATACCAAGCAATAAACTTTGTGCACATCTACCTATTATTCATATGTTTGCCTGTGTTGTCAAACTCTAAACCAAGCCATGATGCATATATAGCCCTTGATTCCAGGTTTCCAGACACACAGTGTAAAACCGGTGTACAGCATTCATACACAACTTTGTAAAGGTACATGCATTAGAACCATCATTCTCAAAATTTCCTCCCTGTCTTCCATATATAATGAAAATCAATTATAGGTCCAAAACTAAAATAAATGATTGTTATCTGTTTTTAGGAAAGACATTTGTTGGGAGGCTGTCTACATATCTGTATTAATTCTAGTTATGTCCAGTTAATTTAGGCTATCAGAAACTTTAACTAAAACTAAAGACACATAGCAGCTGCTGCTCTGATGGTAACATATACACACAATCCCAATTATAGCTCTACAGGCTTTTTAAGCACACCTATGCCTTTTAGCATAAATCAAATAGTTCAAATCAAATATATAACAATAGTAACAATAAAAGTCGAGCAATACTGCCATCTGGTGGTTCCCCAGCACCAGACATGTGAGTAGAGCAACACTGCCATCTGGTGGTTCCCCAGCACCAGACATGTGAACATGTGAGTAGAGCAACACTGCCATTTAGTTGTTCCCCAGCACCAGACATGTGAGTAGAGCAACACTGCCATCTGGTGGTTCCTCAGCACCAGACATGTGAGTAGAGCAACACTGCCATTTAGTGGTCCCCCAGCACCAGACATATAAAAAAGCAACACCTGGTGGTTCCCCAGCACCAGACGTATAAAAACACTGCCATCTGGTGGTTTCCTGGAAAGCAGACCCAGACATTGAAGTTTATGTAAAAGTAGAGCAGCACTGCCATCTGGTGTTTCTTCAGACACCATACATATATACAACTATATATAAGTATAAATATAAGCAAAGCAACATCAGACAACAGACATTTAAATATATAGGTAGAGCAGCAGTGCTATCTGGTGATCCCTCAAGCGGCAGACTATATAAGTAGAGCAACACTGCCCTCTGGGCATTCCCATAGCACCAGACATATATGTATAAATACTTCCATCTGATGGTCTCCAGATATATATATATATATAGAGACAGAGAGAGAGAGCAGCACTATATATGCAGTGCTTTTGGAAAGTATTCCCAGCGCATAACGTTTTCCATATTTTGTTATGTTACAGCCTTATTCCAAAATTGATTAAATACATTTTTCCCTCAGAATTCTACGCACAACACCTCATAATGAAATGTGAAAAAAACATTTACTTGAGAGTTTGGAAAATGTATTAAAAATAAAAAAACATAATGTACATAATTATTCACAGCCTTTGGCATGAAGCTTAAAATTAGGCTCATGTGCATCCTGTTTCCCCTGATCATCTTTAAGATGTTTCTGCAGCTTAATTGGAGTTCAGCTGTGATAAGACATGATTTGTAAAGGCACACACTTGTCTACAGTTGCAAAAAAAAGTATGTGAACCCTTTGGGATCACACCTATAGCAAAACACAGTCTGCTTAAAATAATACTACACAAACATTATATGTTTTCATGTATTTATTGAACATAACATGTAAACATTCACAGTGCAGAGTAGAAAATGTATGTGAACCTTTGGATTTTTTAACTGGTTGACCCTACCTTGGCAACAATAACCTCAACCAAACATTTCCTGTAGTTGCAGATCAGACCTGCACAACGATCTTGAGAAATTTTGGACTTCACAAAACTGTTTCAGTGTAGCAATATTCTTGGGATGTCTGGTGTGAATTGCTCTCTTTAGGGCATGCCACAGCATTTCAATCGGGTCGAGGTCAGGACTCTGACCAAACTCTATGTACTCCCAAAGGGTTCACATACTTTTTCTTGCAACTGCAACTGTATATAAGGTCCCACAGTTAACAGTTCATGTCATAGCAGAAAATCAAGCATGACGTCAAAGGAAGAACTCTGAGATAGGATTTTCTTGAGGCACAAATATGGGGAAGGTTATAGAATCTTATTTCAAGGTCCCAATGAGCACAGTGGCCTACATCACCCGTAAGTGGAAGACGTTCAAATCTACCAGGACTCTTCCTAAAGCTGGTTGGCCATCTAAAATAAGAGATCGGGGGAGAGAGGCCATAGTCAGGGAGGTGACCAAGAACGCAAGAATGGAAGAATGGTCACTCTGTCAGAGCTCCAGAAGTCCTCTGTGGAGAGAAAAGAAACGGAAGCACATAACCCACTTTTTTATCTTAAAGTGCCAATAAGGCAATTTAACCTGAATACTGAGGTTTTTGCTTGAACAATTGGAGACGCACAGAAGCACAGTGAAAAACACAGATTTGTTTGCCGATAATGGATGCAGTTAGTGGAGGTGTTACCGCTAACATGTCCGTTACTGGCCAAAGTGGCTGTGGTGGCCCCAAAATTGTCAAACTTTCACAACTTTGCCCCGATACAGGAATGAGGAGAAAACAAGGAGCTCAGAAACCCCACAGTACTTTACTCGCAACCCACACACAGGACACAGGAGAATAATAATAGAGAGTAAATACTGTACAGTGGTTATCCTAGAAGATCACCCAATAGACCTACAGAGGTGATCCACTAGGATAACCACTGTACAGTATTTATTGTCTATTATTATTTTTGTATGTTTCTATAAAGACACGTTTTTATATATGGTCCTGAACTGTAGTACAACTGTGTCTCCGCCTCTCCATGCCCACACGTCAACATGGCATGGTGTTGTACATTTGGATGCATCACCATGGGTGCGTAAAGCCCTCGCCCTCTACAAGTCTTAAGAGAAACATGCGGCAAAACTTGTCCTTAACGTTCAGTTTCTACACCTTGCCTGTACTTTTTATGATGCCGACTACTAGGGGAATAATGACATAACGCCCACGCGGTTGGTATAGAGTAGGCCCAGCCTAAGAATTGATTTATGCTTGGAATCTATAGTTCTATTTTAGTAGCTGCTAGGGTATTTAAAGTGGACCTACCACTTGTTAGGTCACTTTGCAGTATCAGCTGTAGCTCAGCCGATACTGCAGAGATGCCTGAAAAAAAAACAAAAAAAACTGACAGCTGGAGGGGTGTCTTTTTAGAGACAGCCCCTCCCACTGTGTTACATCTCGCCTAGGGTTAGTGGGAATTCTCTCCCATAAGCTCCTGTTTTGTTAGCGTCACATCTGTGAGACTTTGTGAAGAGGGGAGAGAAAAGCCTCTCTTCACTCAGCCGCAGCTAGATGAATTGAGCCAACTTCTCCCCCACACGGAGCTACAGAGGAGTCTCTGTCTGTATAGGAGAAGGGGGGGGGGGAGAAAGGGGGGTGAGTTGGTGTCAGCTGCTGGCTGACCTCTACTGACCTCTTCTGCCAGGCCTCTACTGCAACTGTCTTCAGCTCAGATTCAGGTCAGCTGATTGACTTGGCCAATGCATAACATTCCACTTCTTTTCCTTAAAAATCTCTTTGGTTGCTTGTGCAGTCATTGTCCATTTGCACTGTGAAACACCGTCCAATGAGTTCTGAAGCATTTTGCTGAATATGAGCAGATAATATTGCCTGAAACACTTCACAATTTATCCTGCTGCTTTTGTCAGCAGTCACATAATCAATTAATGGAACCAGTTCCGTTGGCAGCCATACATGGCAAGGCAACTGTGTAATTCCAACACCCTCAAAAAAGCAGACAGTCTGCAGTTAAAGCATATTGTGTTTGTTTCATTCCAAATCCATTGTGGTGGTGTATAGAGCCCAAAAATTTTATAATTGTGCAGATGTCCCAATTTTTATGGACCTGACATGTCACATGTAGTAAGCGACTGCACACATTGCACGACGTGTACAACATTTCATAGAGGACTGAGAGAACAAACTTAAAATCTATTTTTTAGCTTTTAAATAGTAATGAGCGCCATTGGCACTATTCGAATTTGCAATATTTTGCGAATAATTCTACTAATATTTGCTTCTACATTCGCAATGTGCACGATTGCGAAAAGCGCCTCGCAATTACCTTCAAAATGAATGGTCACATGTGCTATTTATTTTCGCATTGCGATCCATGCCCATAAGCATCCCAATGGCGAATATCGCGAATATTCGAAATTGCGAATATCCGCCGCCATATTCGCGAAATTTGCAAATTCTTGAATAGCTGATATCTGCTGAATATATTCCCAATTCGAATTTTCAAGCTCAACACTACTTTTAAATGACTGTGCTCTTTAAGGCCTGGTTGACACCTACTGTATCTGCTTTACATCCACTGATATGTATTTTCTTATGAACACACCCATGGATATAATGTGCAAGCAACGCAACAGATATATAGATGCCTTCATGGGTCCATTGTAATGCGCTGGTTGCGAGAGTTGCAATATTGAAAAGTCTTTCCTACAGGACTGCATTGGGCTTGTGAACACTGTGTTCAAAACGTGGAGAAAAGGGCTGAAACCTGAGGCTAGGTCCACTGGTACTGATAATGGTTATGGAGTATAGGTACAGCTGCAGTGAATGTGTCAGCAAATAAAGATCAGTGGGCAGATGTACTAGAACAAAACCTACTGTAAATGTCTTGTGGTAATTACGGTATAAATAGAAGTAAACGGTTATACAATTATGGTAACTGCATAGTGTGTGCTGCTAACTTTTTATGACCCTTTTTTATTACAAACTTGAGTTATCAAACAAAAAATATATAATGTATTGCTTGGAATAACTAATTCTAATGTCACATGGTTCATTGTTCAATATCCAAGTCAGGGCTGTCCAACTCTATTCCTTCTGGGCCCAATCAAGAAAAATAATTAGGAATGGCAAGTCCCCCAAGGAAAAGTTCTCCTGAGTCAACTCAGAAAAACACACTATCAATTTATTGAACTTTTATGAGTACTTCTAATTAATGATCCGCATACAAAGTGTGTGCATACAAGTGATCCAATGATCAGCTGATCAAATTGATCATGTGTGTCTTTCCACATACAGTCAGAATGCCAAAATCCCAACATTGTAAAGATTATTAAAAGAATACTAAGTCTCCCACCTCCACCATAGACACTAAAGACCCCCATACACAGGTTGATATTTATGAAAAATCTAAGTCAGCAGAGCTGAGAGTGGGACACAGGAAGGCTGAAAGGAGGGGGGCTCCCCTTGCACTGTGCACAGCAGTGATGGCTGTGATGGGGCTGTGTGGTCCCCATCCATTATCCACCGGGATTTACAGACATGTCCGTTCCCAGTTCAATCAATTAGGTTTTTCTGTGCGATTTTCCACTCATCGGTTAAGCAGAAAATCGATCTGTCTATGGGGGTTTAAGTCATATCATCATAGACTTTATTTATACAGAGACAATACATAGTGTTAGACCAGGGGTTGGCAAATCTTTTTCAACTGTGGGTCACAGTAGGTTCTTAAATTTGCTAGGGGGGCCAGTCTGAGATCAGATGGATGAAGTGTTGGTGTAAGCTAAAATAAATTAAATGTAAACGTCATACCATAAAACGTTCGATGGGCCGAACGAGATGGGCTACATATTGCCCGCAGGCCTTAGTATAGCCATGTCTGTGTTAGACAATCCTTTTGGAACATTGTTGTACATACACATCAAACAGTATTAACCAGTCATTTCGAGATATCATTGTACCAAAAAAAATCACAGTCCTACAGAACACTTCAAAAAGAGATAACAATATAATAGTGGGCACATTAAAACTCTTCATTGAGCAGATTTGATGGAGTTTGCTTATTAGCTACAATCACATTGATCTTTTTATTAATACTCCATGCAAATAAGATTAACATGCATAGCTAGATGGAAGCTCTAGAGGGCATGCTTATACCACATAGGTGGCGTTCCTAATGTTCACAAGAAAAGTACAAAGTAAATGATTCCTAGGAGAAGGTAACCTCGCTGCCGATACAATATCTATTTTGGTGAAGAAGATTCATATTTAATATAGTAGTATTTTCTAATACAGCCCACCACAATGCTCAGTGATACAATACCATAACAAACCTAAAACTTTACAGGCATTATTTTACCCCAACATAGGTTGGGGGAAAATATTGCCTGTAAAATTTTAGGTATGTTATGGTGCTTTGACAGTTCATTTAAATGAATGGCATCCCTTTACACAATAGACGTTCAACTATTAAAGTGCATGCCTTCAGTAAGCCTGAGAAGGCCATTAGATTTATTTAAAAAAGGGATTGATTGTATAGTTGTTGTCAACAGTGACTAAAAGCATACTTTTATCTATATTTGAGTTTTTGTTGACATTACATTACTTTTTTTGTTTGTGAACTTGGTGGAATAAACTTCCATGTAAACCTTGAAAAATGAATATCCCAAACCTGGAGAACAATGTCACGGCTGCCTCTTTCCTGGAAGAGACGTGAGTGTAGACCTACTCACAGATAAAAGTGATAAGCATAAATAACAAAATAGGGTGCTGTATAACTAAGGCAGTTCATTAAGAGTGATTACAACCACTGCTAGGTTTTTATTAAGTCTATCCCTTAAAGATATCCACCCTCTCTAAATACAGTAGTCCTCAATGATAATAAAATGAATATATAGGTGGCAACTGTCAGAAAGAAAGGCTCGATCTCCACTACAGGCCACAGCAGCACTGGCCAATATAAGTAATGATGCTAAGACGTGCCTGTGAGTACCCTAGCCTGTGTACACACTGCATTATGCAAAAAAACTAACACAGTTTATTGTTTGTTTTTATTTGCAAAACACAGCAAGTTCATTGATAATCAATAGGCAAGCCCAATTGACGTGCACACAGCCGCTTATTACACGGCCGCATGTTTGCCCATAGGTTTTCTATGGGAGCACAATCGCCCAATTGTAGTGATTTTCCACCCAAGAGCCAAGGTCATAAGGAGGCTAAGTTCTGCATGGACAGAACCTAGGGAAAAAACATAGTGTAGGAGAGCCCTTCCTGTGCATTGATCGCAGCAGCCCAGAAATTGAACGCCCCCCTTGTTTGGGCATGCAATGTTTAAAGATGCCCCCATTCTATCAATATTGGGTAGATGACAGGAAAGTAACCTAGGAACTCCTCATACCTTCCCAGTTTTATTGCTTTCCAGGTGTTTTCAGACGCTCGTGTGAATGATCTCTTAATGTAGATGCATGGACTTTGAAACCATCTGTACATAATGTTTCCAGCAGACCTCTTGGTGAGACTTTGAGATTCTTAAAAGACTTCTAACATCCATTAAATCCATAATGTTAAATTCGCTAGACTGGAAATTCCTAGACAAAATGTACTGTTGGTTATTTAACCATTTGACCATTTAACCTATACCATTTGTAGATTACTTTCATATAAGTGGAATAAATGCAGTGAATGCAGTGGATGGAAAACACCTTCACCAGCCACAGCCTTCTTTCTAAACTCCTTAGAAAACTTTTTTTTTTAAATTTTGCCATGATGGGACCAGATATATCATTAAAAAAGAAAACACCTGCCTTTAAACGAGATGTTTAAATAATGGAAGTTCCCTGTGTATCACTTGTAATTATTGAACTGTAACATGGAACGCCAACATTAGTGGATTGTTTCCAATAGCAGATCTATAGTTCTAAATTTTTGTGGAGATTTGGACAAATAGGTTAAAGAAAGCCAGGGCCTTTCATGAAGGATTTTAACCTCCCTAGCGGTTGAGACGAACCCTGTTTGTTCGCCGTTCAGGGTTGCCCCAACCGCAGGGGAAGCCGGCATCGGGTCCACCCGGGGTTTCGGCACCACCCCAATCGCGTCACAGTGACGCGGAAGGGGGCGGCACCATAGACCTCCATGTTAATGGAGGAGCGCCGGCTTTCCCGCCCACACAGCTGGGTCAATAACGACACCAGCTGTGTGGAAAGGGGCGGAGGGAGGGAGCAAGTGACAGGCAGTGTACTTTGTACGGGCAGTGCGCTAGGGAGGTTAATATAACTGTATTTTTTCATTTTTTGAAAGACATTTTATTAAAATGTGTAAAACTGCTCCAGAGCAACAACAAGTCGCACAGAGGTGTTAAACTCAAGCACAGAGTTAGCCAAAATTAAAAACTTTGACAAAGAGGTGGGTCGTCCTTGATATTTAGGGAAATAATTTTTACAATGGTTTTTACAAAAGTTTTACTTTTCCTCACATATAACGATAAGCTTTGACTAAACATTGATTCTGGAACAAGCAAAGTGAAATACAATTTCACAGGCAAAATATTATTACACCGAGTTGCACATGAGTTTGACACCCTGACTTACCACTTGGGGGTGGAAAATCCAACTTGCAGTTGGAAAATGTTTGCAACTTTTGAATAGCCACTCAATGGGTTGTTATTCACTGCTGCCAATCACCCTTGCTCATTTCCTATGGACAGACGTCAAAATAGTGTGATCTCTGAGGATCAATTTGAAGTGCCTTAAAGCATTTTAAAACTTTGGCCCTGGAGGATTATTAGCAAGTGTGCATAATAGAAAGAGATAAGAAAGTCAGACATCCTTATCTGTGTTCTCATAGTAGCTTTTCTTTAACACTGAGGTTAGCTAAAATTTGTAGATGGTGTGGTTGGCACTCAGGATTAGTGATGGCGCGAACCCTGCAAAAGTCTGCGAACCCGGCGAACCGGAAAAACCCGCCATTGACTTCAATGGGAGGCGAATTTTAAAAAAAACAAGGGAAGAAATTTAATTAAAATATAAATTCGGACCCTTTCTGGCCACAATAGTGTTGGGAAAGTTGTTTCAAGGGGTCTAACACCTGGTCAATGACATGACAGAGGGGAATCCATGGCAAACTCCCAAGAAATATATTTTTAACTACAATAAAACCGCACCAAGATTTCTACAATGATAGTCCATGGGAAAATAAGTGCAATGAGTGATTACCCTTAGACGGTGTTGATTGGACTTATCTCCTTGTGTATGACCCCTGCCACAAATGGAACTTTGCATCTGTCACTGTTTCTGAACTCATACTAGAGGGGGGTCTTGGAGGATTTCACCGCGTTCTCGTTCTCAAGGTGATGGTACCTGTGCGTTAAGTCCTGGGGGCAACCGAGTCGGGTAGGCATATCGTGTCTACCGTTCAGGCGGGGGCTTGTCTATAGGTGAAGACCGCAGTGGAGATTGGGGTATCCGACCTGACCTGTGGATGGGGTATCCCTCGGGACTCTCACAGTCCGTATCGATCAGCTAGTTTAAAGGTCTCTCTCCGGCTTCACAGTTCATACACAACAAACTCTGATACACCAACTCCCCGTTTAAAACGCACCGCAAACATTGAAACGGTTGAGTGCCATTAAACAATTAATTCTGCAGTGGTCACATTTTTGACCTACTTGACTTTAAAGATCAACTATATGATCCAAAAAAATAAAGTTTTTCAACTGATCAAATTATTCAACCGGTCGCTTTGGTCTGATCACTATGAAGCAACTCGTGCCTTCTCATCTGTGGGGTGCCCAACCACATGGCCAACACACTCATTGAGTGATCGCTTCATTGTGATACGCAAGCCCCTTCACCACGACAAGGTAGCGATCACAAGGGGAATTGGCACATGTATGTGCCTTTTTAATGCAGCCACAGCCAGAGGCCATAAAAATTAGGCAAGTACACTTGCCATAAAAATTTGTCATGTACATTTGACAGAAAATTAGGTATGGTAGCAGCCGCTGTTGTAGCAGCGGCCAAAAAATTTATGTTTTCCGGGCAGAATGGAAAAGAAAACATTGCGGCTTGAACCCTAGTTGGTGGCGAGGATTTATTCAAGTCATCCGGTATGCAGCGTGGGGACCATTTTTAGGCCAAGGCATGTAATCAGCCTTTTGCTAGGCAAACGTATACCCCCACTGTCAGTCCCTTCGGAATCCAGGCCTTGTTCATTTTAAGGAAGGTGAGGTAATCCACACTTTTTTGACCGAGGCGACTTCCTCTTCTGTCACGATGCCGCCTGCAGCACTGAAGGTCCTTTCTGACAGAACTAGAAGCAGGACAGCCAGAAGTTCACGAGCAAACTGGGATAGCTCTGGCCAGTGTCAAGTCTGCACACCCAGTCAGGGGTTCATCGCTTCTCAAGTGTCAATATCCGCAGTTAGGGCGAGGTAGTCTGCGACTGTCGGTTGAGGTCGTTCTCTCAGGGTGGATCCCGAAGCGCTGGGCGATGCGTAGGACTAAAAAGCTCCGCATGCCTTCCATCAACATCGTGAAGCGCCCTGTCCTGCCGGCGCGGTCGTGGTAGCAGGGGATTAGTGTCACCTGCTTCCCCTATAAGCCACGTTGTGCTGTGACATCGCCTTAAAAGCGGGTAGAGCAGATTTTGTAGCTTAGCTCTTAATGCTGCATCCTCTCAGACCTCCCGTAACCGATAAATTTCCACTACTTTCTGCTTATATCGGGGGTCTAGTAGTGTGGCCACCAGTACAGATCGTTCTCCTTCATCTTTTGATACGGATCACTCAACAGGCAGACAGCAAAAGACCCCATTTGCACGATGATGGATGCCGAGTACTCATTTCCCGTTCCTCCTCCACACTGATGTCATTGAGGGTCTGTTCCCCCCCACCACGTACAACACCACGGGTCCAGATAGGACCACAGGAGAACCGTGATGCCTGCTGAGGTTGGTCTTCCTCCTCCTCAAAGCCACATTCCTCCTCTGACTCCTCAGATCTCTTCAGCGTGCCGAGGTCCGGCAGCGAGGCTGCTAAGGCTGTTTCTGGTGGTGATGGTGACCATAACTCTTCCTCTTCACGCTGATCCACAGCCTGATCCAGCACTCTTCGCAGGGCCGCTCCAGAAGAGAAAAATGGGATGAGGTCGCTGATTGTGCCTTCGCTGCGACTAACAGGTTTGTCCTCTTCAAAGACGCATGAGCCTACAGGCATTGCGCATGAGCGTCCAGTAGGTGGCAAAAAATACCCAGCTCCGCAGGCTGTCCTAGCACCCCGGTGATACAAATACTCATTGACAGCTTTTTCTTGTTGGAGCAGGCGGTCGAACATATGGAGGTTGAATTCCAACGCGCCGGACTGTCGCAATCAAGCGCCTCACTGGCATGTTGTTCGCCGCGAATTTCCGAAAACTGTGCCATGCCGTGTAGAACGCCTGAATGGCACCACCTTCCTAGCCTGCTTGAGACGTCCTGTAAGCTGGGTACTGGCCCAAAGCGTTGCACAATGAGATTTAACACATGTGCCAGCACGGCACAGTGACACTTGCCCAAATCAATGCCGCCAACAGATTGCTTCCGTTGTCACACCACTTGCATCTCGTTGGTGCGGGGTCAACCACTGAGCCACCTGTGCGTTAAGGGCGGACAGGAGTGCTGGTCCGTAGGCTCTCTGCTTTCAGGCAATTCAGCCCCAAAACAGCGTGACACTGTCGTATCCAGGATTGGAATAGCCCCTGGGGAGTTGCAGGAGGAGATGATGTGGAGCCAGACGCATCAACAGAAGGACTCAGCTGAGGAGGATGGAGTGGAGGAGTAGAAGAGGTGGCAGCAGGCCTGCCTGCAAGTCTGGCGTGTCACCAACCAGCTGCAGAGCACGCATTCCATGCTGGGCAGCTGTCAGCAGGTTTTACCCAATGCGCAGTGTACGTGATGTACCTGCCCTGACCGTCTTTGCGACCAGTATCAGTGGTCAGATGGACCCTTGCCCCAACACGTATGCCAGAGATGCCATGACTTCCTTTTCCACAGGGAATACAGATTGGGGATGCCATTTGTGAAAAAAATTTCGACCGGGTATCTTCCACGCGGTGTCCCCAATAGCCACAAATTTTTTGAAGGCCTCAGACTCCACCAGCTGGTATGGTAAAAGGCGGGGCTAAGAGCCTCCGTCAAGCCAGCTGTCAGGACACCGGGCAAGGGGTACTCTGTGAAATTGTTTTCTTGCGTTCAAACATGTCCTTCACTGGCACCTGACCATGGCCAGATGAGCTGGGACTGCTCAAGCGAGAGGCGAAGTGCTGGTGGTTGAGGACAGCAGTGGTTGAAGTGGCTGAAGATGCTGGAAAAGAGGAGGAGTGGTGCTTCGGTGTGTGTGCTGCTTGTAGCCATGTGTTGATCCCATAGGGCGTTTGTGATTGCGACATCATGTGCCTTCTCAAAGCAGTGTACCGAGTGGGTTTGGACTTCCCACGACTCGTATCTTGTTGCAACAGGTTGCAAATGGTATCGCTGCTATCAGGCAGACACAAAAAAAATGCCACAATGCTGAGCTTTGCACTGACGGCACTGGTGGTGGCAACAGCATCGTTGATTGGCGCGCTTTGTTGGCGACCCAGGTGCCGATACATGCTGCCTGACGTGCCATAGCTCCTTGCGATGACCTCCCCCTGCTTACAACTCGTCTCCTCCTCTTCTCTCTGTCTCCATCTAAACTTCCCCCTGTTCTTCTTCTCTTGGTGTGACATCCACGGACACATCGTCATATCATCATCAACCGTCTTCATCTTCTATCTGACACCTCAGCAAAGGAAGCAGCAGCGGGTACAACATCATAGTATCACACCGCACCTCCATGTGTGTAATGCTACCTGTCAGAGGCATGTCCATGTCATCACATGCTCTGGCAATAACGGTTTGCGCATCACCATCTCTTCTTCAAAGGGATTGAAAACTACTCCTACTGATGGATGAAATGTAGCGGCTGTGTTGTATTCTAGTATGGTGCGGGCAGGGAGTGGCAACTTGAGAGGTGTCAGCAGCCGAGCATGCGGAGGATGGTGTGTCCAGAGCGGTGGATGTGAAGATTGGATGTCCTCCTGTGTAAACCAGTCAACTAAGTCCCCAGCATTTCTTGTGTTGACGGTAAGTGGCCTCTGAACCTGGCCATTAGTTCTAGGGCCACAAGGAAATTTCACCACCATGACCACGACCACCACGGACCCGCGGGATGGTCTGCCTCTGCCTGTCATTTTATCTGTTTTGCGTACAGGGCCTGTGGCAGCAGATAACTCTGGGTGGGCACTGGACAGTGGCACAAGGCTGTAATGGATGGAAAGCCATGCACTTTTTAGTAATACCTGTATTGAATAGGGTACAAACAAATGGCTGGGTATTACCCTTCCACAAGATAACTGTGCTGGGCACTGGGCACAGACAGTTGGCACAAGGCCTGTAATGGACGGAAAGCCCTGCAATATCTATTAATCCTTACAATAGGGTGAAAAAAAATCCCTGGGGAACAAGTGCCACCAGATAACTATGGGTGGTGAACTGGGCAGGTGGTGCGCAACCACATTGGCACCAAGGCTGTAATGGACAGAAAGCCTGCAATATTTAGTAATACCCTACAATAGGGTGAAAAAAAATCCCCTGGGGTAACACAGTGCCACCAGTATAAGTTTGGGTGGGCACTGGGCAGTTGGGGGCGCCACACACAGTTGGCACAAGGCTGCTTAAGGGACGGAAAGCCGTGCATTAATTTGTACCCTGAAATAGGGTGAAAATATGCCCGGGTAACAAAGTGCCACCAGATATGAGCGGCAGTAGACACTGTGCAATATGTGGCTTGCAGGATCACTGGCAGCAGCCTGGCATGCCAACCAGCAGACAACAAAAAAATAGCCCTAAAAAGGGCTTTTGGGGTCTTTTCAGGACTCTGTCCTGACAGCAGACTAAGAGCAATGAAGAAGAGAACACTGCTTAGCTAATGGTTGACTATGCAGCGCAGCAGCTCTCTGTTCTAACTCTCTTCCTCTCAGCAGCATGTGAAATGGCGTCCTCTACTTGCTATGTTATAGGGGGTGGGATGGTCCATGAGGTGGGGGGTGCTGATTGGCTGGATTATGTCTGCTGACTGTGACTCACAGGGTCAAAGTTTGTGCAATGTAAAAAGATAGGGGGCGGGTCGAACTCGCCATATGTTCGTGAAAATGCGCGAACGCGAACATGCGATGTTCGCCGCAAATAGTTCGGGCCTTCACTACTCAGGATACATAAGATGTGGTCTCTATCCAGCGTCATTGAATGTGGCTTGGGAGTTCCATGTTTGTGGTCACCACAGTCACCACAGGTGAACATGCTACACAGTGGGGACCACACAAGTGTAACACACTCTGAAAGTTGTTTTAGTATTTCTAAAGCCATGTGGGAAGAACACTTTGCCATGGTAACAACCATTGGTACGTCCATCTCCCACTGTTCACACTTTTTGGTATCTTCAGTGCTTTTTGTTAAACTTAAACTAAAGACAACTCACAAAGATTTACCTGAAACTTATAAATTGAAATAATACCAAATCATATACCTATTCATTGCAGTAGTGCCAGCACTGAGAAGAAGTTAAATCTTAACCTTTTTCCCATTCTATGCTCATCTAATACCACAGTACC
>CM070038.1:67147330-67158107 GCA_036250615.1 Ptychadena robeensis
CCCCCCCCCCCATTTTCTTTACCAGAATGTCTTATTATGCTGGTTTTCTCTGTTTATGCCAGCATCACAGTGATATGTGTTGAAAAACTTTACATCTTTTTAAAATATACACAAAATTTGATGTTTTAAAAAAACCCTGTATTGGCTAACTGAAGTCATTAAAGAAGCAAGGTTTCAGGATATCTCAGATCCCTTCTTCTGGCTTACCTCTTACTTGGGTATTGAGCCTAAAAGGACCTGAGAGTGATTGTTACTTTAGTGCCTCAAGTCAGCCAATAATGGGGATCGTTTAAACCAAAGCCACATTTTTTTGGGGGAGTTCCATAGAAGCGTGGGGAGGTGACCCAGGCAATTGGAGGTCCTGTTGTAAGGGAAAGATCCTCTAGGGGGAGCTCAAATAGATAAAAGAGAGAGATCCAGGAAGTTTTGCGCCTTTTGCCAGACACAAGTGGAGGGGGGGTGAAATTCCCTGGCCTTGCGAGGAAGGTGTGCGTAGCGTGCAGGTGGCTCCTAGGTGAAACAGCCTGCATCCTCGTGGTACCTGCTGATCCTCTGAGTGACCGGCTGCAGCATGATAACCTCAGCAGGCAATTGGCTGCTAGAGAACCAGATAGAAATCATACCTTCTATGGCTACTTTGAGAGTTATCCAACCTTTCCAGTCTTTTCTTGCCCCATTTTTTATAAATCGATACAATTTCAGTTTTAGGATTTATTATGTTGTCTTTTTACTATATGTATTTGAATTTAATGTTTAAATTATCAATTTGTAATCTTAAAGTACTTAATGTAAGAAAATAAATGTTATGAATTTAAGAAACCATTTAAAATACAAGACAAGAAATGTTATTTTATACATAGACTCTAACAAACTTCATTTTCCGTTTGTCAGCAAAAGAATTGTTCTTTCTTTGCACAATCTTTGTGCTGCGATGAATCCAGGGCAGCACTACAACTGCATTCCACCTTGGAAGAGGAAGACTCATGTGGCTACAAAGCTTTCTTGAGTGCTCAAAAATAATCTAAATGAAGTCTGAAGGTACATTAAAGAAACCTTTGATGGGAACCCAAACTTGACCATGAGAAAAGTTCACGGGTCTCAGATGATCATGAATCATAAAATCAGAGGCTATAAGCATCAAATGAAGCTAAATGCACAAAAAATGTGTCTATAACACTGAAACACAAATATCCTGGAATTAGGATATGTTTTCACCATTTGATTTGCTGCTTATGGTTAATGAGCTCTTTGATGTGTCGTGAGCCTTGCTTCCTTTTTTTGTCTCCCAGAGTTGGATCAGCAGTGTTATTTTCACAGCTCACAAAGTGTGTCCAGGGTTAGTGCCGCATTAAGTGGCAAATTAGGAGAGATTTTTTTGCCTTTGGCTTCCTTCCTTTCCCTTTCCTGCTTTGGGAGGTAGGAAGTTATCCAGGGAAGATCGAAGTAACCACATCTTTTGATGCTTCGTAATAGCCCCCCCCCCCTTCCTGCTCCATCATAGACCCTGACTCAGCACCATAGCCAAAGTGCGATGTATTGCTACTTTCATGTGACTCTTACTCAGACAGGCCATTGGTAAAGGTTACATGTAGATTAACCTTTAGCATGGGTGGTCAGGTATTAGGTAGTGTTAAGTATGTCTGGATTCAAGAGATTTCCTGCAGCGTTATAAAGGAAGACAGGCTTTTAATGACATCTCATCCTCTTTTATACATATTGTCCCAAGCACTGTTGTCCATGTCAGTGACCAAATCAGTAATCACTTTACCTTTTGAAGTTTTCACATGAAGGAAACACATACTACCCTCAGATCACTCTCTGACAAGCTGTCAGAATATGTTTTGAGCTTCGTTAGGTTTTATGGTTCTTAGTTCATATAACTGCAGGTCTCTTTAAAAACAGCTCCTTATTTTTAAAGTCTAACACTAGAAACAAGAAAACATCCTTGATGTTGGGATATCCCAGTACTGTCTGGCCTTAATATTTGTTTATGTGAAGACATCCCATAAAGACAAATTTTATTTACTTGATCTTGTGTTACCAACGTCTCTTCCACTGGTGGGAAACACTGCATACAGTCCAAGACAAATAGTCCTGTCAATATTGCCTCAATCCTATAACCTTTAATGGATCTTCTATATTAGGGGTGCCGAACTTAAAGACAGAGGGGGACAAAATTAAAAGCTTGGACAAAGTAGTGGGCCAACCTTGATATTGATATAAATGTCCACAATTGACAAAGTTCTCATTCTTATCAGATGAACTTTTTCACTTGGAAACTAATAGAAGTTTTGCTTTGACATTGATTTTGGAACAAGCATATCATAATCCAATAACACTTGACATCAAACGTCAAATAAGATGCACATCTTTGTCTTTATTTCTTAAATAAAAATGGAAAAAAAATATTTTGCAGGCCAAATGTAATAACACTGCAGGCCAGATTTTTCCCCCGGGCTGGAATTTGCTCCCCCTATTGCAATATGTACAGAAGTTAAAGAATAACACAGTGTTTTGTTGTTTTTTGATTGGTTGAATGATGTTAACATTATTAGGCAATGAGGGCAATATTTTGATACTGTAGATAATTTGGAGAATTAATGTATCGGGAATGATCACAAACCTAAAATGACAGTCCGTATGGCTGGAAATGTCTGAACTTTTTGCTGCCTTCATGTCTATGACAAAAGGATATTTCTGTGTTCCAATCATAAATTGGAAGCTGCTAATTTTAGAATGATAAAGGCTTACATTTGCAAAAGTGTAGATTTATGTGGTTTTGTCTCTTTCCATATATCCAATGTTTTTTCTTTAAGTAAGTGGATCTTCTTCACTGAAGATTAGCCAATCCACCTTATTCTTCTGCCAAACAGCTTGAAAAGTGCCAATGTTCATGTTCTTGCAGTAGTCTGTTATGAAGTAAAATATTTTTGTGTCTGAAAATAAAACTATTACCCATTTTAAAGCAACATATGAAAATTATAAAATGTCCAGCAAATTTTTATGGAAAATCAGGTCAATGGGGATTGTTTTGAATGACAAAAGTCAATTATTTCTATTCCTTTTGTATGTTTAGCATAGGAAGACAAACTGTTATGACAAAGGATAAACCAATTATTAGGTAGCAGAGAGTCTGACAATTTTAAAGTTGATAACAATTCCATGGTTTCTCATATATATCACAAAACAGTTTTAGAAATGTGACCACCTAGCATTAACAGGGAAGTGTAGAATTAAGTAGCCTTCCTGAATTCCAATCTCCATTCTAGTTCATTCAAATGGTGTTTGATGGAGTTGTGGGTTCTGTGCAGGACAGTCAAATTCTTCTTCACCAAACTCACACATCTTATATCCCTAACCTTCTGGGTAGTAAGTGTGTTTGCAATTTTCTGTTCTGAAAACTCTACAAGAAATATAAAACGTTCACCATGTAATTTACTGGCTGTCCTGCCCCCCCCCCCCCCACACACATTTCCAGTGTTATTAATGTTATAAATGACGATGGGGATACAAGAATCTGGGACCCTATGCTGCATTACAATACAGGCATATGGCAAGGACACCCCTACTTTATCACTGACATGGGGGAGGTTAGATCGAGGGGGAAACCCCAAAGATGCTGTCACTGGAGAATGGCACAGGCTTTCCGGGAGCAGGTAAGCTACCACAAGTGTAGCTCGGGGTTATTGATACTAGTAGTAAAAAATTATCCTGAGCTACACTCGAGGTTACCATTCGTGAGGTTCAGAACATTGACTGAAGCAGTAAAGCACCGGCATAGTTATAAGCATACAAATGTCAAATTTGTCTTGTATTTTGCATGTCTGAAGCATTAAGATGTCCCTTAACATATCCAGACTTCTATCAGACTGCCAGTGTAGTATTGCTTATCCCAGTATAGCAAAGAGCAATTGCAATGGTCATGTAATATCCATGTAACTGCTTGGGCATGGAAAACCATTCCATTGATCCCACTCTATGACTTTACATGACCTGCCACTTCATGACTCTGTGAAGATAAAGGAAGCTGTTTGTTTAATTTATAAGGCCTGTTCATTACATAATACCTGGATTTCAACCTGTTTAGACTGTCATACAGGAACCTTTAGTTGTACTTTTAGAATACAAAAACCTGAAAGCTGGTGATGGTCAACTTACTACCTTTTTTACAACCATAACCTGTTCAAGACTCTTGAAGGCAGTTTTGGGTATGGGTTGTCATTGGTTATGTCCAATTATTATGCCATAAAACCCTTGAATGTGTGAAAAGTAAAAAACCTGAATTGCAGGGAAAATTAATTCATCTTTCCAAATTAAACGAAGTCTAACGACAAAATTCAGGAAAAAAGCTGAATCTACCATTTTTGGCTATTATATACGTCATTAAGACGTTCAAGGCCACAGGGAGAGCCGCTGCCATGCCAGAATGAAGACACGGAGTCATTTTTCCACCACACGCTTTGAAGGAAAATGGTTCCTGAGGAAACCACAAATCCAGTGCTAAAAGTTGAGATCACCAAGTCAGTCCTGTGTCATCAGAGCACATTTCCTTGAAAGCTTTTGAATTTGCAAAACAGTGGAATAGCTTTTTTTTAACAAATTGAGCAAATAAAATTAAGCTTTTGTCTGTGCCAAGCAATGAGATACCATGCTTTCTACAATGCAGGTTACAGGATGAGCGCTAATACAGATTGATTTGCATGGCTAAGAGCGCAATTTTTCCTTCGTTTTAAAAAATTAACACCATTACTCTGAATTTCCATTTATTACAGAAGTTTACAGAATAAATGCATGATGTCCTAGTCTAAAAATGTCAACAAAACCTCAAGACTGGAATACACATTGGCAGATATATGAAAAAAAAACAATGATAGAAAATAACATAAAAACAGTATGTTTTTTTTCTAACACCTCCGCTACAAGAGACAAGGCAATCATCTGAAATGTAGCCAGTCTTTTCTTAGGCCAGAGGGGGGGGGGGGGGGGGGGGGGGGTGATTGGTGGGTATATACATGATCTGAGATATGTCATGAGATATATGCATATCTCTGCATGATTAGTGTGAAAACAAAATAAGGTTGTATGAGTTGTATTTCAAATAAAGTTTGAGGGCCATTTCACACTTGTACTAGTACACAATACACAAGGCCAACAACAAGAGGGGGAATTAAAGGTCTAGAAACAATGGAAGACTAAAGCAGAACTATGTTTAAAGCAACACCCATGTAACTGTAAATAGCGTTGGTGCCTACCTTTTGAGCAACAGCAAATATTGTATACACACAACAGGCATATGCACTCTTACATAATTATAGATGTTCTTTGTTCATGACTTTATTACTCCAGATTGATCACTACTGCTCTCTTTAGTGTGATAACTGGTCAGGTATCCATTCTCAGCATAGCTGTCAATATCACTGGCCGGGAATATGTGATGTGCCGGCTTCGGCCAGACTCTTCTGTGTTTCAGATTCTGGCATCTTTTAGGAGAGTAAAGTCCCATCCCTCCTATTCAGTTCATGCCTAACTTAGGAGGGAGAGGGCGTTACTCTCCCTAGTAATGTCCCACCCCACACATCATCTGCACAAGTGGGGTGGCAACTTAAGAGGGAGAGTGATGCCCCCTCCCTCCTACCTTTCAAAAACCAGAGAAAAATGTGCAATTGGGATTTGGCTGGAAAAGTCACATAAAAACATTATTTTCCTGGCCAAAACAGGAGGGTTGACAGGTATGATACTCAGTAGCTTCATGTAAGCAGCCTGTAATATTTGGAGTTGTTGAGTCTTCCCCAGGTCTGCCCTGTGCACAGATTTGGTACAGCACAGTGATCATGTTTGTCACTGTTAAATGCAGTGACCGTTGAGAAAGTTGTAATCACACCCCCCTCATCTGTCACTGTGTAAATCAGTGGTTTAAGATCTATGATGTTGCAAAGTGTCCCTTTCTGTATTTGGAACCAGAAGTGGCATTCCAGGACATAACTTCTGGCACAATCAGGTAAGTGTTATGTCCCCAGCGTATATTTTCCCAGAAGGAAGAGTAATGCCCTATCCCTTCTTAGTTAGTTACTCTTCCTCTTAACCTTTCACCCCCTTGTGGGCATCAGTGCTTCTGCCTGTTAGCAGCAACTCTGATGCTTTCAGTAAACTCGTCAACCCCTGTGAAATGGCCGTTCGACCCCCAAGGGGTCCCGACCCAGAGGTTGAGAATCATAAATGAACCATATACAGCAGCGAAAAGGTCCCAAAAGGTGTGTCTTAGGAAGGAGTCTGCGATATTGGACAGCACCTTCAAGTTGCTCAATATTTTATTTTGGGTACAGGGTACTGGACTCTGAAATGGGAATGAAGGAACTGGGTGGGCCTCCCCATTCTACCCACATACAGTTGTGAAACCTTAGCAAGGTAGCTATGTGTGTTTTCACAAAATAAGCAGAGGCCACTCACTGAATGCTCCTGATGAGATGGGACACACTGTACTGCCTGAGGAGCAGATACTAGGGGATCACACAAGGAGTGTGGGCCCAGGCCTGTGACAGCTGAGGGTTAGGCCATTGAGACAGACTTTCTTGTTGATGTGTTTTGTTGTTAATGCTATTAACTCCTGTGAGGGTAATCTTTTTTGGACTTGGCATTAATAGATACAGGTCAGGGCCGCCGTCAGGGGGGGCACAGAGGGCACTGGCGGCCGCATGCCGGGCTACCTGATCGGCATAGCAATCTGTGCTCACTGTGTCACAGTCTGCACGAAGGGAGAGGGAGGTAGTGTGTGGTGTTGCTAGCGACACCCGCTCAACAACTTCGGGGGGAAAGGGCCCGAGAAATTTCTGCGTATGGGGCCAGAGAATTTCTGACGTGGCCCTGATACGAGTAGACGCCCTTAAGAGATACAAATCATAATGACTAATGTCATTAACAGACCCTTTAAAGCTGAACCCCCACAATACAAAACCACTGGGATATGTTTTCCCCATTTAAAACTTCTCTGGAGCACTCCAGTGGCCACTGACAATACTGCTGTTGATTAACCCCCAGAAGACTGGCAGCTAAATAAGGAAACTCTCACATTTCCAGGAAACAGCAGGTAAGTATATTGTCTTAGCATTGTGGAGCGATATAAAATAAAAAGTTTAAACATATATATATTGTTTTCAATAAACTTTAAAGAAAGTTTAAAGCGCACCTAAAACCACCAGACAAACTTTTCCCCCTGGCTAGCCAACCCCTGACTATTGGGGCAATATGTAAATAAAAAAAAAGAAATTGTTACCTGTGTGGAGATATCTGTACAGTTGTCTCCTCACCCCTCCTCCTCTGTGTAAGCATCTCCTTAGCGCCGCGGCGTTTTGCCGATCTCCAGCTGCTATTCACGTTAATTTATTAATTTATTTTTTTTACTTTCGTTTTGTGTCCATTGACACATATTGTATCTGGTGCCCCCGGTGGCCGCCGGCAATATTGCAGCCTCAACTCATGCAAGCCTGGAATCAAACACTGAATCTAAAATGGCGGCTCCCACAGACGTCAGCATGATTGCTAAATGAATATTTTTTGGTTTTTAAGCTATTAAGCTATTGGGACAGTTTAAAGGTAAGTAAAAATGTAAAAAAAAAATTTGGGTGATTTTTTGTTTTTGAGTTTAGGTGCGCTTTAAGCTTTAAGACAACCAGGAACCATCATCTCAGGCAATGAAAAGCTAGAATTTGTATGAGGCTTTAGAATATTGTCCAAATCCAGTCCTCAAGGGCCAGATCCACACACATTTGTAGTATTTTGCAGCAGTAAACCCAGCAAGGTTTGGTTTGAACCTGCATCGTATGTGGCCCCCATTGGACTGGCATTGGACAACCCTGCTTTAGATGTCTTGTGATACAGACAGAATACTCTCATGTCATTCACTGTGAAATTGAGGCGAAGTTGTGAGACTGCTTATATCTAAATTATGCCTTAATGTCTATTGTGGTACAGATACAGAAATCAAAGCCTGCTATTACTGACCTATTGTTATATTGCAAGTTGAAAAAGGTAGATAACATTTTTTGGATTATTGCTATTCAGTGGAAATGGGAGAAAGTGGCAGAATCCAAACCTATGCTCCATATTATTTTTGTTACGACTATCTATTGTTTTCTAGAATAACCATGGCCTGGGGGTCCCAATAATTCTTTTGAAACCTCATACATAACTGACATTCCAGACAGGCATATTCATGGTGGATCAGTAAAACACAACTGCTTTATATCCGTGTGCTGTATTTGTGCAGTGTTCCACGTAAGAGTTTTTATCTCTGCCAGTTATCAACACTTCACTGCTAATACCTTTGAGGGATTGGTAATTATTTCATGCATATATATGTTAAACACTGGAGCAAACTTGACGAGGAGACTTGGAAAAGCTTAATATACAATGGTTTAGTTTCTATGGTTTCATAACACATGATGTTTAGGGTAGTACTTTGGTTATGGTTATCTAACTGTCATTACATAATGTAAAGCAGCGTTGTATTGCTAATCTGTCATGATTATTTCACAGTGTTTGCGGTTACTGAAAAATTCACCTTCTAGGTGATTACCATCAGTCTGCTGTAAGGTTTTTCACTAATTGTGCTTCAGGTTCCAATAGGAATGGAATGAATATGGCCCAGGTGTTAAACATTGCAAAAACACTTGGGAAACAGTACAAAAAAAGCATACACATTGCAGATTACCATTCTTTATATGCATTACTTGTTTTCTACAACATCATTTGGTCTAGGGGTGGCTACACTTACCTATCTGTATCTATGGAGGAGAAATATAGGCATTCTTGGACAGTAGAATTGATGGACTTTGCAAAAGTGACTTACAAAGCCAAACTCCTGTTATCAACCTTTAAAGCAGACCTATACTAACCCAGTGAACCCACCATTACATTAGCTATCTGTTAAAAAAAAAAAATAGACCTTACCTGTAATCAATAAATTGTAATTGTATAGGACGAGGGTAGTGAACACAGGACACACACACACCAATAACGATTAACAGTATATCTTTAGTGGAACTTTGTCAATATACAACAAGACAACTTGTTGAGAATACATGGCCATAGTCAGTCCTTATAAAGAAAGTTCAACAAATCTTTTTGGCAGCACCTGCTCACTGTGCGGCCTTCCATGTGGCTCTGAGGTAAGCCGGTAATTGCCAGGAACTGGGCAACAAGACTAGACAACTATATCAGACTCAGGCTGTTTTGCCTAGGAGCCACCTGCATGTTCTGCACAACTTCCTTGCAAAGCCAGGGTATCCCACTCCCCTTCACATAGGCCAAGTCTCCCTCACACTTGACTCTGGTAAAAGGCGCCAAACTTCCTGGATCTCTCGCTTTTATCTACTCTGTCCCCGAGCTTCCCCTACTGGATTCTTACCTTACAACAGGGCCTCTAACTGCCTGGGTCACCTCCCCACAATTGCCCCACTTATTGCTCTAATGATATTGTGCAGCAACACTTGTGAAGGGAGATTTAACTGACAAATCTCTTCACAAGCCTTGGACATATCTTTTCTGAAAACAATGTTTCCTAAGGTGACCACATTGCTCCTTTTTTGATACTTTGCACCAAGAATATGCACCTAGGACAGGAAGTGTTACTGGCTGGAACACTAGGTGAGAATAAAAGAATTTGTTTGTACAATGTAAACTAAAGAAGCTGCCACAGATAATAACTGGCAAGCTTAAATGTTTTGCAAATAAGAACAAGGACAGAGGTGCACAACCTAGTACAACAAATGGTTAAATTATGTGGAATAGGATAAGATAAAACAAATTGAAACAAAACAACAGACAAGATACTCACATTGAGAGAGGTTCACAAGGGTGGATCTCTCAGGGCCATGTGTTTTGCAGGAGGACCCCACTTCCTGGTTGGGGATGAGATCACTTCCTGCTTACAGATACTGGGGGGCTCAATAGGAACAATGGGGCGCGTTTCGAGCAGATGCTCTTTTTCAACCATAGGGGAAGGGGTGCAGTAAGTCTCTGGATTTATACACACACACATAGAGGAGTGCCCTCCCCTTCATTAGCATGCTGCAGGTGAGGGGGGAGGGGACAGGAGAGGCCAGGTCAGCTCATTGGAGTATTGAGCAAATGCTTGAACAGGGATACAAACAAACAAAAGAATGGATAAATAAATGGTACACATGTATGTGGAGACAAAGTAAAGCGTGAATGCAAGTTAAGAGTACAATGGAGAATGATAATGAACAAATGGGAGAGAAAAAACAAAAAAAAACAAAAACCAAACACACACAGATGCATGGATATATATACCCACATGCACGCATATATAAAAAACAAACATGAATGTACACACATCCACAAACATGAGGCAGAGACTAATGGATCCAGGGGATGAATGCCTTAGCAGACACAAATTGGTGATGGATGGTGATGGATGGGGAGAAAGTGGAGACTAGTGGTGGGGCTGGTTATTTTTTGATGGTATTTATGTCCAATTCTTCATTCAAGCCATGGGGGGTTAGCGTATTGAGGGCATATATCCAATATGTTTCTTGGGAGCACAGCTTATTAAATCTTTCATAAGGGGGTGGACTGGCATCAATGGACTCAATGATAAAAGCCTTGAGGCCTTCAGTTGAGCCATTATGTTGAAGGTTAAAATGCCTGGGTACTGCATGGACTGGGGACCTTTTTTCAATAAGGCGGCGATGTTCACCACAACGACTTCTAAAAGGTTGGATGGTTCTGCCTACATATAACAGGTTGCAAGGGCAAATCA
>CM070038.1:67191472-67215812 GCA_036250615.1 Ptychadena robeensis
GAGCCAGACAACACCAACATCATCAGTATAATATAACAATAAGCATACATAAAGTAAAATAACATAGCATATAAGAAAAATAATAATAATAATAAGGGGGGAGTAGAATTTCTTATAAAATTTATTCAGTGTCAGTGGTGCCTTAAAACCCCACTTTTCCTAACTGTGTGACCCTTGTTTGAGGTGATCCTCCTCAGTTAAAATCTTATCTTTATTTTCTTTTTAGGGTGCAGCACATATTAGTTTATGTTCATTTGGTATGGTCACCATTCTAGATATTGTTATATAGGTTTTGTATAGGTACAATTTCAAATATGTTTCATGATAGTTGGAGTAGTAAATAATTTGTCTTATCCCAAAATATCATGTTTGTTTTACATGATGTTTGTGTGCCCAAATATTTGCAATATAGTACATTACAGACTCATGATGCTTATGCAATGTTGGAACCTTACATTGTATATAACACTTAATGTTTTAGTAATTTAACAGGGTATATGTCACAGTTAAGGGAGAAACTATACTTTACAATAGCATAAAGTTTAATCACATGCTTCATTGAAGCAAGAAGATCGAAGCAACATTATTGGGTTTGCTTGTAAAATAATGATGAAACAATAATAGACTTTCAAGTGAAAATTGTAAATTTATAGTAGAAGCTATGCAAGAGAAACAATTGTATACTGAAAGTATTTATCTTTTTTCACTTTTTTTTCACTCCCCAAAAACTTACTCATATGACATTTTCTGTACATATACCATGGAATACCCTCTAAGCCTCAGGATCTGTTTGCCCATGATGTCTGTGCCCTTCATTATGCAGGTGACTAACATCACTCTTTATGACTGATTTTCATTTGGCAGTCAGAACATGTTCATAACCACACAGTACTCAGCCCTGCCAAAGAGGGGTCACTGCTATATTTGTATATAGCTTTCTATTTCAATGCATTTTCCCTTTCCTTATTATTGTTCGAAAGTCAAGAGACAGGGAGGGAAGACACATCACAGTAGGAGAAAGTGAGAAGTCCATGTATGTCTCCTAACGTGACACACGAGGAGCCAGTCCCGCCAGTCTAGCAGTCTAGTCTTGACAACCGTTCAATGCTTACAACAAATTACACTGTCTGATTAGCTGTCGTATTTCCGTTTTGTGGTATTCAATTTTAACTCTTTGTTTAAAATGAAGGAGTATGATAGTCTCCAGCTTTAAACAATTTGTATAAAGGCGTTTAAAAATCTATTCATTGAAAATTATTGGATCAAATATGTTACTCCAAGGAAAGCTGCCTAAACTCTAAAATCAACCCCTTATATTTAGTAACATTGATCAGAAAATAGAATTTTGCTGCCATATAAGAAATTCTGTCACCAACTTACAAATTGAGGGTATACAGTGAGGAAAATTAGTATTTAATCTCCTGATTTCTTACATAGAAATTACCAGTCGATAATTGTTATAGAAGGTTTATTCTAACTGTAAGAGACAGACTAACAGCAACTAAACCTTTGCAAATTCAGTGCACAAAAGTTAGAGATTGATATTCATTCTAATAAAAGAAGTTAGATGACTTTTGGCAAAATCCTTGTTGGCAATAACAGAGGTCAGACATTTCTTGAAGTTGCACATCTCTTTCATGTCAGTAAGGTTTTAAGGCTGAGGTTTGGCAACTCAGCCTTCAGCTACCTCCACAGATTTTCCCCTCCACATCCCTGGCGGAGGGAAGGAGATTCACTTCGAAGACTTGACAGTACATGGTCACGTGTCTTTTATACAGGTACTCTAACAAGGAGGGAATAATTTGCACTCCCGTTCCTCACAGAGTTTGCTCCTAATCTCAGCTAATGATCAGCATATAGTGAAGACTTCTGAGAGCCTGAAATCTTGCCCTTGAACCTTTCCACATTTTGTCACATTACAGCCACAAACATGAATCAATTCTATTCGGAATACACGGAAAGAAACCAATACAAAGCTGGTGGTGTACACGTGAGAAGTGGATGAAAATCATACATGATTCCAAACATGTTTACAAATAAATAACTGCCAAAGTGGGGGTGCATAATTATTCAGGCCCCTGAGTCATACTTTGTAGAAGAAGCACTTTTGCTGCAATTCAGCTGCCAGTCTTTTAGGGTATGTCTCTACTAGTTTTGCACATCTAGAGACTGAAATCCTTGCCCATTCTTCTTTGCAAACAGCTCCAGCTCCAGTCAGATTAGATGGACAGCGTTTGTGAACGCAGTTTTCAGATCTTGCCACAGATTCTCGATTGGATTTAGATCTGGACTTGACTGGGCCATTCTAACACTGGATATGTTTTGTTTTAAACTATCCAATGTTGCCCTGGCTTTATGTTTAGGGGTCGTGTTGTCATGCTGGAAGGTGAACCTCCTCCTAGTCTCAAGTCTTTTGCAGACTCCAAGAGGTTTCTTCCAAGAGTGCCCTGTATTTGGCTCCATCCATCTTCCCACCCCCCCTATCAACTCTGACCAGCTTCTCTGTCCCCGCTGAAGAGAAGCACCCCAGAGCATGATGCTTGCCACCACCATATTTGACAGTGGGGATGGTTGTGTTAGAGTGGATGTGCAGTGTTAGTTTTCCGCCACATGATAGCGGTTTGCATTTTGGCCAAAAAAGTTCAATTTGGTTCATCTGCCAGAGCACCTTCTTCCACATGTTTGCTGTGTCCCCCACATGGCTTGTGGCAAACTGCGACTTCTTATGCTTTTCTGTTAACAATGGTTTTCTTCTTGCCACTCGTCCATAAAGGCCAACTTTGTGCTGTGCACGACTAATAGTTGTCCCATGGACAGATTCCCCCACCTGAGCTGTAGATCTCTGCAGCTCGTCCAGATTCACCATGGGCCTCTTGACTGCATTTCTGATCAGTGCTCTCCTTGTTCGGCCGGTGAGTTTAGGTGGACGGCCTTGTCTTGGTAGGTTTACAGTTGCGCCATACTCCTTGCATTTCTGAATGATCGCTTGAACAGTGCTCTGTGGGATGTTTAAGGCTGTGTAAATCTTTTTGTAGCCTAAGCCTGCTTTACATTTCTTAATAACTTTATCCCTGACCTGTCTGGTGTGTTCTTTGGACTTCATGGTGTTGTTGCTCCCAATATTCTCTTAGACAACCTCTGACGCCGTCACAGAGCAGCTGTATTTGTACTGACATTAGATTGCACACAAGTGCACTCTATTTAGTCATTAGCACTCATCAGGCAATGTCTATGGGCAACTGACTGCACTCAGACCAAAGGGGGCTAAATAATTACGCACACCCCACTTTGCAGTTATTTATTTGTAAAAAAAATTTGGAATCATGTATGATGTACACCACTTTGTATTGGTCTTTCACCTGGAATTGCAATAAAATTGATTCATGTTTGTGGCTGTAATGTGACAAAATGTGGAAAAGTTTTGCAAGCCACTGTATAGAGAAAGGTTGTAGGATAGTAAAAAAAATCACAGGTTGTGAATAGCTAAAAGCCAAGTCAAATTTTTTTTACATCAACATTTGAACCTAACTTTGAACTTAATTCGAGAATAAAACTTTTCTTACAACCCTAGCCATACATGGGTCGACATTTGCATGATCGATCTTCGACTGGATTGCTTTGTGCAATTTAAATATCAATTGCCAATCTAATATTGATCGATTGTAACACCACACAATGTGATCGGTTTAAAACCGAACAATTCCTTTAATTAGATTGGTGCACATGCTCCATATTAAAATTTATTGGTAACTGATCAAAATAGCTGATAAATTAATCAACATGTCTGATCACTGCTCATTCAATTTTATGTTTGATTTCAGTCACTAATGGGTGATCGTACCAGGTGTGCGATAATCAATTTAAAACGTATGATCTACTTAGAATTTTTGGTCAACCAAAGCAAATATTGAACACTATATGGCTACCTTAACTGATAAACTGTATAATATATGTACATCCAATTTCTATGGAAATGTATAATAAATAATGTTTGCAGCCTGAAGGTCAGTGCAGACAGTTATGGCAACAAGGCTGGTTATTCTGCAATATGGGATACATTACATTTTAAGGGCCAGTAAGTTAAAAGGCACATAAACCTAAACAAAAGTCATGAATATAAAAATTATATTAATGTGGTTTCATTGTAGGTTTTACCCCCAATGTTAGCGTTCCAACGTGAAAGGCAAAAGAAGGGGAGAAAAAAAAGGACATATATAGTAAGGGTAACAGGGGGAAAGAACCAATTAAGGAGCTGTAAAGAGACACTGATAATGGACTGAGTCCTCTATGGTGATTCTGGTCGTAATATAAAAGTTGTAACTTACTCTTTGTATACTGACCCTGATGGCGGATCAGTATATTTAACCAGCAACCTTGTAATGTATCAGCAGGTGGCGATAATTTTGTCTCACTGTCCCCACGCAGTGAAGTAGAGGTCGCACTCAACAATGTATTATATATTTTATAGTTTGTTACCAAATAAAAGCTCATTATTTTTATGGCTGCATCCTCCAAGCCTATTTTATTTAAGTGGATACCATAAAAATTCGACTTAAAGAGCATAAAATGCTCTATACTGATCGCTCAAGATAAACTGAAAATGGTTGAATGTACACAAGGTTGGTGAAGATTAAGAATTTATGTAAACTAAGCTTCTCTCTGTTGTAATTGTATATGTAGTATTTTGGTGATAACCTTATAGTGTTTTAAATCTGTTGCATGACTTTATAAATACCAACTGGTCATTAAAAAGTCCATACAATTCACAAGTTAAACAATCAAATAAGAACAAGGACAGAGGCGCCCAACCTAGTATAACAAAGTAGGGTACTGTAAATTTGTCTGTTTCCAAAACTCCTTCTCTACATCTCCAGCAATTTTGGTGATGATACCATGTTTAGGGGCTTTGCAATTATCTCACAAAGTCAGCAAGTAGAAAAATTTGACAATTCGATTCCGATCGATTGTCGTTAGTGTTCGCGGTGATCATTCGGGAAAACGAATGTTGAAATGTCAATTGAACAGGGAACCAACATGTTGGTAAATCCCTGTTTGATTGTCCGTTCCTTTGGATGTCCCCATCCTAAGTATTGAACAGGATTGATTGCGCAAAGTTTGACGAACGCTTGAGCCCAGTGTGGTGAAGTCACCACATCTACTCGATCGACCCATGTATGGCCACCTTTTTTATTACAAAGACCCGTTGTAATGTCCACTTGTCTTATTTTGGAGTCTGACATAATGCTTCAAGGGAATCCAAGTTTTACTTGTAGTTAGAGGTAGAGTTTTACTACAGAACATATGAAGAAGCTCATGATTGCTGGTACAGTGCATCCCGAAAGTCCTATTCTAAAATGGATTAAGATTTTTTTTTCCGTAGAATACCCCACAATGACAATGTGAAAAAGTTTACTTGCGATTTTGACAAATGTATTATGCACTTCTTATTCACTGTTCCGAATAATTGATTAAGTCTCATTTCTGCTTCCTGTGTAGGCTCAAACAGAACCTGCTATTCAGAGACCAATTGTGTTTCTCCATGAGCTATTCTGCTATAGGACTTTACCTATGAGAACTAACCATCTAAACCTCTAACCTGAATGGCTTCAGAAAAGAACAGGAGGGCCTGGGTAAAATTGCAAGGCATAGAAGGCAACATTAAAGGGTCTTCAGAACATCACCAGAAAAGAAATATTTACTTTTTAGTTTTGCACCCCAAATATCAATGCATATCATCAACCGTTTCTTGATTGTTATAATCTTTTTTTTTAATCTAATGTAATGTTTACCCTTCCCTTGTGTCATGGCATTGTTTTTCTAGGAAAACTTCCAAAGGAGGTGAAAGAAGTAATCCTTCTTCTGTGCTCAACAATGATTGAAAGCCAAATTAAAAACAACTATTTATGATGTGTTCTATTTACCTTGTGTGTTTTGTTTTTCAGTCTATCTAACCAGACTTTCCTTTCTCTATATTTTTGGATCAAATCCTCCCAATTGAGCTCTGTTCTGGTCAGTATAAGGGAGATTTTAATGATTCTTGTGATCATAGGGATGATGTCATGTGTGGAACGGTTTCTTACCACAGTGCGTCACCACATTGTTAGAATTCCATTCTCTGCAGACAACCACCTCTACGCAAAGGGGGGGTCCCAAAGCTGTCCAGATCAAACAGACGAGGTGGGAGTGAAAGGAATGCATAATGGAGGAAGATCAAGAAAAATAGTCTTGGAGTCTAATGGTTACTTTTGGATTATTCAAATACAATGGAAAAAAGAACTCAGGAATGGAAGACAGACACCGTGACAGAAACATGAGCACAATAGAGAAAGTTCTTAAGGACCAGCAGAAGAGCACAAGAGTAGATAGCATTCACATATAGAATTGTATGTTGGTGATGCAATGTCTGCAGTATGGTATCTTTGATAATTGCTTTATCAAACTTCACTTACAGAACTTCACTGATGTGTGCAAAATGTTTTTTTACAATGTACATTGATATAACAATAGCTGTTAATTTGTATTTTTCATCAGTGATCAGTGAAACAGAAGGATTTTTATTCAACAGCACCAAACTTTGTGAAAACTATTTAAAATAATTGTAAATGTATAAAGAATACTGCAAACTGTGCCAATCATAAATCTATGTGCATGATGTGCAATGAACAAGGGTTGGCTTAAGGCTTCCCATAAAGGGAAATAGGAAGGTAAAACATCAAACAGAACATTGATAAGCTACATGTGTAACAGGTGCACCGCCCCTGTCTGTGATGAGTGCACAAACACGTACCGGGGCAAACCAAGGTTCAGGGTCCCAGTACCTCTCACTGTCTGGCCCCATTTGCAGACTGTTGTACCTGGTGGCAGATTATCACTTGTAAAGGCAGTGTCCCAACGCAGGCCCTTGCACACTTCCCAAATAAGTCTATGCACACTTGGTGCCATTTGGTGTAAGAACTGGTACCTTTTATTGATGGCTCCTCGGTACAGCAATCAGTTCCATGCCAGCCACGTTGGAGCACCCATTGCCAACTTGGTAAGCGCTCAATCCATCCAAGGCCAACTCCTCAAGGCTAGAGCACCCTCGCCTCTAGAAGTTACATATCTGCAGATTGCTGTGCTCCAACCCAACTGTTGGTGTCCGTTACCTATAGGGGCTAGTATCCAGCACGACACTCCTGACTGCAACTGCTTGGCTCACTTGCTTGGAAAAGACTCCTCCCCTATGGACACTGGGCCTTATATCACCTATTCCCAGACAGGGCACTCCTGAATGGCTTGGTCATGGTCACATCATCACAATATTAAAGGCATATTTATCACTGTTATCATTAAACCTTCACACACTGGTTTCTACCATACCATACACAGGCCACTCCATTCCACATAAAGACTTTAATGGTGAGTAAATTGGGGAGAGTTCACTGAATTTTTTCAATCACTAACTGATCAGTGATAAGCTATCTCCACAAATGCAATGAAGTCACTGGTGTCCCTGAGGTCCACTATAGTTGTAAAACTCACTATGCAGGAGGCAGCAGATTTCCTCCCATTTTAGGTTTTATCAGGATATCTATGTCAAAGAGAAATAAGATATGAAATATGTCAGAGAAATACCATACATTGTTTTTGAGAGAGCGATGTCATTTATATTGTTTCCAGGCCCAGTGGTCTTATCTGATTTACAGTGCCACCCTGGTATTAAAAAAACAAAGACCAATTAAGGCATAAGAAAGTATCTAGAAAAACCCTATTCAATTATATGAATAACATAGACACTTTGTATGACCTGGTGGGATCTGAATAGCTTTGCAAGATTAAAGCTAGGCACACATGGGTAGATCTGCAAAAAGATTTGAGTACAATCACTTAACATGCATGCTCACGGTGATTGATTGTACTGTTATCTGTTTACAAAGCTACTCGTGTGTGCCTTCCGGGCTCTATTGATCCTGCTTGAAGAAACTTGATTGAACGGGGTTCCAACATGTTGGAAAACCCCATTTAATCTCCATTACTTTGCATGGAGACACGAGTCTTCTTGCAAAGTATTGGAACAGCTGCGGATCCTGCCTCCTCCCTGCACAGCCGTTCACTGTCAGTGTGAAGGGGAGAACCCAGCACTCCTCTCTCCTCTCAGCTGTACTGGAGGCTGGGTAGAACGGGTCCCCATTGAACGGGAATGTGGTGCACATTGATTCCTGTTCAATTGATCCCCGATCAATCACAGCACGGTGACGTCGGGGGTCAATTGCACGGGAATCTACCCGTGTGTGCCAAGCTTTACCTTCTTTTCACTATTTCCATACATCTATAATAATATCATTCCTGTTTAGAGAACACGAGATGACCGTGCTTCTTTTTAAAGTATTCTAGAGTTCCATCAGTGTAGACAGCATGCCTAAGAAGTAAGGGTTACTGCTCATCTTTTATCATTATTTATAATTCATTGTTTTCAAATATATATGAAAAACATAGACACTTCCTATGATCCGATGGGATCTGAATAGAAAAGCTTTAGAAGATCAATTTTCTTTTCACTATTTCTAGTATCTCCATACCTCTATAATTCCAGTTATTTAGAGAAATCTGTAGATGCATATAAGTAATGTCAACACAAAAAAAAGAAAGGGTAACTGCCCCTCTTCAATAACCAATTGGTTTCCTTGGGTAATTTGAAAAACATATATGGTTATTAACCTCCCTAGTACCAAAAGTGTACCATAGATTTCATTAGAATGTTTTTTTGTTGTAGGCCTGTTACTTCCGTACAAGGGTCTAGTAGACATCCTGAATAATATAATGCTTAAAAAACACACAATTATGTAAAGAAAAAATTAAATAAAAAACAAATAAAAGGTATAATTTGAATAATAAAATGTAATATGTATTCATATTTATATTTTGTTTAAATCCAATTCAAATTCAATGAATTGTACAATTCCCTTTGGCTGTGATGAACACACTAGGAGAGAAAGGGTTAACTGCAAAGGGCACAACTGGTGAATCACACTGTTCTTGTGCGATTTACTTTTGAATCTTCCGCCGCCTCCCCGATGTGACATCATCACGTCTGTTGGGGGGGGGGGGGGGGTGCAGGGGTTGGAAGTCAACGTAGCAGCGTGGGATGGCCGGAGTTCATCCATATATGGGCAGCATAAATGTTGGGATCTTGGAAGGTATTCACTACCTGCTGTTTGTTTACACAAAGGAACTAAAAGTGCTCTACTGCACTGCCAAAATAATGCAATGTTTTATAAAAAAAATATGGATTACCTTTTAAATAGTATTATCATAAAACACACAATTATTACTTTGTTACCTTTGAATGAAGGTGTTTTAATATATTTAAAAAAATGGTAAACAACACTGAGCTGAAACATTTGAATCCTTGAATGATTTTGCTGAGTCCCACCAGTATTTGCTTTGCCTAAAGTGTCTCCTCCTCAAAACATGCCAAAATCTCTGTGCTGTAGTTAACTCTACCCCAGCAGGGCCACCCAGAAAGCCTTTCATCAATCTTCACATCAAAGCGAATCACTAATAAATTCCACACTAGGGAGATCCTATTCCTCCATTCTAGCTTCACTTACTTTTTCCCACATCCTTATAAAACTATGGGCGATTTGTTGCTGTCTGAAAGTGGGAATCCTAAACTTCCTTTACTGCCAAGATACTTACATTTGACATTCTGTAAAGAGAGCTCCTAGGGGAGACATGAAACGGTGGGCTTTGTTGCACTTTCATAGGGTTTTAGGTGTCAAATGAACACATTAGCCTTACTCATAATGGATAACTATACAATAATATTAAATACATTTTCATTAATCAGTGTTTTGAGACCTTGGTAATTGCATATTGAAACAGTTAAGGTTCTCTGGAACTGCAGGAGATGTAGAGAAACATTGCTGGAATATTTTAGTATTGTTTCCGTTCCCACAACCCTTCCCTATATCTCCAGCTATGTCTCTAATGATACCATGTTTATACAATTTACTTAGAAAGCTAGTTTGTAAAATTAAATTTAAAAGGTAATGGGTTATACTAAACCTGGGTTGGTGTAGTAGGGGAAAGGCGGGAGCAGTTAGATAGGCTGCCACTAATATTAATCTCCCTGGCAGTATGCCTGTTTCATGTGATGATCATGATCAAATCCAAGTACAAAGTACTCTGCTGGTTTTCCCCATCCTCCCCTCTACTCACCGACAGCATTAAAGAAAGCAATGCCTTCTCCATAACATTGAGCTCTATGGCACTGCCCCCACCTCATTGGCGTCACCAATGACGCTAAAGAGGCAATGCCGGAATTGAGCGATTCAGAATCACCGTGGACTCACCAAGGATAGGTAAGTGTGCCTAATTTTTACAGTTTACAGTTTTTGTAAACAAACTTACCCCGAACTGGGTTCGGGCAAACTGCCGGAGGGGTTAATCCATTTCATAATAATCCAAGGAACATATTAATTTAGGTTGAGTGGCAGTTAACTGACAAGACTAATTTTGTGTACTATTCAGCATTACTAATTGATATCATTAATGCAGAATTTCGGTTTATATTGTAGCATTCTGCATACAAGGTGTCTGTGTGTATTGGGCTAATCCAAATAAGTATCTAGTATTTTTATATAGTATAAAATCGTATAAGGTATGAAAGCCCACAATGCCGTTTTTTCATTTCAAATTGGTTAATAACAGATGTATTTCCACATTCGCATGAAACACAGCAAAGAAACATTGGCATAAAACCTAGCACAAGAAATGGACCAATAGAGCTAATAATTTAAGTTGCCACCATACAGTGTCTCAGTGTCGCAAAACAGCATGCTCAGATTCACTTAAGGTTTGTAAACAGTTTCCTCTTCTATAATGAAGAATCACAGTTATCTGATTATTCCACATCCACACCACACATTTTCATATGGTGGGAAAAAATAACATCAGAGGGACTAGGCTTAGATCCCTGATAAAATAGGGGTTTCTATATTTTTTCTTTAATCAGAAACTGTTGAAGCATGATCTGCTATGATTAGTCATCCCACTTCTAAGCATGACTTCTTCATTATGATTTCAGACAAGCTGAGAAAAGTTCAGGTAAAACATGTGTCTGTAAACAACGATATACCTCATTCTTTGGTCCTCCTCATATCACATAAAAGCTGGGCTTGGAATTTTCAACTTCAGAGTTGACCAAACAGTAGATTTTTCTTACAATAGTTGATCTGAAATGTTCTAGAACAGGTAGAGGTATAAATTCAGATCAACCTTTATACATAGTTTGGACAGTACAATTCCATGCAGGGACAAGCACTTAGTGTGATATAATTAGAGGTTATGTTGGCATGTGTTGGGATGCTAATGGTCCATGAACTAGAATTGAGAGATCTATACTGTCATGCGAAGTCAATAAACTGTTTCAAAGGTTTCACTAGCTCTTACATTTTTGTCAGTAATTACTGGACACATCATCATAAAGGAATCATTTATTGTAGACCCAAAGTATGTCTCCTTTGTATGGAAATCTGCGTGTTCCCAATGGTGCACTTGAAATTAAATATTTTGACTTCAACAAGTGTTCAGATCTAAATTAAAATAGTGAGATAGTCTATTGAGTTAGAAAGGCAACTAAAGACTGTGGGCTATTCTTCTTATACAAACCCTCAAGCATACTCTGCCAGTAGAATCATAGGGACTCAGTTGTCAGTTTCATATCTTGGTCCTGTTATGTTTTTCAGAAACACTGACAGAGCATCCTGTCTTCAATAGTGATGATCCGATTCCTATTCGGAGTATCCATCCAGAAAGGTGGACTTTACAGGCAATAAGGTGCAATATATCACCACTTAAGCAGACATTAGTGGTGAAAGTATATACAGTTTATTGTGGTGTTAATCCCAATATGACATTTTACAGTATATTAATGTCCTTGCGTTTATCTTGATCCGTTTCTTAGTGATAAGCCGCTTCTTCAGCAGAATATTGCAAGGTAATTCACTGCATAAGAGAAAGAACCCCATAAACATATAGTCCATAGGAACCCAAATTGTAATATACATTAGCTCAATATTAGAAATCGAAATACCTGATACTGTGTCCATGAATATGCACCATGGCCAGGTCCAGGACTGCCAAAGCATCATCAACGGGGAGAAAAAAATGGGGGCCCAGCCCTACACCAGGGGCTACCTCATGTAAGAAGAGGCTTGGCGGGCCAATAATATCAGGGAAAAAACAACAGGGGTGCTAAGTAACTAGTGATTGAATTGTGTCGTGGTCCATCTCCACCAAAAAGGGGAAAAAAATGGAAACACAAAAAACACCACTAGTGATAACAGGCAGACAAAACCTGTTAGAACCCTGTATGCAGTGATAAAGTATCTGATAAGTATCTAGGAGATCTAAATATACAAAAATGTGATGTGTGTATGTGAAATACGTATTTTTCGGACCATAAGACACACTTTTTAACTTTGGGGCCTGCATCTTATGGTCTGAATGCGTGACCCCCTGGCTTCCCGCCAGCTCACCCGGCACAGCTGTCAAATGTGAGAGGCCGGCCGGTGTCCAGCTCTCCCATCTGAACTGTATAATTGCCTATGCCAGCAGAGCTCAAAGCCCTGCTGCCATAGGCAATGGAGAGAGAGATAGATGAATTGTCACCTATCCCTCTCTCCGTGTCCGAAGGAACTGCAATCGCTCTGCAGCTCCCACGGACACAGGAACAGCAACATCCAAAGAGGGAGAGCAGAGGAGAGACACTGCAGCTGTTGGCCCAGCTTCCTCCTTCTGCCTCTCCTCCTGCCTGAATACTAAGACAATGTTTCTCTATAGGGGAATATTTTTTTCTATTGTAGAATTCAAAATGTTAGGGGTGTTGGAGAGAGAAAAGGAATACATTAAATAACCTAGAGCACAAAATAAAATTTTTTTTTATGCTACGTCAAAGAAAGAAGAAGGGCAAGTTATTTCAGAAAAACTGTCATTAGTTAGGCTAAAGAGACAGTATAGATAGGGGTTAATCCCTTTAATTATAAAGTATCTGTAATTATCATATATCTATTCGTTTGCTTTAAAAGGTGTCAAAAACCTTTGACTAATTTGCTGTCAATGCTTATAATACACATTCTGGGTTTTCACAGGTGATAATGCCACCTGTATAACAGTTTGTGACAAATTAAGGCCAAAGCCAAGGCTGAAAGCTCAGGTTGCTGAGGGTGGTACAGACTGAAGATGTTTTTGCCAACATCATCTAACGGGCATTTGAATGCAGTTTTTGGAAAACCCAAAAATATATCTAAATCTTTCTCCTAAAGCTAGGGAACAAAAATTCATTATTTCAATGTTGTCCTAGGTGACATTGTTGAAGGTGTGTCATCACTAATGAGTGCTGGTTTTGTTGCCTTCCATTGTCACAAGTGGCAAATGAGAAAGATAGCATGGAAACCTCATCTTCTAGACAAGACTCCACTGCATATGCCAAACACAGAGATCTTAGTGTGGGGTACGATTTTGCATGTAATTTTCTGTGGGCTATGACATAGTCCATTGTTTTTCAGGAGCATATTGTACATGTCATCCCCATAGGTTTTTAATGGGAAGTTTACTTAATTATCACTCCAAAAACCAGGGCACTGACACTACCCACTGGGCATCCTTTGAGCATAATGCCAATGCATCCAGGATGCACAGTGGAGTCTAGGTTTTCATTCCACTTCGTGATTCAAGGCTTAGATGCAGCACACAGCGCACACAGCTCTCTACAAACTGTTCTTGAACAAATCGGAGTGCCCTGTGAAGTTCAGATGTCTGTATCCTTTGCAACTGCATTAACTTGATGACTTGTGCACAAGGTGATTCTAAGTATGACCTGAGCTCACCCTTGTGATTTTACTTGGCTTACCACTTCATGGCTAAGTTTTAGTGATCCCCATTGATTCCACCTAGTTTTATACCACTTACAGTTGACCATGGAAAATCTAGCAGCTAGGATGTTTCACAAATAAATCTAGTGCATAAATGGCATCCTATCATTGCACCACACTGCAATTCACTCAGCCTCTCAACCATTCTTTCATAATTATCTGTTGGAGAGATGGACAAACTGAAAAAAATACTTTGAAACTGAAAAGCCACCCAAAAAGCATGTTTGGGCACTGGGTCCACTGGCTGTCCTCTTAATGTAAATACATATACACCTAATAGAGGTAAACATTTAAAAGCGGAACTGACAAAGGAAATTGCTGTTAGTTTACTCTGGCACCATAGCCCCCCCCCCCCCCTTTACCTGTAAAAGATAAAACAAATGTTTTCGTCTAACTCAAACTAATTTTATTCTTCCTTTCTCGAACAAACCCAATTACGGTAACAGCACGCATCTCTGTTACTAGAATTGTTAGCATAGGTTTGAAAAGCAAAATTAACCTGTATTCTCTTTAAGTATATCACCCTCTCATTGTCCATGATTATGTTTCTCAGACCTAGAGTCTCACATTTGATTACAGTTAAACCATTTTTGCTTAATATTAGAAATTTGACACTCTTTTTAAATCTCTTAAATGTTTGCCTAATAGATGCAGTAACATTTTGCAGATGTTATTTCTTGTCTTAAAACCAATAAATGCATCAGATTATGTTGTTCCAATTGGTAATAAACTGTACATCATTAGAAGCAGATGTAGTCTTTTTTGCTATAGAAACCACATGGAATATATAAAAAAGACACTGGGTACATTGTTGGAAAGTAAAGAAGGGTCTTAAACTATTTTGAGATCAGAGCATTGAATTGGCGAAACCAAAATTTGACCCCCAACTGGGCAGATTTGATATAAAAGGGACATGTGCATATTTGGGGTCACCAGTTTAAAGAAAAATGTGTATCATAGCAGAAAGGCAACAACAATAAAGATCATATTGATCATATTGATTATCTGTTTAATTTATGGGAAAAAAAGGTTTTAGATATATACCAACATTAAATTACCAACATTTTCAATCCACTGGCAGTGGTATCATTTCTGTGACCACTGACACTGAATGCAATTGGGTCATCAGAGAGTTAGAGTGTTGGCGAGTGTTTGCAGCCTTTGACATTTCAAACCAATGTCCCATGTCTATAGTGAAACCAATTAAATGCACAAATTTCATTCCCAAATTTCAACAAAGCAATTACTTGGGTTGCCTTAAACATTTGTGCCAACTACGTCATGCTCAAATTCAGTAATGTGTAATAATGTGGAAAACAGGGTCCTATAACGGAATGTTTGAGACTTAAGTCAGTTCTGTTTTTATATTATTATAAATCAAAGTATTCATAGAAAAAAACATGAATTAGAAGTAGGCCTTATAAAATATAGAATCATTTTAACACACACTTGCAATGCATGAAAGTGTACCTTTGTATGATGGGTTAAAGTCACAAGTTTTATCTAACATGAACCATCGAATTTACAATAAACTCTGATGCGTTTGGCTCTTACAAGGGCTTAATCATTTATGAAATACAGTATAATAGTGAAAAAGGGTAAGGTTACAATAATAACCCTGCAATGGGTAAGCATTTTAACAGCTGAATTATTATCACTGAAATGTGTCAAGCATTTTAAAATTATAGAGTTAGACCAACTCTATAATTCTTAGATTCTATTCTAGTGTGGCCCACATCCCAAATATCAATAGGACAAATGGTTACTGGGAAATGGAACCCCAAACCCAGTAAGAAAATTCCCCCTGAATGGAATTTCAAGGGCAAGGGGACTTTAACGGCCACAATTGTAAAACGTAATACAGTAAGTATATGTAGAAGTAAAATTTATTCATAGTATTTATTAAACAGAATTCATTAAAACCATAGACCATCACAGTGTTGGCTGACATCAATAAAGATAGGACATTAAAATATCCCCATATCAAGTCCATAAAATACTAAGAGTATAGTATTTTACACTTAGCACAGTGACCATCAAAATTTAGGTGTGATATGTGATGGACCGAACTGTTCGCCCGGCGACTGTTCTCACGCGAACATCGGTTTGGTCGAGTTCGCCGCTGTGTTCGCGAACATATGGCAATTTCGACCCCGCCCCCCCAAAATTTTTTGAGTGGTTAAACTTTGACCCTGGATCCGTCAGCAGGCACAATCAGCCATCAGCACCCACCACCTCACGGCCACCCCCTACGCACAGGGAGGAGAGACTCCATTTCACATCTTGATGCGAAGAAGAGAGTTGCTTAGATAGTGCTGTGCTGCTGGTCTGTATAGGGACATATTAGCTAGTCAGTGTCATCTGCAGTCTACTCCTCTACCTCAATTCCTCAATCGCATCAAGGACAGAGTCCTGAAAAGAACCCAAAAGCCCTTATTAGGGCTATTTTTTTCGCTACCCTCTTGCCTGCTGTGGGCTGCGTGCAGTGATTTTCAAGCCTCACTCACACAGAGCCTACTGCCGGTTGATCCTTTTGGTGGCACTTTGTTACCCCATGGGATATTTTCACCCTATTTTAAGGCTATTGCAGTGCTTCTCACCACTTACAGCCTTTTGCCAACTGTTTGTGCGCACCACACCTGCCCAGTGCCCACCCAACTGGGTCTGGTGGCACTTGTAACCCCAGGGAATTTTCACCCATTTTTAAAGGGCTATTACAGTCTTTACGTTTTTCACCACTTACAGCCTGTGCCACCTGTGTGTGCGCCCAACTGCCCAGTGCCCACCCATGTTGTCTGGTGGCACTTTAACCCCAGAATTTCACCCTATGTTAAGGTTAATTGCAGTGCTTTTACAGGTTTTCATCATCACACCACCACACACTTACAGCCTTGTGCCAACTGTGTGTGCGCCCACACTCGCCCCGTGTCCCACACACCATAATTGTCCTGTGCACTTGTAACCCAGGTATTTTACCAGCGCATTTTAAGGGCTATTTGCAAGTGCTTTAAGTGTTCATTTCACATCATCACACTTCGAGCCATTGGGCAACTGTGTGTGCGCCCACACTGCCCAGTCCCGACCCATAATTGTCTGTTGGCACTTTGAACCCCGGGGATTTGTTCACCCTATTGTAAGGGTATTAATAAATATTGCATGGCGTCCATTACATCCCTTGTTCCAACTGTGTGTGGCCCATCCACAGTTATCCTGGTCGAAGGGTAATACCCAGCATTTTTTTTTGCACATTCACCCTATGCATAAGGTTATTCATAGAAAGAGTCATGGGCTTTCCGTGCATTACAAGCCTGTGCCAACTGTGGTGTGCCATCCACAGTTATCTGGTGGCAGGGTACTACCCATCACTTTTTTTTATACACCCTATCCATAAGGGTATTATAAAAAGGCAGTGCTTTCCGTCATTACAGTGAAATGCCTGTGCCAACTGTGTGTTCCCAGCCACAGTTATCTGGTGGAAGGTAATAACCCATCAATTTTTTTTTTTTTTCACCCCTATTGTAGGGTATTAATCTAAAAAGTGCAGGCTTTCCGTGCATTACAGCCTTGTTGCCAACTGTGGTGCCCAGCCACATGTTATCTGGTGGAAGGGTAATACCTCCAGCATTTTTTTCACCCTATTAGTAGGGTATTAATAAAAAATTGCATGGCTTTCCGTGCTTTACAATCCTTTTGCCAAGTGGTGTGCCCAGCCACAGTTACTGGTGGCAGGGTAAATACCCAGCAATGTTTTTTCAATTCACACCCTATTGTAGGGTATGTAATACAAATATTGCAAGGGCGTTCCGTGCATTAACAGCCTTTGTGCCAACTGTGTGTGCCAGCCACAGTTTAGTCTGAGTGAAGGGTAATACCCGATTTTTTTTTCACCCTATTTGTAGGGTATTAATAGAAAAGTTGCAGGGCTTTCCGTGCATTAACAAGCCTTGTGTCCAACTGTGTGTGGTGCCCAGGCCACAGTTATCTGGTGGAAGGGGTATATGCCCAGATTTGGGTATTTTTTTCACCTATTGTAGGGGTAGTTTAATAAAAAAGTGGCAGGGCTTTTTGTGTGTGGCATTTAACAGCCTTGTGGCCAACTGTGGTGTTTGCCCAGCACAGTTTGTTATCTGGTGGAAGGGTAAAAAATAAAACACCCCAGCAATTTTTTTTTCACCTCTTTTAGTAGGGTTATTAATAAAAGTGTCAGGGCTTTCCGTGTCATTCAGCTCTGTGCCACTGTGATGGCCCAGCCACAGTTATCTGGTTGGAAGGGTATATTTTTTCAGCAATTTTTTTTTCAACACCCTATTTTCGGGTATTCCTAAAAAAGTGGCAGGCCTTTTTGTGCATTACGAGCCTTGTGCCAACTTTGGTGTGCCCAGCCCGTTTCTGGTGGCAGGGTAATACCCCCAGCAATTTTATTTTCAACACCCTATTGTAGGTATTAATAAAAAATGGCAGTCAGGGCTTTCTTTCCGGCATTTACAGCCTTGTGCCAGCCTGTGTTTTCCCAGCCCCAGTTATTGTTGGAAGGTTAATCAGCCGCCATATATGTTTTTTTTACCCTATTGTTCGGGGCCTTCCTACACAAGTGCCAGGGCCTTTCCGTGCATTAAGCCTTGATCCACCTGTCCACGGTGCCCCACCCGCGTTCTCGTGCCACACCGGGCCTTGTCACCAAAAAACATAAAAATGAAAGGCACGGCAGAGGCAGACCATCCCAGGGATCGTGGTGTTCGTGGTCTGGTGGTGAAATCTTTCCTTTGGCCCTAGAATAATGGCCAGTGTTCAGAGCACTTACCATCAAACGTAAGAAATGCTGGGGACTTATTTTGACTGGTTTACAACAGGAGGACACCCATCTTCCCACATCCACCACTCTGCAACCCTGGAACAAACCATCCCCCCTCTCAAGTTGCCACTATACACCGCCCCGCCCACCAATACTATCACACCACAGGGCCGCTACATTTTTGACCCATCGAGTAGTTGTTCACACATCCTTTTGAAGAGGAGATGAGTGATGCTCACCATTATTCCAGAGCATGTAGATACATGGACATGCCTCTGACATGTAGATCCTTATCACACATGGATGTTCGGTGTGATGACGGGTGATGGTTGTACCCCCCCCTTTGCTTCTTCCTTTACTGATGTTCAATACAGTTGAAGCGTTGATGAGGATGATATGTGTCCGGATGTCACCATGGGTGCCCACCGAAGAAAGGAAGAACAGGTTAAATGTTCAGAATGGAGAGACATAGAGGAGGAGGAGGATCAGTTGTAAGCAAGGCGAGGTCCTCACACAAGGAGCTATTGGCACAGTCAGATCAGCATGTATCCTTCACCTGGTGTCCATCCATGACATCACGCCACTCAAACACATTCTTTTGCCAACCACACCATTAAATTCGCATAGGTTCAAGCTCACCAGTGTGGCCATTTTTTTGTGGTTGTCTGCCGAACTGATAGCAGCGATGCCATTTGCAACGTGTTGCAATCTATCCAGAGTCCGTTGAAGTCCAAAAGCCACCGCTCGGTACAACTGCTTTATGAGAAGGACCAATGATCTCACATCACAAACGCCGCCTTTGGGATCAACACAGTGGCTACAAATAAGGCCACACACTCAGCGCCACACTCCTCCTCCTGTCCACCATGCATCTTCATCCACTGCAAACCACTGCTGTCCTCCTTGCCCCTCTCAACCACCAGCCCTTCGCCTCTCGCTTTGGAAGCAGTCCACTCCTGGCCACGGTCAGGTTGTCAGTGAAGGAGTATGTTCGGCGGAAAACAACATGTCACAGAGTCACCCCCTTGCCCGGCGTCTGACACTGGCTTGACGGAGCTCTTAGCCGTCACTTTTACCATACCAGCTGGTGTAGTCCTGAGGCTTCAAAAATTTGTGGCTATTGAGACACCGCAGTGGAAGGTCACCACCACCGGCCGAATTTTTTTTCACACACGGCAATCCCCCCTCTTTATTCCCTTTGGAAAAAAGAATCATGGCATCTCTTGCGTACAGTGTTGGTGGCAAGGGTCCATCGGACCACTGAATACCTGGTCCTGCAAAGCAACGGTCAGGCAGGTACATCACGTACCCTGCGCATTGGGTTGGGTAAACCTGCTGCAGCTGCCAGCATGGGAATGCGTGGCCTGCAGCCCGAGCTTGGTGACACAGCCAAAGACTTGCAGGCAGGCCTGCCTGCACCTCTTCTATTCTCTCCTCCTAATCCATCCTCCTCGGCTGAGTCCGCTTCTGTTGATTGCGTCTCGCGCCACATCATCTGCATCCCTGCAGCTACCCAGGGCTCATTCCACCTCCCGGATACGACAGTGTCACGCTGTCTTGGGCTGACTTGCTGAAAGCGAGGCCACACCGGACCAGCACTCCTGTCCGCCCTTAATACACAGTTGCTCAGTGGCTGAACCCCGCACCACTGGGTGATTGGCCAAGTGGTGTGTGACCGTGGAAGCAATCTGTGGCGCATTGAATTTGGTGCAGTTGTCACATGTCCGTGGCATGGCCATGTCCTTAAATCTATGTGCAACGCTTGGTGGCACAGTACCCAGGCTTACATACAGGACGTCCTCAAGCAGGCTAGGAGGTGTGTGCCCATTTCAGCGTCCTACAACGGCTATGGCAAGTTTTCAGAATTCAGCGCGAAACAACATTCCAGTGAGGCGCTTGATTTGTTGACATCCCTACGCCGGTGGAATTCAACAACTCCCACATGTTTGACCGCCTTCCTCACACCAACACGAGAACGCTTTGATAGTATCTGTAATCACCAGGGGGTTCTAGGACCGCCTCTGCGGAGCTGGGGATATTTTGCCATCCTATGGACGCTCAGACGCCAATGCCCTGTGCTCATCGTCCTTTCGAGAGGTGACAACCTATGTCAGTCGCAAGCGAAGCCAATCAGCGACTCATCCCTCATTTGCCGTCTTCCTGGAGTCGTGCCCTGCGGAAGAGTGCTGGATCAGGCTTGTGGATGATACTCTAAGATGAAGATTTTTTGGTCACCATCACCACCAGATCCAGCCTTAGCAGCCTCAAAGAAAAAGGCTTTGTTCCGGACCTGCGTCCACGCTGGAAGAGGAATTCTTATGAGTTCAGAGGAGGAAGGTGGCCCTTCAGGAAGGGGAAGACCAACCTCGCCTTTCATCCCACGGTGCTCCTTGTGGTCACCTATCTGGTACCCATGGTGTTGTACGTGGCTGGGGGGGGAGGAACAGACCCGCACTGAAGATCAGTGAGGAGGAGGACTCGATTTGAGTAGCTCGAGCCATCCCTCCTTGTGCGCATGGGGTCTTTCATGCTGTCGTGCCTGTTGAGGGACCCTCGGATATAAAAGGATGAAGGACACCGATCTGTACTGGGTGGCCACACTACTAGACCCGCCGCGCTACAAGCAGAAAATTATTGGAATGTTACCGGGTTTCCCTGCAGGTCTGGAGAGGATGCAGCAGTTGAGAGCTGGCTACAAACAGTCTGGCTCTACAAAAAAACCGCTTTTAAGGGTGATGTCACAGCACACGTGACTCTACTAGGGAAGAGGTTGACACTAATCCTCCTGCTACCACGACCGTGCCGGCAATGACAGGGCGTTTCACAGACGTGGGTTTGATGGGGACATGCGGAGCTTTTTCAGTCCTACGCACCTCCACAGCCCTTCGGGATCCACCTGAGCTAGCGGCTGGACCGCGATCGGCAGACTACCTTGCCTTACTGAACTGCGGATATTGACTACGCTGAAAGCTATGACCGCCTTTGGACTATCTGGGTGTGCAGACCTTGACCCTGTGGCCAGGAGCTATCCCAGTTCGCTCTTTTGACTTGTCCTGTCCTTTTCTAGTGTCCTGTCAAAAGTACCTTCAGTGCTGCAGGCCGGCATAGTGACCGAGAAGCGAAGGTCGCCTGGGGTCAAAAAGTGTGGATCACCCCTCACGTCCTGAAGATGAACGCGCATGGATTCCGAAGGGACTGCAGTGGGGGATATACGTTTGCCTAGCAAACAGCCTGATACATGCTTGGCCTAAAAATGGTCCCCACGCGGCATACGGAATGTCTTTCAATGAATCCATCCGCCACCACTATTGTTCAAGCCGCAGATGTTTCCCTTTCCATTTGTTCGCCTGGAAAACATCACTTTTTCTGGCCGCTGCTACAACACGGCTGCTACCATAGCATAATTTTATGTCAAATGTAGATACAACTTTTTCTGGCCTCTGGCTGTTATGCCATTTAAAAAGGCACATACAGGCCACTTTCCCTTTCGTGATCCTACCTGCCGTGGTGAAGGGGCTTGCGTATCACAATGAAGCGATCACCTCAATGAGTGTGTTGGCATGTTGGCACACCCCATATGAGAAGGTGATTTGGCTTCATAGTGATCAGCCAAAAGCGATCGCTTGAATAATTTGTCGTATGAACACCTTTAATATTTTTTGATACCCGACTACTGTTGCCCCCAGGACTTAACTCACAGGTTACCTCACCTGAGAACTGAGACCGGTGGAATCCTCCAAGACCCCCCTCTGGGAGTGAGTGCAGCAACAGTGACAGATGCAAAGTCAGGTTTGTGGCAGGGGTCTACAAAAGGAGATAAGGTCCAATCAAACACGGTCTAAGGGTAATCACTCATTGCACTTTATTTCCCATTGACTATCATTGCAGAATCTTTGGTGCGGATTTATATAGTGTGAAAAAAATTGTCATTGGAGTTTTGCCATGGATTCCCCTCGTCATGTCATTGGTCCAGGTGTTTGACCCCTTGAAAACAACTTTCCCAACACTATTGTGGCAGAAATGGGTCCCTTTGGTTTTTTAAAATTCGCCTCCCATTGAAGTCAATGGAGAGTTCGCGGTTTCGCTCGGGTTCGCGAACTTAAGCCCGGATTTCGAGTTCGCCTTCGCGAACCTCAAATTCCGGGTTCGAGCCATCACTCGTTGATACAGTAGGATAGTTAGGATAAGGGTCCTGTGATGAACAGGGTCCACCCCATGCGCGGTTTCGTTTGTAAAACTTCCCAGGGTGTCTCTTTATCCAAAATGGTTTATGTATATTATAGGCTTCAATGGGATATAGTCGCCATAGCCCCCCTTGGGGGGCATTCCCTCGAGGGAGTTTTCAGTCGACCATTCCACCCACCATCAGTACCCCCGGATTTCACCCATTTGATGGTGCCTGCATGTTTTCTGGGACAATGCCATTTGACAGAGGCGCCAATTAAGTCCTTTGATTTCATTCTCAGCACTGACCACCCATGTGAGGGGCACATCCCAATAATTTGGTTCTCTTTGTTTGGCTTCCAAGCCCCACATCATAGAGCCATGGTTTCCATGCCCTGCACTGATGATGGCCAAGGAGCCTGAAACAGCTGTATGCAGTTTGGAATAAATGGCTCTGTACCAAAAAGGCTATATTTGCACTGTACACCAGCGGTTTCTGGATGTGCATTTGGCTGATGGGGCGAAAAGGAATAATTTGCATGGCTCCGCCCACTGTCCCAAAAACGCAGGCTTTCACCTAAAGTTTTGGGATTTGTGCTGGATTGGGCCGTGTAAATACCTTCTGTTTTAAGAAGGCTTGATTGTGCTATGCACTGCTCGAGTTGAGGGCTTTTTGATTCCTTTCATCCCTTCTCACCATAATCTTCACGGGTACTTCTCTTTGTTTGCTTCAGTAAAAATAATTAAAATATCCAATAATGTCAAAAACAAACATCTGTTTACTTTTCTCATATGCACATGACTGGACAAATAAATGAATACTTTCATTTATTGCAGGGACATCATTTATAATAAATTATCTCACTGAGTTCAGCAAAAAGATATCAAGTGACACTGAACATCCCGCAACTCAACATTTCCATTTTGCAAATAAGATCTACATACAATAGGTAACAACACTGCATATAGTAAGGCATTGGAAAATGTAACGTAAAGGGAAAAAATAATAAACCCTTTTCCTTTTTATATAAGAATAACAGCAAAGCTACACTATGGGTGGCAACTCATTAACTCACTCCAAATGACATCAATTACTTACAATGTCCATGGTCCTTGAATGGTTTGCCCTCCAACCTCACTGCACAAGGCAGCTTCTTTGATCTGTTTGAATGACCCTTGAATAGTAGCTATACACCCGCTCTGGGAGGCTGCTTTTCTGAATACTTTATTAGCATGTTTAGCTGCCAGCAAACCAGTTCACAGCAGTATGCATTTTCAATCAATCACAATGATGGGCAGCTCAAGTCTTCCCCCAGTAAGTTCCTCAATTACACAACTCAAGATAACTGGAACTTTTTTCCAGTTTTGTAAAGTGCAAATCAAGCACGCTATGCTCACTTTGAAGTGCAATATGTTATCACCGTCTACTTTCTTACACTATAGGGACAAAGTATTGGTATAAAAAACT
>CM070038.1:67220082-67232988 GCA_036250615.1 Ptychadena robeensis
ATATTGTGTGATTGAGATATTTGAAGAGACAAGCTAAGACGTTACCTCCGTAGTGCATGGATGAACATGGTTTTATATGTCATTCAAATGCTTGGTAGACAATGATGAAAGGAAATAGGAAAAAATACGATTAAAGTTACCGTATCCTGCCGCGTATCAACGACTGGGCGTATAAGACGACCCACCCCAACTTTTACAGTTAAATATGAGTTTTTATATACTCGGCCTATAAGACTACCACCCCTCTTCCAAGCTCACCAAATGAAAAAATGTAGTCTACTCTGACTTTCAACCCACAGATCTCCACACCCTTCGAAGTCTGATCTTTTTTTGTATTAGTAAGGATAGGATAAGTGAAAGCATGTATGCAGCAGAGTAGTGCTTTATGCTAATAGCAAGCAATATTTTATAGGGGCTCATTAGTAGGAAGGATTATGCTCAGGGACCTGAAAATTTCGCATGGATATAGCCTTAAGGGTTAACTATAAACCACAAAATTTCAAGGTTCTACCATGCAGGAGATTTAAGATATATGTTTCAATGTAGGCAAGTTAAATGTTGCATATAGGATATATCACTGGCCATGAAAAAGCATTGTTGTCTGGTGGCTGGAATTTAGCTGAAATTTAACTTATAAGTTATTATATCTAGAGTGGGAAACTCGGGGTGTAAGTAGTATGGTGATGAGAATTACTGACCCTGAAGTTTCATCATTATTACTAGAAATGGTTTCCTGCTATGAATGTTCTAGTTACAACAGAGCTACCGAGCGTGTGTTCTCTGTGGTACACCTGTAGCCATGGTAACACTGCTCTCTGCTACAATGGTATCTTAGTCAGCGCTGGCAGCTTCGCGCAGCACGATACGTAACCGCTCGCACAGATACAGTACGACGGCTCCCAGAGATGGTCCCCTGCACCCCCCCAGCCTCTGCACCCGGCGTATAGAACGACACCCGACTTTGGGAGGATTTAAGGTACTGAAAAGTCGTCTTATACGCCGGCATATACGGTTATAACATAACACAATACACTGAAACTGCAGGGCATGGGCTCCGACATGAAATCTTTGCGTGAAGTTTCAACTATTCTCGTGATTTATTACATAATGGAACATCTAATGAAAAAAAAAAAGAAATCTCTATGAATCTATTTCGCATGTTAGAGCTGAATTATCTTTCACCACCCAATTCCACACCCCAATCTAATAGGGTCTGAATTTTACAGCTCCCTGCTGCTTTTAAAGCGCTCCTTTGCTGCTGTTTTTGAACTTTGAAGCTCATATCTCTTTGAAGCTCACATCCCTTTTTTTGTCCTTTTTGTTCTCGTTTTTTTCAGTTAATGTCTCTGAAATCCCCACTTCCAATTTAGGAGACTTTGTTACATCCAGAGATCGCCCATTCCTTTCAGTTGCCTTCAAATTCCTTTTTGTGACCTCCTGCTTTAGTCAATTACAAAGGAACAAGTGTGTGACTCAACCGGAAAGTCTCTGGTGACCTTGTTATTTCTGGCCTGTTTTCTCAGCAAATGTTTCGTTTCTCCAGCACCTTTCCTCTCTTTCATCTTATTATGTGATAACCTCTTATTCCTTTCCCTCTCATCAATTAAGGCCAGTTCTACAAATAGAAACATAAATTCCAGGTCATTTTACAGCTTAACAATTCAGAAAAAATAGTAACCACATGTTCTCAAAGACCATATGTCATTCACAAATTCAGAATAATGTCAAGTGTCCCGTTAACTACCGTGCAGTTAAGCAATCAACATTCTTAAATTAAGTAGACTGTCATAAATGTAATTAGCATTGCTAAAATGTAAAAGTTTTACTACAAAAAATTTATAATTACAGTCCTGAAACTGTTTTTATTTTCCAAGTTAGAGAAGGGCTCGTCCCTAAAACATATCAGTAGGTTACTTGGCTTCCCCTAAACATTGTCCTTAGATTTTGATAAATAACTATAGTAGGGACATTAGTTGCACTCATTCCTCTCTTGGACCGGAGAACTGTTCCTACATTGTATTTATGGAAATGGAATGTGTTTTAGTAATTTATAAAGATGTCAGAAAAACCTAGAAGCAGTTAGTTATGAGGACATCTCTCTAATACATTGAAGACATGAGAGGTGTGCTATTCCTTGGCTTGCATGGCAAACAAAACTAATTATGTGCTTTAACATCAGCTCAGCAAGAGATACACTTTGCATGACAGTTTTCATGAATTTCAATGCAAACGTATTAATAAATGCATTACTAAAGCTTAACCCCTTTTGATTATGTCGTGATGATATGAACCATTAGCAAGGCTCGCCTAATGCCCTAGCACCAATTTAAAATGGGTTATGAGTGCAACATGTTGAGTTGCCAACATGAAGTGGGTGGAAATCTTCCATCTAGGATATTTATTACTGTTGACATTAAGATTGCCATAGCATTGAATAATATAACATCTTACTTCCTGTTATGTCAACAGGACAGGAAGTGAAACAGACTGAACATACAGGCAGCATGGTGGCTCAGGTGTTTAGCACACTAACCATGCAGCACTAAAGTCCTAGGTTCAAATCCTGGCCTGGACACTATCTGCAAGGAGTTTGTATGTTCTCCCTGTGTCTGTGTGGGTTTCCTCTGGGTACTCTGGTTTCCTCCCACACTCCAAAGATTCTCCTATGTTAGTTACATATACATGACTACAGTAGGGACATTAGATTGTGAGCTCCTCTGAGAGACAGTTAGATATATGACTATATATACTCTGTAAAGTGCTGTGTTATATGTTGGTGCTACATAAGTACAAGATAATAATAATGACAAGGCTCTTCTTAATCAAATACAGATGTAAATAATAATTTTAGTTTTTATCTCTCCCAAACATCTTAATTTGTTATTGATCCATCCGTCTCTTAAAACCAGGGACTTGACTCTGCCTCAATTTCTGAGCATGGCAGGACATTTTTATTCATTTTGATTGTTGAACAACATTACGTATTACGTAGATTAAGTGTTGATCAAATTGAAAACCTGCTTAAAAGTGTTTCTTACATGGCTTACGTATGTTATAGCCTAAAGCTTAACATTCACACCTATCAGTTTTCCTAGTGTGACTCAGAGTAGATTTTAAATACGAAAGACAGTAATTCTGAGAAACACCTGGGATTGCTTACCTGTTCCAGAGGAGTCAGTGGCCTCTTTCTGGATCGATCACCCTGATATCAGTGATACCACCAGGGATGTGTGTGGGGGTGTGCTCTTGAGTTTTTGTTAAGTGTACAGCCAAAGTCCTTAATAGGCTAGTTCAGGGGTGGACTGATGTTTTGACTTGTGGGCTAGAAGTGTCCCACTGTCCACATGCTGGCACCCCTTTAGCTTCATTAGATCATCTCGTCTTTGTGTCATTCCAATGACGCTTATTGAAGGGAACTACTGGAGGGAAGAAAGAGCAAAGGGCCAGATTACAAAACAAGCCTGATATGCTCACAAGCTGGAGTTTGCCCTTGTCTGGGCTAGCCTCATGCCCATGTACAATAATGCATGAAAATTAGGCCATTATCTTTATTCTTTATCTCTTTATAAAAATTTTCTCACAGATATATTTACAAAATAATACCACTGTAAATCAAACACAAATATTCGTTCTCTACTCATGTTGTTTCAAAAAAATTTAGGGTTGTTTTATTCTTCTCTTTTTGTACCTTTAATTATGGTTTCCCATTGTTAAATTCTTCCTTAATAGTTATCCAACCTATCATACTATAAGGGGAAAATCTTACAAACCCTAAATTTTGGTATATTCTTGTGGTCATATACATCTTTATCTTGTAACCTCTCTAACATATGCCTCCCATATTTCTCACGTTTCATTAAACCCTGTTATTTTATTGTGTATCCTTGTTAAATATTCCATTGTTCTTACATCCACAATTTTATAAATTAATTCTGCATAGCTGTGTGGAATCCTTTATTTCCATTTTTTGAATCTATTAGGCATGGTGCTGCCGTCAGCACATGTTGCATCATCTTTTTTGGTTTTCTATTCATACTTCTGCCTGGTGCTCCCAGTAAATGCGTATACATATTTACCAATATGCCAATCCCCAACATTTCATTTACCTTTCCCTATGGTATTTCCCATTCTTCTCTTGAGCGTTTCCCATTTATGCATATATTCAAATTTCAATACCCCTCCTTCATTCTCTTCCCCTAATACTCTATATATTGATGACACACTTGCTTTGAATGATGAATCCTATACACATAGTTTTTCGAATGCTGTTAATTGTGGGAAATACAATGTATGTGATACTGTTCTCAAATAGTGGCGTAATTGTAAATATTTATAGCTTTCATTTTCTGGCAAATTATACCTCTCACATATTTCTTTAAATGTATCTAGAAGTCCTGTTACCATTACCATGTCTCTGACTTGATCTTTCTCGATATCCCACATTTCTTAATTCTAGTTTTTCGGTATCAATGGATTATCTACTATTGGTTCTAACTGTGATACACCACTTATAAATTTAAACCTTCTTTTACTATACTCCCATGTATTTTTTGTATGGACCGTTGGGCCTAATAGCTTTATTGGTGGCACATACATTTTAGGACTTCTATCTTTCTAAGGGTCCCCATACTCCTTTAGATTTCTTGGACAGATTTCCTTAAGATCTCTTTTTGTTTTACCCAGACCATAAAATATGAGGGATTTTCTAAACAAGTCTACCTGTGTTCCATCGCAGAGGACCCTATACTACATAGTTGTTGGTAGATCTAAAGGATATCTGATATCTGATATCTGAGAGATCCAAATGTGTATGGCCATCTCTAGTATAACTGAAGCTTATTAAAATTAGTAAATAGACTGCATTATACAGAATGACTATTGTAAGCTTGGTTTTCTTAACCATGGTATTATTGGTTTGTAATTGTTTATTGTACACTGTTGTAAATTGTTTGTTGTAAATGGGAGTATATTGTATGACCTACAACTGGCTCTTCTTTTGCTACAATCAGATATTGCTATGATTTGACTTTCTGCGTCCTTTTGTGCCACAATAAATGTAAGGTAAATAAAAAAATCCATTACTTACATTGAATAATTGAGCATTTCAAAGTGAATTATTACAGTCTAAGTATTTATATGGTATGGCAAGGATCATATAGATATGAGCATTTTTGTGGCTGTGTGATATGTTTTTAAATGTGTTAACTACATTAATTTTTTTGATGTCATGACAGGGTGGTAATACAGACAAGTATGGATCACAAGGCTTTTTTATGTTAAATGGCTATTTAGTGTGTTTATAACTCTGGCTAGGAATTTTGGCCTTGGTGATATCTGGCAGGCTTGTGTGTATTTTGGGTCAAAAACCTTTTACAAAGTTTGGGAAAATGTACTGCTGAATAAAAGTAGTATTTTATTTTTTACAGCTTACTGTTCTGTGTTTAAAAAAAAGGGGTTTTCCACGATGATTGAAAACTCCTTCTTGGCAAGGTCACTGTCTTCAGAGCTCCTTTGAATCTACATCTATACCCTTGTCCTTACTATTGTTACCATTGTGTGAGGTTTAAGAAATGTGTGTGTTCCAAATATTTCTACTACGTTTCCTCAGTCTGTCTGTTAATTAATAAAGAACATATGAATTCAAATAGATTAATGGAGAATGGTGCTTCCTTGTGGATTTTATTTTCTTCTGCAAACCTGCAGTCATAATGAAGAGCATTTGGGGTATGAAGTAAATCCTAGGCCCGTAAACACATGCACTTGTTGCCAAACCTCTGATTTTGTATTCCTGTACCTATAAATCATCAAGTTTTTATTTCTGAGGGAAACTATAGTTAGGACCATGGAACAAAATAATTTCTGATATGAGGAATAATGTAAAAAATTCATGTTGTAAAATGTGATGTTGCTAGATGTCTGAGCAAAAGCAGTTTTTGAGACATTTCATACACTAACCAATGAGTGTACAATTAGTTAAGTGATCTCCCTGTTATTAATTATTTACTTAGAATACTGCTGTAATGTACTAATTTATCCATATATTGTCTCTATATAAAAGCATCTAATATAATGCAAAACCTTTGAAGGCAAGAGTCAGTCGATATCAGTCAAACATTGAGAATGGAAATTATAATTACCGTATTTTTGCAGTATAAGACACACCGGCACATAAGACGCACACAGTTTTTAGGGCAGAAAAAACAAAAAAAAGATTTAATAAGTTTTCACATCAATTGGGATAATGCAATGAATTTAATGGATGCAATATCCAATTCATCCAGCAGGTATCACTAGCAGCAGTACACTCTCAGCTGAACACACGTCATACTTTACACTGATCTGAGGAGGAGGGTGGGGGGAGAGGAGATCTGGGCTGTGTTCTGCTCTCTCTCTCTCCTCTCCCGATGTAACTGATTCTCTGTCCGTGGGGCAGCTGATTGCTGTTCTTGCTGTTGACAGGAGAGCTGTAGATGCCAGTTCATCTAGCTCTGTCTTCATTGGCTCGGACATCGGCTCTCCCATCTGAATTGACATCTCCTCCACATGCTCCAGCACCCCTCCGTGTCAGGAGAGCTGGCGGGAAGCCAAGGTGCGACCACCGGCAGCCGAGTGGCCGCGGGGTCGCACATTTAGTGTATAAGATGCATGCACTTTTTGCATCCCAATTTTGGGGGTAAAAAAGTGCGTCTTATATGCGGAAAACTACTGTAATTAAAAATATTAACAATTGCTAAAATCCTTGCTTTGCGCCTAGCACTGCTCTTGCCTCAATTGATCACCCTGACCCAGGTCGGATTCGTACCGGGGAGAGAGGCCAGAGAAAACACCTCTCTGGCTCTCAGCGCCATTCACTGGGCACAGACCAATCAAAGGCCGCTCCTGCTGTTGTCAACCGATGCGGAGAAGGCCTTTGACAGGGTCAACTGAGGCTTCCTGTTTTGGGTCCTGGAACACTTGGGTATGCCGGAGAGACTTGTTCATTGGATACGGGCACTTTACTCGAGCCTTTCTGCGAGGGTACGTTTATCTCAAATGGGACAATACAGCGATGTCCTCTGTCACCCACCATTTTTTTATTGACCCTACAGACCCTTCCTCTGACGAGTACACCGACACCCAGACATCACGGGCATCCCTATGCCGGGAGGACAGATCAAGGTAGCGGCGTAAGCCGATGATCTACTCTTCTTCTTGTCCTCGCTGCGCGCTGCACCAAACTCACTCATGCAGCTGTTGGTGAATATGGTGAACTCTCTAACTTAAAAATCAACTATACGACGTCGGAGGCACTCCCTGTCGCGCTGGCAGGTGACTTACTGACTTCTCTTCGGACGCGATTTAAGTTTCAGTGGCAGGATTCCCATTTCCGCTGTCTTGGCACACAACTGCCGAGGGACTTGACGATGTTACAGGACCTTAATTTCACCCCCCCCTGGTTGCACAAGTAAAAAAGACCTACAACATTGAACACGGCCTTTTCTTGGTTGGATTGCAGGCCTTACCAATTTTCCTTCCTAAAGGATTTTTTGCCACCCTGGACTCCCTGTTTGTGGGTTTTGTCTGGGCGGACAAAAAACCGCGACTGAAATGGAGACTCCTGCAACGCCCTAAACGATGCGGGGGGCTTAATGCTTCTGATCTCTTTAAGTACTATCAGGCCACGCATTTGAATAGAGTACTTGACTGGTTCCGACACAAACTTACCAAACCTACGGTTCTCCTAGAGCAATTGGCTTCCGCAACCCCGCTGGCCGCTCTGTCGGGGATGCCCGCCCGCCTTCGGACTCACTTGGGACTACCACACCCCCTGACAAAAGCGACAGTGAAAGTACATGCTACCATTGCAACCCACACCCAGATTACCTCCGTACCTAACCCTTTGACGACACTCAAACTTAACCCGGAGTTTCTCCCGGGGAACTCCCCTGACTTTTACATGAACTGGACGACGGACGCAGACCTTGAATGCCAGCCCCTGACAGGATTTGTGTAAAAAGCCACACTGTCTACTAGGGTGGTGGGACAGTCCATCCTTTGGTGGCACTATCTACAGATCAGGCATTTTCTACTCTCTCATGACTTGTTCTCCAGACCTCTGACAGACTTTGAAGAAGCTTGCACGGACGCACGGCCAGACTCCCATCTGGTTTCGTGGCTGTATACACTCCTACAGGACTGTGACCCGGACAGCTCGGGACGCTTCAAACGGCAGTGGGAACGGCCATTGAATAGGAACTTCACTGCTGAGCAATGGCAGCGGGTGTGTCTCGCGGCACATAAAAGTAAGCACTCGCATGCAAGAGACCAATTACAAATTATTGACCACTTGGTACTTCACCCCTGAGTGGCTTCGTATAATGGGACTGTCGCCGCACTCCAAATGCTGGCGGTGCTCTCAGGAAACGGGCACTCTCTTCCACGTTTTCTGGGAATGTTCCCTACTGACTCCATTTTGGGCGGCAATCCATGCCCTGATGGAAATTATTCTACACTCCGAGATCCCGCTCACACCTGCCCATTTCTATTTATTCTAGTAACACCACTAAAACCAAGTTTAAGTCTTTGGAAACACACATGGTGAACGCTGCCAAAACTCTGGTTCCCCGTCACTGGAAGACGACGGTGGTACCTACGATGAGTGAGTGGATCAGACAAATGGGACATGTGTGCGAGATGGAGCAACTGCTCCACATAAAGATGGACAAACTGTCTCGCTAACAAAATGTGGCGTTGCTGGCACTTTTTTGTGGACTCTGACGAATGTAAGGCGCTATTGACCACCTGAACCCCTGGAGTCTCTGAGGGTTTCCCCATCCGGCTGGTGTTTATCCCAGACACTGTCATTGGTGACGAGTTAGGTCTGTGCGAGCATGTCGCCCTCTCCTAACGGTGGCGGAGGAACGACTGAGGTCATTACTGCTTACCTATGTTCATCTCTCCCATCCGCCACGCTGCTGTCACAGGTTTGAGAAATGGTGTGTGGCAGAACCTATAGGGTACCTGGGGATTGTTTACCTCTTGGGATTGATGGTCTATGGATGTATCTGTATGGGTTTTGTTTTGATCCGAACCCCCCCCCATTGTTTTCCCATTATTCTTTCCCCGTTCCCTCCCCCCTATTTTTTGTTTTCCTTTGTTCCCATTGTACTGTTTAGGTATGACATGTATGTTCATTGTACCCTTTTTTTTTTACACTGCACTTGTACAATTTGGTGAACTGTTTTGAAAACCAATAAAAACTTTATTGGAAAAAAAATATATATACAATTATATGGCCTTCGTAAGGTCCAGTATACTGGAGTTGGAGTTGACTAACCTGCGTTGCTTTATGCGTGTAAAAACAAATACGTTATAACTAGGCCTCAAGTGTTCACAACTATTGTTTTATGAGCCTTGACATTTGCATTTTTGTATGGCCCATTGGATATAATGCTTACCTGTGTCTAAAATAATTTGCCTTTATCCTTTCTACTTTCCTACTTTCCTTTACCTACTAACTTTTCTACACATCTATGTATACTGGGTTTTCATTTTCCTGTCAGCCATACATTTTAGATAGATAATCACCAGGGTGTAAAGACAGGTGTCTTAGTCGGAAGGTCAGATGTGAATGGAGGAAGCTATGCCGTGTCCCTTTACTTCGTTGTCGTCAGATGTCGTCACTTATAGTTACAGAATGAAGAGAAAAGCATGGAAAATAACCTGCAGGGGCACTGCAGGCTTTAGGTCTACTTTAAAACCAGTTAGATCCATCTTAATCTGTTAGAATCCCTGTAGAATATTTTCACATAAGAAGCTGCCTTAAAAGTTTTGAGAACCGACTGTTCAAAAATAAAAGTCCCTGTAATAGATAAGTGTCCATTCTATTCAAGTTGACATGCATTTCCAGAATATAATGTGCACTTATTGGACATGCATTAACAAGCGGTGTCCAACACTCATTAATATGGAAAGAAGAATATATATATATATATCTGTAGCATGAAAATAAAAAATAATATGTAATTGGGAACAAACTGCATATAACCAATGGTCAAATATACAGTGAGGAACATAAGTATTTGCACTCCCTGTGACTTTGCGATAAAGTTCTCCCACTTTAAAATCATGGAGGGGTCTGAAATTCACGTTGTAGGTACATTCCCATTGTGAGAGACAGCATTTAAAAATAAATCTGGTAAACACATTGTATGATTTTTTTTTAATTATTTATTTATTTATTAACAAACTACTGAGAAAATCAGTGTTAATATTTGGTCCAGAACATTTGTTTGCAATTACAGAAGTCAAACGTTACCTGTAGTTCTTGACCAGGTTTGCACACACTGCAAAAGGGATTCTGGCCCACTCCTCCACACAGATCTCCTCTAGATCCGTCAGGTTTTAGAGTTTCAGCTCCTGCCAAAGATTTTCTATTGGATTTCAGTCTGGAGACCGACTAGGTTCAGAACCTTGATATGCTTCTTACAGGACCACTCCTTGGTTATCCTGACTGTGTGTTTCAGGTCATTGTCATGTTGAAGGACCCAGCCACAAACCATTTTCAATAATCTGATGAAAGGAGGTTGTTGCTCAAAATCTCACAATACATGGCCCCATTCATCCTCTCCTTAATGCAATAAAGTTGTTCTGTCCCTTTGCAGAAAAGCATCCCCAAAGCACACCCATGTTTCACAGTAGGGATGGCGCTCTTGGGATGCAATTCATCCTTCTTTTACCTACAAACTAGTCAAGTTTAGACCAAAAAGTTCTACTTTGGTCATTGGCAAACTTCAGATGAGCCTGGACATGTGATGACTTGAGCAGTGAAAACATCGGTGCAATGCATGATTTGAAACCATGATGGAATAGGTTACCAACAGTGAAACTGTGGTCCCAGCTCTCTTTATGTCATTGACCAGCTCCTCCCATGTAGTAGCTTTTTATAAAAATTACTCCAACAGTTGACCTATTTTTACCAGCTTGCTTGGTAATTGCACCGTAGCCATATTTGGATTATTAAGAGGAATAGAGGTGAACTTTTTAAAGACAGAGTAACAGGTTTTTGAGAGCCAGAATTCTTGCTGATTGCCAGGTGTTCAAATACTTATGTGCAGCAGTGCAATACAAATAAATTCTTTAAAAATTATACAATGTGATTTCCTGTTTTTTTTTTAAATGCTTTCTCTCGCAGTGGGAATTTACCTACAATGTGAATTTCAGTCCCCTTCATGATTTCTAAAAAATCATCAGGGTGTTCAACTACTTATGTTCCTCACTGTACTTCATTACCCTGCAGCAGTAGAACAGCTGCACTACATCATATTGGCTGACAACACAGCTTACATATTGTATATGGAAACTAATATAAATGCCACAAGTGCGTTGTGTTATGTGAGCATTTGTTCCAGGCTGTGAACTGCTCATATAAGACATAATTAGTAGAAATAGCATAAAATAAGAACTGGACATCTTCCTGTATGACATGTTTAGAAATTACCACACAACTAATTGCTAATAGAGCATTGTACCCGGAATGTGGAAAATAATTAGTATAACTATTTGTAATGGATTTGGGTGAAATGGGTGTTGACTAGCATTTTGTCCAATATAATGCAGTACTTAATGACTAAAGTAGTTGCATAAATACATGGGTGTCCATAGAAAATGACAGACTGACAACAGTCAGGCCTCCATGGACACTGATCGACTGTGGTCTTCTAACATGCTAGTGTGCTTGTGCAATGCCAGAAAGGGAACTTATATAACTTTGAGGGGGTCTAGAAAACAAGATTTGGCAGGGAGCAGACGTAATGACTCTGCTTAAGGGGGCCAGGCCACATTGGCAATATTCCAGATCATTGTGTCCTCATCCACCTGAAGCCCGTCTGAGGCTTAAGTTCTTTACCCTGGCTTGCACCTTCTGCTAAGTAGTTGCACTTTTATTAGTGTTGGTTTACTAGTGTGTTGTGAGGGCAGCAGAAGTTGGTTAATGTTTATTTTTGGCTGGTTAAAGACTGCAGGTTAAGTAAAAGAGACCACCATTACCAAAACAATCTACTCTCCACCATACACATTCCATGGCAAAAGGGGTATTTGGGCTTCCAAACAAAGGGCACATATTCATCCCATCTGGGCTCTTTGGCCACAAGTAGCACAGTTATAAAGTTTTCTATATGTTTTCTACTGACTTCACCTCTACAATTCATTCTTCTAGAGTTCTATGAGATTGTCTTCCACATTAGGGGATGTGCTCATTGGCATATATAGTAATTGACTAAACAGGTACAATGAGTACCCTGGTTTACACCCATACCTAATCAAATGTTTAACAAAACATTCCCTTACAGCACAGTGGGAGAGGATATCCCGTATAATGGTAGTAGATAGAAAGAATAACCCTTATATTATCTGTCCGTGGGAAGAATGCAACTTACACTGTTGGTAAGTGGGAATAATGCATTTAACATGGATGATCAACAAGAAGAGAATGCCTATTATATTGTAGGCATGTGAGATATGTGCCCCTACACTGTAAGTCAGTGGTAAGAATGTGCCAGAAATTGGTGATTACTGGTAGGAATATTCTTTCTTATTGACAGTAAATGGTAAACATACGCCTTACATTTTGATCTGTGGTAGTAGTGGTTCTAACATTGTTGGTGAGTAGAAAAAATCTCTCTAACAACAGAATACCCCTTACATGGGATCACTTTTAAAAATGGTCCTTACATTGGCAGTCATTGCTAAGATTGGTCCTTACATTGGCAGCCATTAGTAGGACTGTACCTAACATTGGGTGTCAGTGATAACATTAAAACTAAAAATATCAGTGGTTTCAGTGAGAGAACAAATGCTAGACTGTTGCTGATGGTGCTGAGTAGCATCAGTTTATATACAAAAGGATCCCAGGGTATAGAGGAGATA